>JAHLJT010003656.1:48490334-48844420 GCA_031308135.1 Acheta domesticus
CCAAGAAAATATATATTTATGAGGAACTCTAAAGGGAATCGCGAGGGTTCCTAAGAGAGATGGGCGAATTATGTCAGAAAGACTTTGAATTTGGCTGTTAAAATAGATGTTGTACCTATTAGCAAAACATTTTTCATTTTAAATTCAAAGTTTGATGTCTGTGTGTACCATTCAAGCTTACTTAAAAAAGTAAAAAGATTTTGAAAATGTTTCGCGAAAATGGCTTTGAAGAAAGACAAGTTTCATATCAATTCTGAATAATGCACAACGGATTGTTCCTGATAAACAACAAATTAAGACGATTCGAACGATACAAACCACGAAACTCACAATTTATCTCACAATTGTGATGACGGGTGCATTTAATGCAAAATTGCAAAACGTCAATGTTTGTGGACTTGGTGTATAGCCAATCATATTTTGACTGAAAGAGGATTACAACATAGGAAATATAAATGAGAAAATGGTATAATTTATTCTATAAGTGATATTCTGTAAGTATCAGATGAAAATATTCAACAATATTAACATAGGAATTTGGAAATTAACCAAAATTTGCGATAGATAAAAATGAGTAAGTACGTCTGCCGCAGTAATAATTTTTTTGTGTTTATAAATCCCGGAGTGTACTTTTTTAAGATATTAGTTTTTAAAACATTTGGACTGAGACACGTCCTTTACATACATTTCCAACACGTACAACAAAAATTAACCCGAAAAATGGTACCAAATCTGTTTATAGCAAAATACTTACCTACTTAATACGTCCAAATGCATAATCTCAGACAAAAACCACGTCAACTACGCTGCGAGGCTACAAAGAATTTAATTTGAGATGTAGCTTCTTTCACCATCTACTTGAGAAGGAAAGAATTACAAAATACCTGAGAAAATTGTTTGCGAAACATTAATTATTTGTGGTGTAAATTTTAACTTCGTGAGAAGTCAAAATGTATAACGAACTCACATCCTTGTATAAACAATGCACTAGCAAATTTTCAACGTAGTAAACCATGTTTGGAATTTACGATTTATCAAGAGTAAATTGCTTCGTCATACGACGTAGTACTAAAAAAATAAACCTGAAACTTTCTCAAAAATTATTTCAACAATAGTTTTATTGTTTTGCCTATATGCGGCATTTTCCAACTCTTGCGTGACAAAAGGATGACTAAAAGGATACAAAAAACTTAGCAGTTAGTGTGTACGAAACGCTAACTGATGTATCTGTATTGACAATGTTCACTTTGGAGGTGTCGAGTGTATCGTGCTAAGGATGTTCAGCAAGATACTTTCTTCTCATTTAACGGAACGAAAAGTAATTAATCTGAAAAATATACCAAAACATAAAATAATGTAGATTTCATAATTGTCACTTCAAGAGTTCAAGGTCTTACTATTATTAGAGAATTCTTGCCGCAGCCTCCCGTGCAAAACCAAGAATACGTGAATAAAAAATAGAATGCTCTTACTTCTCTTTGTATTTGGATGGAGATCTTTGCTACTCGTAACTCAAGCACAAAAATATCTGAAAATATACCTGGATAGAACACAAACTATGGATGTGACACAATGGATTGATATGGATTAAATACTCACAGTACTGAAATAGCTTGTATTTTGAGGTGTCCAACTTTATGTTCTATGCTCACTTCGTAAACCATACGGCGTTGAAATTTCGAACTGCCTTCCCATAATTGAAGGCTTTTGGATGGAGATAACTTCTATTCACTCATGGCATAAGGAAAGGAAAAAAAAGCTGCACTATTTCAGTACAAAACTTATTACTGTACTATATGTAGAGACATTTTTCACTTGAGTGCAAATGCTTGAAATTAACTCTTCTCTGGTTCATACGATCAAGCAGCTGTGCGGATTGATGGCATGTAGTACTGATGTCTCACACGCAGTTCCAGAGGCAATCAACCTGCAAAATATACCGATGAAACTGTTCCTAGTGAATATTTTCACTCATTAAGACCCAACCTCGCAAGGCCTGATTCGCGGCGCTCTGAACCATCCGTGTGGGTTGAGATGGTACTTCCAGTTGCAGCAATTACGAGCAGCTTAAAAATTACGGAAAGTGAAGTTGTCACGTCTGAATTGCAATTAAATCATTTAAATTTGTAGCATGTGGAAGTGTTCATTGTATTCTCATTATAGTACGAAAAAAAATGCAGCTCCAGATCGGCGAAAGTACCACAAATGATCCAGGTTTTAAATTACTGTATAATATCATAATGCACATAGCATTTTTCTTACTTTCATTAATTTTTCTTGGTTGAATTAGGTAAATACACGCACAAGCTTTGAGTTTTAATGCGTACGAGTATATGTTTCAATGGTGAGATGATTCTTCATCACAAACATTACACGAAATACTCTCTGTTCAAAAGAATTCCGAGCATGTTCGTGGGTGACATTGAAATGGTATTACGTATGTTGCATAAAATAAAGTGCTCTAATCAAAATCCTTCAAATTATTCACTGAAATGTAAGGGTATAGTTCAATGTGGTGTGCCACATGGATATTGTATTCATCACACAATATTATTAATTAGTATCATGCCATAATGAAATTATGATTCTAAACGAAAAAATTAGTCACTTTTCTATGTACTCTTGGCTGATCTGAGATAGTCCAGTCATAAACAGGAAATTATTAGAGTAACACCTGCTGTTAAATATGTATAATATATAAATATTCTTAAAAACTTTCTTCCATCCTTGTCTTAGTATGAAATGCATTGTACTCTTTGTCATTAGAGCCCATAAGTTTAGGCATTAATTTTTACTAAAATAGGCGTGCAATATTGCATTTATTTTGGCCAAAGTAGGAGTGCAAAAGGGCTTTTAAAAATTCCCACTTAAAAGGGGTGATAATTCAAATGATTCACACTTTTATCGTAACTTAAATTTACATTAGCACTTACAAGGAAGGTCAAACGACCAAGGACGATTCTTCGTAATCTGCATTGCACATGACCATTTCGAATGAAGACTACGAATTTGTTTTAATCGCGAAGCCGATTATGCGAAATGTTATTCTGGAATTCCGTTTGAATTTGAAATTTTTTCAGTGAAAACGGAAATATATAATTCGTTCTTCATCTTCACATTTGTGTAATCTCCAGCACGGAGATGAGTACATCATATACTTAGGGCTCTGTCCTAATAAGAGATCGGAGGCCATACTCGGATTAGAAAGGGATTCCTTGGGAGTGAACTAAACCAGACGGCATCACTGTAAAAAAATAAAAAAAACATGATTGTTCTCTTCCTTTCTCATTTAGATTTGTAACAGTACCTGATCCTGGAACCTCCGCTTCCACTTCCACAAGGCAAAACACGACCGTTTCTTCGTGTTGACAATGTTTGCAGGTATGCTTTCTGCTTGATGGAAATTAGTACTAGGAGAAAACAAGTAAAATAATGAGATAAAAGGAAAAAATGAGGAAAAATACCAAAAATATGCATCATGAGCTAAAATAAGCATAAAAAGGAAAAAAAGAAAATATTAAAATAACTCGAAGTAAAATTAAGTGATTCGCATTATTCGAATAAAATCGTAAAAATAAAGAAGTCACATTGCCCAACTTCCGAGTTCTACTTATCCCAATAATAGACTGCCAAGTAACTATCAGAATAAGTAGGCACACTCACGAAACTGCCACACAGAGCGTTTTCCAAAAATATGGTTTGGAATTGTTCCTTCTGCTTACGAATATTGTAAAATGTAACTGCCTGTAAAATAAAAGTTAATAAACATTAATGTTGAAAAACTAGTAGTATAACTACAACGTAAATGTTCAAATGCGTAATTTGCAGATCAGAATTATAAACGATCATGTGATCATGTAGCTTCAAAGTTTTGACGTGACTGTCCATTCTACGAGTTTTCAATTCATCTGGGCTGGGCTGGGCTGTTTCATCCAACAAACATGCATTGCATGAAACACGAACTGCCTGAAAGAAATATCGAAACTATATACTACTGATCAAACTTTACAGTTCCAGCAATTTTCGGAGTAGATAAACGTACAAATGAAGTTGATAGAAAACAATATATCCAATTCCGCCAGTCATACTCACCTGCCAATAAATCAAGTTATCAAGTGTCCAGCCGCTAGTTAATCAAGCTATTTTTGTTCCTGAAACCTACTTTGTTCTCCACCTTGAGTTTGTTTCTTCAAGTCAGGTTTCATAAAAATCATAATGCTTGAAATAAAAATTGACCAATTATCAAATCACATGTTTTCCCTCTAAATCTAATCAAATGATCCCAACATTTTAAGTGTAATAAACCGTGTATATCAATAATTACAAGATTTAAGTTAAATTTAATTTTGAGTAATACTTCAAAAATATCCCGGCCAGAATAATTTTCTGTATCAGAGGTCTGATTATGTTCCCATCTCGCACAAGCATAGGCTGAAGTGACAAACAGTAGGAATTACCAACATAATATTTATAATATTAAACAAATTATGCGGGAATATTTTAAAATAAAATCTTTCTTCAATTTAACGTATTAAATATTTTAATAGCGTACAAGAAAATTCAACAAGCATTAATTTTTAACATTATCAAATTGCACTGCTTCTGTTGCAGTGCAAAACTGCAACTCCTTTTTTAAATATTGCGAAAATAAAATATTAAAAATATTGATACAGAGTGTAGACATGGGGCGCAATGCAAGTTGTCAATTAAAACGCATTTGAACTAAGATGTTCCAACTACAGTTCGTAATTAGTAACGAATATCAACTGTTATATTAGTTAACATTTGGTTGAATTTCAGAATTAATGACTTATTAAATAATTACTTGGAAAGGCTAGAATTATAACTAATAGGCTAGATATTGGTTGTAACTAGGGGGTGCATTTTAATGAAATATTTTTACTTTCCCATATACATGTATATGAAGTAAATATATGCAGTATATGGGACATTACGTGAAAAAAAAACTGCGAATGTTCGGCAGAAAAAAAATTTATTGCCAAGCCCTGATAACGAAAAAGTAGATAAAACCAGTTGCTAAATTAAGGAAAAATATCCCCTAACAAGTAGTGTAGGCTGAATCCCTGTTTTGTGTACGTCCGTCTGTTGTATGTGAGCAATAGCGCCTTGTGCGCGCAATTCCTTAACATTACTATCCCGTTACACGCGCCTTGTTTGTGACACGAATACACGCACACTGACAGAGTCCGCAACTTAATATTATCTCGTTTTCCAAATTTAATAGCGTAGTTTTAGAGTATTTTTCGTGAATATCAAATAGACCTTGTCTTGCAATAACATCACCCAATTGTTGCAATTTTTAAATATTTTAATTAGATAAATTATATATTCAATGAAATTTATTGGTATTTGGGATAACATTTCTGAGGCAATTTGATAGTGAAAAGACATTAGGGTCATTCCATGCAGAAAAGTAGGAAATTTGACACTACATCCCAGAATTTAAAAATATTTTGCCACCTTACTTACCATGATACCTGCATGAACCAGGTACAATATTTTTGTCTCATCGGCTATTGTTTATCAACAATGGGCACTTGAAATATTAGGTTAGCAGTTTGCAGACATTCCGTTATGATTTTTTTCGATGATATGCAATCAAGCAAAAATTATGAAAGTGACACTATATGTAGAAGAAATGTAAAGGATAATTTTACATTAAAAATATTTTTTTACTGTGAGTCTTTAACAATTAGGAAGTAAAAATAATCTAAAAATGCAATAAATAGAAATGTAATATTTTTAAATTCTTGAATTTTGGAAGAAAAATTGCTGGAACTACTTTCAAGCTACTCTGTAAATTTAATCATGGAATCTTGAATGGTTTTATTGTTATAAATAAAATTATCTTACTAGTGCTCCGTAAACGAACTCATCTCAGCTGCTAGAGCCGCCGCGCCCCAGCCCTCTTCGTCAGCACTCGGCGTTACTTTTTTCCTCCACGGCGCGATGGTGTATTTCGCAAAACTACTTCTCTAGTGTTAATTTTGCCGTACGTGCTACATGAAGAGACGCCAAATTCGACCATTATTTTTTGTTCACTCCAACTTTTTGGTAAACACGTTAAAATCATATTTCTCATTAGCTGTTTTCACACGATTTTTTTAATTGTATCAACAATTCTTCTCCATCATTGCTTTTATTACTCACATGAAATAATTCAGAAACTGCTTTCTATACTGTGATATACCAATATGTCATGTATTTAGACAGTAACTTTTGCTGTAAATGGGTTGGGTTGAAAGGGTATGCAAATGGGAATATACAGCCTTAGCAACGCCGGCGTAGCGGTTGGCAAGGTCAATAAACTGCATTGAGGCCTTGAACATGTGGGGGCGCTGGCTAGACAGAAATTTAAGATATTTTGGGAATGGTTTAGAAAGGAATGACTATAGAGAGCGTGGCTACTTGAAATGGTAAGACATGGATGGATTGGCGAAGGGAGAATAGACTCTACTCATGACGGAAGTTTGTCGTTTTCTTTAAAAAAAATAAGAATGAAGGATGGATACCGAGGCTTGGAGGGCTGAAAACGGAGGAGTAAAGGACAATTTCCTGATAAGAGGCCGTCGAGAGGTGCGGATCGCTCGCGAGTTTAATATTAGGGGAGTGGGACTTGTAAGTTTGTCGTCAGAATCAATGGTTTTTCGGACTCTGAAAGTTTGTGATGTGCAGCATTTAAATTAGCTTGGGACTTTGAAAGTTTTTTATATTGCGGTGGGTTTATTTTGAACTTTGAACTTTAATGTTTTACCACGTAGTTGGGGAGAACTAAGAACTGTGAGTATTAATTAAGTAAGAACCGGTAGATATTCGAGGCAGTGAGGGCCGGATTCGTCGGCAGCGTCGCAAGATTACAAGAAAGAAGCTGGACTTGGGATTATCACCCAAGTCAGAAGATACTGCGGGGCGCCGTCGGTCAGGATTACGTTTAGATAAGTACTGCAGTACAATGGTTTTCTTCTGAACGAGGTCATGACTTAAGGCATAATAATTGTCCATACAAATTGATAATTTTACCTGACAAGTTAATAAATTGTTAAATTTTATTTTGGAAATGAAAAGATGATTTTCATTTAGTCAATGACAACTGATAAGTAGTTAGAAATATATAATTATTTCCTTTCAGATTCCTCGCCATACTGTATAGTTGGCAGATCAAATAATCGGCTATCTAGGCGATAGCGATTATCCATCACGTGACCCATTGACCCAGCTAGCCGGACATTTATCCATTCGTTAAGATTAACTGTGGAAGCATTGGTCATAACCTGTTCCTGGCGCCCATAGTTTTCTATAAATTCGGAACGGGTCACGAATATAACAGTCCTAAGGTAAATGATGTCAGTTAAAACGGCATGATCTCGTAATAATTTATGACGAGACATTGTTGGTATATTTCATTACGGTACTCACCTTTCTCCTTGCGTACAATTTCTCTCGGGTTTGTTTTCGCAATGACAATGGTGATTGACCGAGAGGATTAAAAATGTTTACATTACTGATGGTGGCTTCCTCTGCAACTCCTGGGGCTACGTACTCCTCTTCACTTGACGTTTTCACTTCACTGTCTGTTCCAATTGAGTCACTAAAATCTGCATTGGGCATTTTCGATATTTTGTGACAACACAGATCGCATATTGCTTCACCTTCCACTAAATTCGTTATTTTCTTCCGCATCGCCTCTTATCTTTCTCTTACCCACCCGACTTTTGTGCTTCTTAAGTCCGAATGGATTGCAGCACCAAAGTCTGTTAAACTTATTCACAATCTTTAGCATTTTATATCACGATGTATCACTGAACAGTAACACGCGAAAACTAAGCCTGTAAACTGGTGTCTGGATCCCTTCGAAGGCATCGATGGATATCCCTAGGGAATGAACTTGGCGGTGCCTGCCTACGACCTTGCCTCACCCCTCGTTGGACAAGGGCATGCGACTTTCAACCTTAAGAGCAAAATGCGTGTATACATTTTATTTAATAACTTAAGCATTTTTTAAGATTCCATCGCGACAGTTTGCAGAATGGTTATTAATTGGTTCTTCTTGCAGTGTGTAAAATATGAAAGAAAAGAATATATTACTTTTGAAGAAAAATGTATTTGTTTAATTTATTAGCATTTTTTATTATAAACAAATATCTCAATCCTTAATATATTATCAACTGCTTAAAATATGATCATTTATCTTAGAAATAGTGTGCCCGTTTTTAAAGTTTTATTCATTTTATGAACGTCATAATTATTTTCATTATTGAGTATATTGTGTCATCGTCCATGTTTAAGCCGTAATTGTTGCTAAACTGCTAAAGGTATTAAGTCCATAAATTGTCTTTTAACTGTTCATCATTAGTAGATTAATGTAATAAAATATGAAAAAATCTGAGACTCACTGTTAGAAAATCTGAAATTTTGCATAGAAAGACCCATTAGAAAATAGAGAAAATCATGACGATACTACTACTACCACCACAACAACCTCCACCACCACAACAACCTCCACCACCACAACAACCTCCACCACCACAACAACCTCCACCACCACAACAACCTCCACCACCACAACAACCATCACAACAAGTAAAAGAATTAACTAGTAAAAAGATATCAATTTGTAATGTCTGTATGAACAAGGCAGCATTTTAAAACTCCTAGGGTAAAACAAAAATGAACGAATTGTTCACGATAAAAATCTCAAAATATTTTGCAGCTATTTTCTATATTTTATTGTTCCAAATATTAGCAAATATTAATAATCTAGTCACATTATTGAGGACGGATTTAGACGTTTAATACATTTGCATTAATACGTTTCCAATGCTACCATTTATTTTCCTTTTTATTTTCAACCCTCGATTTGCAAATTTAACCTATCAGATAGATGAAAGTAAAAAAATCTCATTCTGGTACTATCAAAAATTAATGTTTGTTTCTGGGACCTTCCTGTGAGGGTAAGTTGTGTGCCTTTCAACTAATCTGGTTCTGGGTAAATGTAGGTCACGAACAAGACAAGGCCTCCTGCCTCAAAGACTGCCGATATTGCATGGCGTTAATTCAATTGTCAGAACATTTACAGAACAAGGACGGCGGCGTAAAATATCGTGACAGAAACAAAATATTTTGACACAGAAATACTCTTAAAACATTAACAAGTAATAGATCACTGCATTAGTCTTATTAATCTATCCATTGGAGGTGAAAAACCCTTTGGTTCGATTACAAAATAAAATACTTAATTTTCAAAATTAAAAAAAAATGTTGCGAACATTGTCTCTTCAGCATTTCACGTTTCATGTTTATATGAAAGTAGATATTCATAGTATTTTCTACAGTTGAGACACAGAAAAAAATGCTACTTTTTATACAAACGCTCCAAATTGTTCGGCAGTTCACCCACTTAAAATTGAAAATCTAAGACCGCCCTAAAAGTCAGCCTTCAAATTTTTTTAAATTCTAAAATGGATAATAGAATACCTTTTAAATATTTTATAAAATTCTAACGTAATTTTATAAAACTGAATATTGATTGTAAATATTGTTTGGAGATTGCTTCCTGATCAAAAGAGACTTTTTTTACTATTATTAAAATGATGGATTCTTGAATGTATTGTTAATAACTTTGAATGACCAATTCAACGAATTCATTCATACATTTTTTTAAAAATAAGCATCGCTAATATGCTCTAGATGGACCTTTGGTCCGGGGTGTAATTCTTCCAGTGACAACGGACTGTGAGCGTATTTTGTTCACGGCTTACACTTTATTTACTACAATTAACCGTCTGAAAATCCTCAGCCGTAATATTTAATTTGTTTTAAAATGAGTGATATATTCCTAAATTCTTACGAATCAAGATACGGAGGGTACCATACACTTAAACACCATACCACTTAACACTGATCATCAAACGGAATTGAATATGATTTGCCCGTGACATTGGGTGTTGTGCTGGTTTCAGTGTCTGCAATATCAAGTACTTTAGCCACTGTACGATGTGTTTTATTTAGATGTACACATGAATAAAATCTTCTGCTCTTCTAAAATCTGTTAGGGTATTTTTAATACAATAACTCTTTTGTAAGGTGTAAGATTTCTCTCTTCAAAACTACACATTTAAATAGTTTGGGTACACAATAAATATCAATATGAATAATAGTAGAATTACAATGTGAACCTTATTTTCATAATCAATTGTTACAAAAACCAAAGTATTTCACTTGGTGCCCATACTCATGTTGCATAATAAGTTTCATGATACAAATATTGATGTTCTGTCATCTCTGTTTTAACCACCAAAATGTGACTAAATATAAATAAATAACCATCATTCAACTGTGTGACTACACAGGCATACATTCAAAATATTTTATGCCGAGGAGCCAATCAATCCACAAATTCCAGGAGAAAATTGATGAAACAAAAATTACACATCTTTCTACACAAGGCTTTTCCCTTTAAATGTCTAGTATTCAGTGTTTAATTCATAATAGTTTAGGTCCCGGAATGCACTGTAAAATATTATTAATTTAATAGAAAGTTATATATTTATAATTTAATACTTATCACACAATCAATAACAATTACAATAGAGGTAAAATATATTTTATCATTTTTATTAATTTCCATTTTTACATTCGTAGAAATGAAACGGTTAAATGAGAAATTATTTTATTTTGAGTTTTCGAAAGTTCGCCGAACTAAAAATTGAAGTTGCCAAGTGCCTGCTCTCTCCCTTTTATTAGTTTCTTTTTTCCTGCTTCTTTCTCGGGACAACGGAACGCCTTTTCGTCGCGTTCCAAAGAAATCGAGCCCTGCTAGTTCTTAGTACGAATGTTGTAATTGACTTTCTGACGAAGCATTGCACTTGAGACGCGCGGCCGCCAATGCCAATGATCGGCATTCGAAGCACCCAAGAACTTCAGCGTCAAATGGAAGTGTAGGCTTCCTCGCCATGCCAGTGGCATTTCGCTCCGAGGAAGGTCGCGGTACGACTTATCTTTTCCGTCACTTTCCGTTGTATCTGTAGAATGAAAGTCTATAATTGATTTAAAATTAAACTTTTGTTTCTTTTTCGGTGTATAAAATAAGCCGAACTTTTCAGCGTGACGTTACTGACGAGTTTTTGTTAATTTGTTACGACTTCGTCAACGCATCCCGTTTCTCATCTGTTCTTGGGCATTGAACGCTTCGCAAGGAGTAATCCTCCGTTATTTTCTTTCCCATGTCCCGTCTCGTTGCATTCAGTGCAGTTTATCGCTTCCACCAGCCATCGGCGCCGGTAGCTCCCGGGGTTCCCCGACTGTCTCCCGACCAGGAACCCGCGACGTTTCGCATTCTCTTAACCTCAGCGACTTCACTGAGCGTAGTTACGCAATGCGGCTCTGCTGCGATTTATTCAACGCTGCCCCTGGCAAGTATCAGCTGTTGACGGTTTCATCCAATCGGAAACTTGAACGTCATCATGGGGACGCCAACATACAAGCTACCGATTGGATGAAACCGTCAACATATGATACTTTCCAGGGGCAGCGTTGAATAGAGAGCAGAGATGAATAAATCGTATGGTGACGCCCCGGTTCAAACATTCAATAATAAAATACCCAACTTACTGCCATCTGCTTCAAACTTCTACACGTTTTCATCGTTTTATTTAAACCGTAGGATCATAATTTTTGTAACTACATCAGTGTGTGATAATTATTACAAATTTCAACAAAAAATTCCAAAATCAAGACCGATTTCTATGTCGTAGAAAGTTTCCTTCGAATCACATCACACGATAACCTCATAATTGCAATGTAATAGCGTCGTCACAAAGTATTGAACGTATTTTAAGAATACCAGTTATGTAAGTGTAAATATACATGTTTCTCACCAACTATGGGCCACCACCATAACTTCTAAACGGTTCACGACATCAAAATCAGTATTCACTCAAACACTTGCTCCTGCGGCAAGTAATATTCTGTAGTGACATTGTTTGCAACATTTTTATTTTCGAGAAACCAATAAAACATAAAAAAGTAATACAATTGTTTATCATCCGTTAGTATTTTGATAGTAATTTGAGTATAAAGTTCTAGTTTCTGACATGTGATTTTAGATTAAACGGACAATATTTCCTGCAGCAGCCCTCGCGTCGTTGCCTTTACGCAGGTGACCTTCGCATCGCACCGCCGAGATAGGGAGAGTGACATAGGGGGCGGTAGCGCAAGTAGTCGTAACTACAAAGATAACATTAAGATAGAGAAATATTTTACATTCATTCATTCGAATTGATCATTTATTTCACTGATTGAAATTCCAAAGCTTCGATCATTGCTGTGAACAATACTACAAAGAATCTGGTGGTCTACGGGAAATACTAACAAAGATCATTTTCAAACTTAACAAGAATCGAGCTCGATGGCAGATAGAGACAAGCCAGCATTTTAAAACGCTACAAATACATGCAAAAGAAATGAAATGTTTAAGATTTTCACATCTCCAGAATATCAGATTACGAAAAGTTAAAAATTTTGTTATTATTGCCGTTAGTCTACTTCTCATTGTAAATTTAAAAAATAAAATAAGATGTGGATAACATTAGAAAAATATTTACTTCATTAAATAATTTGCTAAACTGTGTCCTCCTTCGACTGCAATGCTTCTCTGCATCGATGCTTTGGAATTTCCACCACAAAAGAAATTTAATTCTGATGAATCAGTGGAAAAAATCTTTCATTCTAATCGTTAAAGCTGATGTGTGTTCCTGAGTCAGTGCTGATAAGGCCACGGAGTTCTGTAATTAGGCCAATCCCCCAATGCACGCCGCTTCGTATCCCCTCTCACCGTAGCAGTGTCGGCGCCGCGAAGGCCAACGCCTCCAAAAGTGACAGTTGCAAGAACTGCCAGTTTAAGAAACGTTTTCCGTTTGATCTAAAATCATATATCAGAAAGTAATTTTATACTCAAATTACTATCAAAATACTAACAGGTAATATCACTGTCCTCTTTTTAATATCTATCCATTGTTAATGGTCCTCTTTTTAATAATATATATATATATATATATATATATATATATATATATATATATATATATAAGTCCCATTTAAAAAATCAAAGACGATGCATTATCTCGTAAACTAAAAATACAACTATTTCAAACAATATCTCTACGGCATATTACTTGCCCCACGATTCCGCACTGATGAGGGAAAACTGCACTTCGACACCGTGAATTGCTTATTAGATACGAAGGTGGTCCATAGGTGGTGAGACACGTGAAACTAGGGATAACCCGTTAACATTAAGAAGAAATCTAACTTCTCTATTTACCCTGGCAATACCAATAATTGAAAGATCCCATGTATTATCAAGGAAGGTAACCAGAGTTGACCGCTTGACTTTGTATTTGCCGATAGTTCCCATGTGAGTTTATTTAAACAAAAATCTTCGATTTCTTCTTTTAATTACCCATTAAACTCTGCTGATACCGACCGTACGGTACTTCTCGCTGTCACGACCTCCTTAAGTATCGTTCATTGCGCAGTTTGAAAATTACAGGCTTTCTTATAATGTGCTTACTGAAGTGATTTGTTATGAAAGTGAATTGGTAATTATGCGATGGATAAACTCAAGGTTGTTTATAGTGAACGCGAGGGCCAAAGGCCCGAGCCTGGCATTGACTTGGATCTGGGCAAGCGAAGCGAGAAAAATTACCTTTAAAAGTAATTTGCCATGATAATGTGGCGGGGACAAAGCGTATAAGGGCGTTTCAAAACTTTACGAGCCATGAAAATCGCCTATCGGTACGATACGCACGAACGTATTAAGGAGGCCTTGACAGCGAGTGGTACCGTACAGTCGGGTTCAACCTTAAACCCATTACACTGAAATATGTTACCTAAAAGCATGAAAAACAATATTGCCTAAAAATTGAAAACTATAAAAAAAGACTCATCCATGGCCATCAGAGCCACTGTTTATTATAATGAACTAATCCGAGCATTACCAATTTAATTTCTTTAATACTAATTTACAGTTTTTTAGTTTCGAAATTTACCAAATTCTTTGTATATGCTTTGGCACCTCCCGACAAACTGACTTAAGACTACCCAAACAATTTTCATTGGGAGAGTGGAACAAGGTAATAGAGGGCTCTTCTAATGACACCGAACTCGTCGAGAGATGGCCAGTGCCTTGCTAACAGCGAGAACGAATCGTCTTCCTTATGTTGGAGGATAGCTGATTGAATTATTTAATTTGTTTTATTAATAACGTGGCTCTCAAACTTATTTTGATTGTTGCTTCCCTGTAAAAAAATGGTTGCTAACAATTTTCAAGATCATTCAAGCCGAACATTTTTACTGGTACAATTGGCATGAACCAAATAGAGTAACTTTGTAACAATTAAATAAGACGAAGTTTATCTCCAGAAAAGTTTTGCCAAGATAGCGAAAGTTTTGTAATTAATGTACCGCATACTAATATTGAATATGGATTGTCACAGTTCAAATATTTAATGCAGTTGGGACCAGAGCCAGGGACCTTCCGTTATCCAATGTCCCTAAGTTGCCCTAAGTGATGGAATCCAACATTCCATTCGGGACAATTTAGCGATCTCCTAGCATTCACCATGCGTATAAACCACACAGCGCTGCTCTCGTAACCTTAGAACTGAATCAAATGCTTGTGCGTGCAGTATTACTTCCATTAAAACTTTGAATATTTTTTAGATCTTAAAATTTTAAAATTTCGAACAAAAGTAAAATATTTCGCAGATAAACACTTTCGCTACATCTGTGCTGAACAGCAGCGTGCAAGGCCACTTGAGCGGTTGCACCGGATTATGTTACAAGTTTTCATTTACACTCACATTTGCAAATAATATAATACCCATTACTTACTGTTTTTCTCCGACAAACACTTTTGGAGTTCTCACATATGCAATAGGAATCACTTCACACAAACCAAAACGATAGTCGAGATTTCAACCGTCAGTGATGAAACGTACTTCTTGGCAAGATGGCCCCATGACCGTACGTTTCGCTGCGCTGAAATAAAGTGAGAAAATGTTGCCAGCATCTGCCACTGAGGACAGGAGCGCTGCTATCAGCGATACCCACGTAACAAAATATAGAGCTTCCAAATAGAGATGGGATATCTACGATCTACTTAATCTAATCGATCTAATCTAATTGTATACTTATTTATTTTAATAAAACATTCATTTCTTTTGATTAATTTAATAAATTTACTCGATGCTAGTCTATCCGTTCGTGTTGACGATGGGAAATACAGGACTCGCTGTGACAGAGCGCAAATTTCAAATCATGTGTTTGTACATTGTTACTTTGGTGAAGATTTACAGTAGTAGCTTTACCAAACTAAATTTAAAAAATCAGCAAATTATTGGTAGCATTTTAACAATGGGTCAATTATTTATTGTTCTTCAGACAGTATTAGTAATTCATGGTTAACACTGAATTTTCTGATTTGTATACCAAAGTGACATATTGAAAGGTAGTCGTTTGTCACCCTCTACCTCACATTTTTAATCTTTAAATGAATCCTGTGCAATTGTAAATTGAAAAGTGACATTGTAATAATATCTGCATTCTAATCATATCAAAACTTCTAAATTAATGAGACGTAAGGATGCAAGAACTATAATACTGAATTTAAGAGCAAAGATATATTTTTATAAGTGCTAGGACCAGCCGATTGCCCCAAAGCCAACATTTTTTTAAAAAAATTCTTTTTTTCCAACCATTACCACATTTTTTAGATAAAATCCAAAGCAGAATAATTGCCATTATGAAATACATATTATATTTGAAATTAATAATTAAACTCATTTATAATTGGGGTGTCTGAACAGTTAGTGAATCTTTCCCCTGCAATCCTTTCAAGAATTGCTCTGATTTTTCTTTCCAATTATGATTTGATTCTAATGATTAAAATGTCCTAATTTTGTTAGAAAATTGAACGTTTTATATTTCAAACTAACTAACAAAGATGTTATTTCAAAAACTTAAATGGATGGGATGTCTGAACAGAAAGTGGTAGGAAGAAAGTGGTCCTACCACTGTCATCCTATTGGAATCTTCCCCTGATTTGTTACTTCAATTGTCTCTTGTTTTCAACTATAGAACCTTCTTATTTGGTTGGAACTTACTACATTTTATATTTCAGAATAACATTTAATGAAAGTACCATTTCAAAATATTTCTGTGTTTCTGAACATGTGTTTCTAAACATTCTGAACATATGTTTCTGGACATAAACTGGCCTGCAAACAAGATGCTTGTGGAACAATGATTGTAGAACAAAGATTGTGCTCAAGCAGCACTAGAAGCTAAGAGGGCACAGAGAAGGTACAAAAAGAATGCACATAATGACCCAGATTTGGCATACAAAATTCAATACAAACAGAAGAGAGCACTTGCTAGAACATTAAAAAAAGTAAGAAGAAATTCTGGCAAACTTTTGTATCATTAACACCACAAACACCTATTTCAACATTATAGAAGAAAATGCAAAGATTACCAAAATGGACGGTATAAATCAGATAAAACAGTATCACATATTGTGAGGGTAAATTCCATTGCAGATCTCTTTGCAGTAAATTTTGCAGCAAATTCTAATTTAAACGATAACAAAATTCTCACTTTTGAAAGAGTTGGAAGAAATCAAAAACAGCATATATGATACAGAAGATAATACAAACCACATCAATACAGAAATTAAATATGAAGTAGATCTAGTACTCTCTCAATTAAATAATTCAAGCCCAGGCCCTGATTGTATTCCAAATGTAATGATAACTCTCAGACAAAGCCCTAAAATACCTTCTAACTTTATATAATTTTATTTGGAAAAGACAGGTATTTCCAGATTCATGGAGGGAAGCTAGGGATAACCCATTAGTATAGAGCAGTCAAACTTCTATATTTACCCTGGCAATATCAATGATTGAAAGATCCCATGTATTACCAAGTAAGGTGACCAGAGTAGACCACTTGAATTTGGATTTTACTTGCAGATTTTGATAAATTAACTAATTGATATAATTCCCATGTGAGTTTATTTAAGAAAAAATCATTATTCGATTCCTGCGTTTAATGACAAAATCCACTACACTAAAATGTCTAACCTAAAAGCATGAAAATAATAATGTGTCTTTAAAATTTTGTACTATAGAAAAGATTCATCCATGGACTTCAGAGCCACCCCTCTTGGCAATGATGGGATTATCTCATTAAATTAAACAATTTAATTTATTTAATAATAATTTACAGTTTTTTAGTTTCAAAATTTAACAAATTTGTATATGCTTTGGCACCATCCGACAAACTGACTTATGACTAGCAAAACAATTTTTTCCATTGGGAGAAGGCAACAAAGTTGGTCTAGAATAAAGAAGGGCTCATCTAATGACACCCAACTCGTCGAGAGTTTGCTTGTGCCCTGCTAACGGTGAGAACGAATCGTCTGTGTGCTGAAGGATAGCTGATTTTATTATTTAATTTGTTTTATTAATAACTTGGCTGTCTTAAACCCATTTTGATTGATGCATACAATTGTTGCAAACCATTACAAATTGTTGCATACAATTTTCAAGATCATTCAAGACGAACATTTATTTCTGATACAATTTGCGTGAATTAAATAGAATAACTTTGTAACGATTAAATAAGACGAGGTTTATCTTCAGAAATGTTTTGTAAAGATGGTGAAAGTGGTGTAATTAATGCGCCGCATATTAATATTGAAAGTGGATCGTCACATTTCAAGTATTTGATGCCGTCGTGACCAGATGCCCTAACTAAGTTATGGAATCGAACATTGCATTCGGGACAATTTAACGATCTATCGATCACTATTGTATAAACGACACAGCGCTGTTCCCGTAAGCGTATAACTGAAATAAAATGCTTGTGCGTGCAGTATCACTTCCATTAAAATATTGAATATTTTTTTACATCTTAACTCTCCGGCGGGCGCGTCCCCATTTCCCGCCAGCAGGTGCGTGCGACATTCCGTTTGCGTTTATTTTTATACATTTTATTTCATATTAAATAATTAAATACCAAACGAAATAATATTAATAAGAATCAGATCCATCACCCGCTCCCTCCGTATCTTGGTACGTATTACATGAAGGGGAATGAATACGGTGCAAACGTGCCTTCTAACTTTTCTTCGGAAACAACGCATTTAAATTTGTATTAGTAGTTAGTACCACAAACTGTGTCATAAATCTCAATAAAAAAACGGCAGTAAGAATTCTAATGGATAAAGCACGCAAATATTATACTTACATGACAAAGCACTTACCGAGTGCTGCAACTGTTGCAGAGTTCGAATTACTAATGAATAACGGTCGATCGAAGGGTCTAAAATCGTTAATTTAGTGTCATTCGTTTGAAAATATAATGAATGAAGAATAACTACGATCTCAATTATTTACACGAAATCAACAAAAAATGTAAGAATGTGGCACTGAATGCCGCTACGGGTCTACCGGAGGGTTAAATTTGAAAATTTTCGACAAAAGCTGTGAATTAAGTTGCAGATTCACACTTTTACAACAGCTGTGCTGAACAGCAGCGTGCATGGCCGCTTGAGCGGTTGCAGCGAATTTTACTTCAAGTTTTTATTTACACTCACATTTGGAAATAATGTATTACGCATTACTTACAGTTTTTCTCCAACAAACACTTTTGAAGTTCTCACAGATGCAATAGGAATTACTTCACACAAACCAAAACGATATCGAAGTTTTCAACCGACAGGGTGGAACGAACTTCTTGGCAAGATGGCCCCATGACCGTACGTTTCGCTGCGCTGAAATAAAGTGAGAAAATGTTGCCAGCATCTGCCACTGAGGACAGGAGCGCTGCTGTCAGCAATGCCCACGTAACAAGATATAGACCATCCAAATAGAGATGGGATATTTACGAACTACTTAATCTAATTGATCTAATCTCATTGTCTACTTATTTATTGTTATTTTTAATAAAACATTTCTTTTAATTCATTTAATATAATTAATCGATGCTAGTCTATCCGCCCGCTTTGGACGATGGGAAATACAGGAGACGCTGTGAAAGAGCGCAAATTTGAAGTCATATGGGTAATACGTTGCTACTGTGGTGAAGATTTACAGTGGTAGCTTTAGAGCTTTATCAAACTAAATTTAAAATATTAGGAAATTATTGGTAGCATTTTAACAATGGGTCAATTATTTATTGTTCTTCAGACAGTATTAGTTTTCAGATAGTATTTCATATTATTGTTAACAATTTTCTCTCTCTTCCCAATTTTAATGTTTCTCAAAATATAAATTTTACTTCCCCTTCTGAAATAGTTGCAATCATTAAAAAATTGAAGCCCCGTAAAACTCCTGGTATTGACTCAATTAATAACCAAACAATCAAATCGTTTGGCATCAAAACAATTGCTGCTTTTACCTCCTTTTTAAATTCAGCCTTAAGAATTAATTACTTCCATGTAGCTGGAAAATAGCCATTATACTTTGCATTTGTAAACCCAAAAAAGTCCTAGGACTGCTACAAATTATAGACCAATAAATTTATTTTCTTCTCTTTCTAAGATTTTTGAAACTCGTATTTTACATAGACTAACATGCTTTGTAATCACTAATAAAATTATTTCCCCTACACAATTTGGATTTACACACAAACATGCAACAAGTCATCAACTTTTAAGAATAACAGAAAATTTGAACATTCCTTCCATGCAAAACAACTTACTATTGCAATTCTCTTAGATACTAAAAAGACATTTGACAAAGTTAGGCAATACGGTCTCATTTATAAACTACATCAAAATGGAACTGCAACACATCTGTTTAAAATACTCTAGAATTTTCTAAGTAATCGTAAATTCTGTGTTAAAATTAATCATACCTTTTCACAATTATTTTCAATATCTGCCAATGAGCCTTAATGATCCTGTCTCTCTCCCCTTCTTTTTAATATCTATCTTTATGACATTCCCAATTTCATCTACTCAGATTTAGCCCTCTTTGCTGATGATACAATTTTTTTTATAAGTCATAAAAATATATCAACTGCCAGACCTAGCATTCCATTGGAATTAAAATTATACAATCAAACCATACCACGGATTTCCTCTATGACTCCTATCAAATACCTTAGTCTCTTCTTAGATACAAAACTTACATGGAATTTACACATAAAAATATTATTCGTAAAACTTACATTAAAATAAATAAACTTCACTCTATTAACTATAAATCTCCAATATGTGTACACACTGCCAATCTAATATACATTTCAATTATTCGTCCAACGCTAATGTATGCTTGTCCCATCTGGTCCAATGCAGCCAAATCTCACATTAATAAAATTCAGATACTCCAAAATAATTTCATCCGTAAAATTTTTCATGCACCTTGGCACATTCCTAACACACAATTACACAATGAATTAAAAATTGATACTATTCACACTTTAATAAATTATCACAGTCAGAAATTTCTTTAAAAAGAGCTACTATCTTTAAAACTTTAGTCTTAGGAAGGGGTTTACGTATTTTCACTTTCGTAAATTTCAATTTTCAGAGATTATAATAAAAATAGGACCGCGATATTTTTAAAAGCCACGTACTAACTTCTTCAAGCTGCTTGTGGTTTGGCATTAAGAACGGCAAGCTCTTGCTTCATCGCTTGTGTCCCCCACGCGTTGCGCGTATCGCGTGCCATGACCTGCGCTCTCCAACCGGTCGGAGGCATCAAAGCCCCACATGACGACAGGATAATGGGCTCCTTAATGGAGTGTGGTCGGAAATTGGGTCGAATTCGCCGCGACCGCCCTGCGGCGGCGTCGCCCGTCGCTTGGGCTTTGTCCGGCGCCGGTGGAGCGGCGCTGCGCGGCGCGGCGCCAGCCAGCTATTAGGTTTGCGGTGGTTGGCCGCCCTGCGAAACAAAGGCGGAGACCCAGGCGCCTTGAGGGAAGCGAACTATGCGCGGCCGGCTCTTCCGTCGCCGACTGAAATATTGTAGTTCTCATTGATTATAATAGATTCGTCCTGGAAGGGCACGTATTAATACACAAATAAAGTAGCAGATTATCCAGCGTTGACTGGGAATTAATTTATCATAACTAATAACACGAAACTGTTGATAAATCCGCGAATGGCGAAGCGAGGAGGGATTTTATCTGAGAATTTGCAAAGCACGAGTGGTATTTAATAGGACTATTCCGCGAATGAAATTAGGTCCAATAGAGTTCCAAAATGCGCCAAATATTGAAAATAAATAAAATCAAAGAGGTTATGTGATCGTACATACGGGGTTTATTGGACATCGACGAAGCGATCGATGTTTACCGTCTCCTAAAACAGATGAGTCACAGTGTATGATTGGTCAGTAGGGAGAAGCGGTAAGAAAAATCGGATAGACAAAGCCATAAATTTCTTGAGATACACCGCCTGATGGGGGCCATTTTGAATGTGTAGTAAAAAACTCTTGGTTTTAATTTCACGAGTGGAATATTCAAAATTTTGTATTAAGCACCCTTACCGCACCCGCACAACCTATCCGGTTTGTTGTGGCCGTTCTGGACACACGTCGCCGCCCATCCAGACCCTTCCGTTCTACATGTTACCACCCTCTCCTTCGCACGCCCTTTATGCGCACATGCCGACAAATCCCATGGACACTTGGCCATCCAACTGGCGTCCACTGTAGGTGTTCTTATCTCTCATCGTCACCTCGGCATCGTCCGTATACCCCACACACCTTACACAGCATGCCATGGAGTCCTGCTCACACTCCCCGCCTATCCACTCCCTTCCACTGTACATTTTCTCCCTCCCATCACGTTCAGTCCGCCTCACCCGCATGGACAATCCACAGCCGATTTGACCACACATCCCGCTCTGTCTGTGTCCGCCCCTTCTATACAGTCTCTCTCACTCTCCCTTTTAAAAGCTATGTTGGACATTGGAGAATTCAATACGCCCCCCCTCACAGCTGCACCTGAATTCGACTATCTAGCCAGTGTCGAAAATCCTGACACCGCAGGTTCTCGACTCCTAGAACCTTCCGGACGGAGTCTCTCACGAAGCAGGCACAGGCCGCGGGAGGTGGCTCAGAGCATCAACTGAAGTCACTGCAGTGCCTCTGACCGGGAGCGTAAGTTTGAGTCGCGACAGAGGCAGGATGTTTAACACTAGCTAGATTGCTGAGTCGGGTTCAGCCGCTGTCTGGAGAATTCAAGCAGTCGGCTCTTCTGAACGGACGTTTTTCGTGATTTCTCCGGTCGACACCAGGCGAATGCCGGAACAGTATGCTAACAAACGAGCCACGGCCCGCGCGCATCTTTCCTTCCCCTTCCTTCTCCTATCCTTTCCCCTTACACACACACACATACACACACACACACTAACATGCACTACACTACCACACATGCCGGGAGATCGATCGTGAGCTTGGAGCATGTTGCGGTTGCGGCGGTGCCCAACTGATGGGAGATAACTGGTGGGAGGAAAACCCCGTTAGTTGATAGGTGGGTCGGCACTGGATCTGGCAGTGAAAGATCACCATCACCTCCCGAGGGTAAAACATGCACTGCACGTACGGGACTTTTGACCTTAGCAGTTGACGCGTCTGGAATCACTACTCGAACAACCAATCAAAAGAAAGCGGAGATTCGTCTAGCTATCGAAATAGCTATTTTTTCTTTAATTAAAACAATTTTAGTTCGTGCGAAATTGATTTAAAATGTTGGTTCTAAAATCACTTCATCTCTTTGTAAGTTATCGTATTATTCGAATAAAGAACTAGCCAATGTAAGAAATATTCTGCTTGCAGTAATAATGATCGAATCGATCAAAAACGCTCGTAGATGTGTTGAAAAATTATCCTTTGGACTTTCATCGTCTGGCCTTTAAAAATAATACGCAATTTTTCACACACGGATGAAGTCACGTAAATGAGGAAAGTATCTCAGTTAACCGAACACATTTTTAGTGGACGTTTCTCATCAACTCCTGAGGGGGTCGTAACGGAGGAAAGTTAAGAACTGCTTTACTCTGCGCGGAATTAAATAGCCTCTCTTTAAACCTACCTCTACGCTTTTTGTTCTTTGGGCTCAAAGGTGATTAACCGCAGCTTTTAAAGAAGTAGCCGCCGCTCTTTTACAAAGCAGATCAGCGCGGAGAGATCCAATCCTCTTCACGGTCGGCATCTTCAACAGCAAAGTCTGCAAAAGATCTCAAAGAAACTACCGGCTTCTCTGCGGCTCTCCTGGGGAAGAGAATTTTCAATTACGTGCCCGTGTTTATGCCAAGCGGTTGTAATTTATTTACAACCGCAGCTTCCTGTATTCCGCCGAACCAAGTGAACACGCAACTTGTACGAGCGCCAACTTTCGTGCTGTTGTTTCTTCTGCTTGGAGTTTGAGACGTATGATGTTACGTATATGTACAGATGTGATGTAAAGAGATAAGGAAAAGGAAAAGAGTATTCTATTGTTTGAAAACTTTCTTCTTGGGTTTATTTCTGAAGTTTGCACATGTGTAAAAACATCATGCCTGCTAGGAAAAGTTCCCACGAACTTTCTTGCCTGTGTGTTTAAAATAACTTCATCTAGAAAGCTGAAGATATCTAAGGTGAGTAATGAGAAATTTCGGAAAATTTGTATGTTTTCACCTTACATACTTCTGAGCGTGGGATCGTAATTTGTAAATACACGAACGTCATGACAGTATGTAGCTCATAAAATTCTGATCAGAAAGACTCACCTTGCTCTTGGTTGGATATTTTATTTTCTTCGTTGCATTAAGCACAACGGAATGGCCATCGTAAGCATAATAAATCCTTCGTGCAGTGTAATTGTGAACGTCAATGATGTAACTCATGAGAAATGTCGCTTCAATCATATAAACGTCGGAGAAACTAACAAATCATAAATAGCTCGGTTGATGCAGGGACCATCAGTTTTGATCTATAACTGAGGATGCTTAACACAAATGTTCAAACAACACGCGAGACTGATTACACACTGTCTTCCAATACATGATCTTTGTTGTTGTTTTATTTTCAGAAATACAACTTTTTTCGAAATACAACTTTTCGTACTAAAATGAACACAAAATATTTTATCATCAACTCTATTTGATTTATTATAATAATATCACTTTAAACAAGCGATATTACATTTATGAATTGCGATTGACATATGCGAATTTACAAAAGAATTAGAGAAATTGATTATAAAATAGACCTAAACTCAGTAATTTTACCCAATAAATTTAGGATAATGTAAAAAATATTTCTTTACCTGAATTTTAATCAAAATGAGAACAAATATATTAATTTCCTACAGCATTTTAGCTCAAATATCTTTACCTTTGATCGTAACTACACCCTTCTTAGACCAAAGGTGGCTCAGGCATCACCTGATATCACTGCAGTGCTTTTGACCCGGAGGTTCTAGGGTTCGAGAACCGTAGGTAGCAGGTATCTCGATACAAACTTGGCAGCTGGGTCGAATTAAAACACTATCTGGAGGAGAATTTTAGCGGCCGTCTGCTCTGAATGCCGGAGCAGTACCCTAACAACGGGCCACGGACCGCGCGCCATCTGTCCATCCTCTTCCTTATCTTTCCTCACCTCTTACTTACAAACCAATACACTCACCTGCACTATACTACCACTCATGTTTGGAGACAAGTCGGAAGCTTAGATCCCCGCTAGGGCAGTGCCATGCTTGGGGGAGATACTTCGTTGGTAAAAAATCCACAAGACTACTCGGTCTACTACTACTACTAGGTCGGGGCCGCATCTCGTCAGGCAGCAATCTTCCGCGATAAAAAGATGCACTACACTTACGAGACTAATGACCTTAGCAGTCGACGCGCTCGGAATCACTAATCAATCAAAATATTTTTAAAGTTCTAAGGATACAGAGGTATCAACCTCAATAGTAGAATCTACTATTGTGAAAATCTACTACTGTGGTTGACACCTCTTTATCCTTGGAACTTTATCATTGATTACCACAAGATCTCTGCTGTCACCACAGAAATTATAATCTTTTTAGAACAAAATCTCTGATTAACTTTGTAAAAAATTGAGAAAGATGCTAAGAATGCTCCAGGCAGTGAATTACAATTTATAAATGATGACTCGAGAGGGACATTGTATGACCTGGGTTTGATATTTAAAAGGGGTAGTCAAAGAGTCACTTATCGGCTATTTAGCAGTTTCAGTATACTACCCTCGCTCCAAAGTGTAAAGAGAGCATGCTGTAATTACTGGACGAAATATTGCCAAGAGCACCGTCGCTTTGGGCACTCTACGATTGTGTGTACGCTGCGTGTTTGCTCTCATTTCCTTCCGAAGGCATGTCCCCGTAGCTCCGCATAATGCCTGCATACAGCGTTTGTCCAACATCACAGAACACGCAGTCCCCGTCCACCCCCTGCAGTCCCACCCGCCCGCCTTCATCCCCTGTTCGCATTCGCAAGCGTGTCAGCCGTCACTCGGTCGCCGGCTCCCCTCGCGAGCCAACCCGCTCGCCCCCAGGCCCCGCCGCCGCATTCCGCCTCCATCCACGCCCAGCCCTCCTCCATCTCCATTCTCAATATGCAGCTATTCTCACTTACACTGTATACTCCCCCACCCCCTAACAATTTACATCTCTATAGAACAGTCGCGGCTCCTGGTTTTCTAATTGGGCCAAATGGGGCACATTTTCTAAATGCTGCAAATGTTTAACTACTTGGGGGGAGTCCTTCAATTCGGAGGGCGGTACTAAGTTTTCATTTATAGGGACAGTTTTATTTATAGGGACAGAATTTGAAACAGTTTTATCTAGATATTTCTTTAGGACGAAGCCTCTCCACGAAGTCGCGCCCCGCCGCTTTGACCAGCCACGGACAGATGACGTACCTACTGAACGCTTGGTCTCACGCTCCGTGTTCGCGCCCACTCGTAAACTGAATTAAGGTGGGTGGTCATGGTGTGGTGATATGGGATATATATATATATATATATACATATATACATATATATATATATATATACACACACACACAATACAATACTGCCATAGCATTACATAAAACCAGAATAAGACCCACAATTACTTACGCCTGTCCCATGTGGATTTTCGCCGCCAAGATCAATATTCACAAACTCCAAATAATTCAAAATAAATTTCTGAGATCCATTACTAACGCTATTTCTATCAATCAGCTTCACAAGGAATTCAATGTAGAATCGTTAGATCATCACATCTCATACATTTCTATTATAACATCTATAAAATTCCAGCACTCTCTGAAATCAGACTCACAAAAAATCCATCGCATAGAACGAGAATCCAAAATAAATATCCATTCCATGTTTTACAAATCAAATTCACAAACATAGAACCAGATTAGAGGACCAGATTAGAGGACACCTCCCCATTGCACATAGGCTTATTATAATGAGCCCTCCCCATTGCATTGCATGCAAGCTTAGAATAAGTTAGTGAGTAAGTATCAAAATTACATATGTAAAGTTTAAATAACTAAGTATCTACCTTCAGGAAAAATTAAAAAAAAGAAAACACGGCTAACTTGTGAAATTCGATCGACTCATTGTTGCGCTATTATAAACTTCATTGTAGGTGGTTCATTTTTCTTGTCAAGTAAGTTTATTGTAATATTTGGTGTAGGTAGCGTTCTCAGTGTTTTTCTAATCTTGTCCATTACAATGGATATAACGCCACGGAAACATCGAAGAAAACTGCCATTTTGCTCAAAACGAACAATATTCAAGTGCTCTAGTGGCCAGGAAATTCTCCTGATTTAAATCCAATCGTATGACTCCTCATCTAAATCCAATCTTCTCAGAAAAATGAAATGTGACACACACATTCTTGACTCAGTTGTGTCTGGTTTCGTGACGCTGAAATAGAAAAACAATGTTAATTTTAGTATAGTTAATTACAAAGAGAATATATGAACTTATTAACAATAAAGGAGGGCATTTACGTTTTACGTACATGAAAACTGTAAGTTTAGAATGTTTATCTGTGCGAAAATAAAGTATCCTAAAGGACAGCGTGGGTTCAGATTAATTTTGCGCTACTGTACCTTCACCCCACTGCGTCCCCACCACCCTCGCACCTTCCCGCTCACATTCCCCAGGGCGCCGCGTCTCCGCCGTCGCCGCCCTCGCCGCCGCCGCGCCCTCCGCCTCCGCCCTCGCCACGTCCGATCTTTCCTTCTTCTTCCTTGTCCTATCCTCTCTTCTTACACACACACACACACACACACACACAATAACATACACTACACTACCACACATGCCGGGAGACCGGTCGGGAGATTACAGCTTGTCCCGCTTGGGCAGTGCCCCGCTGGTGGGAGATACCTGGTTGAGGTGAAAACCCCGCTAGTCGACGGTAGGTCGGCACCGGATCTCGTCAACCAGAGGGGAAAAGATCTTCGCCACCTCCCGAGAAAAACACACGCACTACACTTACGGTACTAATGACCTCAGTAGTTGACGCGCCGGGAAACACGAATCAATCAACCGCCACCGCCCTCGCCGCCGCCCTCGCCGCCGCCCTCGCCGCCTCCGCCCTGGCCGCCTCGGCCCTGGCCACCTCTGCCCTGGCCGCCTCCCCCCTGGCCGCCTCCGTCCTCGCCGCCTCCGCCCTCGCCGCCTCCGCCTGGCCGCCTCCGCCCTCGCCGCCTCCGCCCTCGCCGCCTCCCCTCTGAGCGCCTCCGCCCTGGACGCCTCTGCCCCCGCCACCTCCCCCCTGGCCGCCTCCGCCCTCGCCGCCTCCGCCCTCGCCACCTCCGCCCTCGCCACCTCTGACCTCGCCGCCTCCGACCTCGCCACCTCCCCCCTGGGCGCCTCCGCCCTGGCCACCTCCGCCCTGGCCGCCTCTGCCCCCGCCTCCTCCGCCCTCACCGCCTCCGCCCTCGCCGCCTCCGCCCTCGCCGCCTCCGCCCTGGCCGCCTCCACCCTCGCCGCCTCCGCCCTCGCCGCCTCCGCCCTCGCCGCCTCCAACCTCGCCGCCTCCACCCTCGCCGCCTCCGCCCTGGCCGCCTCCGCCCTCGCCGCCTCCGCCCTCGCCCGCCTCCGCCCTCGCCGCCTCCGACCTCGCCGCCTCCGCCCTCGCCGCCTCCCCTCTGGGCGCCTCCGCCCTGGACGCCTCTGCCCCCGCCACCTCCCCCCTGGCCGCCTCCGCCCTCGCCGCCTCCGACCTCGCCGCCTCCGACCTCGCCACCTCCCCCCTGGGCGCCTCCGCCCTGGCCACCTCCGCCCTGGCCGCCTCTGCCCCCGCCTCCTCCGCCCTCGCCGCCTCCGCCCTCGCCGCCTCTCCTCTGGGCGCCTCCGCCCTGGACGCCTCTGCCCCCGCCACCTCCCCCCTGGCCGCCTCCGCCCTCGCCGCCTCCGCCCTCGCCGCCTCCCCCCTGGCCGCCTCCGCCCTGGCCGCCTCCGCCCTCGCCGCCTCCGCCCTCGCCGCCTCCGACCTCGCCGCCTCCGCCCTCGCCGCCTCCCCTCTGGTCGCCTCCGCCCTGGACGCCTCTGCCCCCCGCCACCTCCCCCCTGGCCGCCTCCGCCCTCGCCGCCTCCGCCCTCGCCGCCTCCGCCCTCGCCGCCTCCGACCTCGCCGCCTCCGACCTCGCCGCCTCCGACCTCGCCGCCTCCGCCCTGGCCGCCTCCCCCCTGGCCGTCTCCGCCCTCGCCGCCTCCGCCCTCGCCGCCTCCGACCTCGCCGCCTCCGCCCTCGCCGCCTCTCCTCTGGGCGCCTCCGCCCTGGACGCCTCTGCCCCCGCCACCTCCCCCCTGGCCGCCTCCGCCCTCGCCGCCTCCGACCTCGCCGCCTCCGACCTCGCCGCCTCCGCCTCGCCGCCTCCCCCCTGGGCGCCTCCGTCCTGGCCACCTCCGCCCTGGCCGCCTCCCCCCTGGCCGCCTCGGCCCCCGCCGCCACCGCCCTGGCCGCCTCCGCCCTGGCCGCCTCCGCCCTGGCCGCCTCGGCCCCCGCCGCCTCCGCCCTGGCCGCCTCCGCCCTCGCCGCCTCCGACCTCGCCGCCTCCGACCTCGCCGCCTCCGCCCTCGCCGCCTCCCCCCTGACCGCCTCCGCCCTGGCCGCCTCCGCCCTGGCCGCCTCCGCCCTGGCCGCCTCTGCCCCCGCCGCCTCACCCCTGGCCGCCACGCCCTCGCCGCCTCCGCCCTCGCCGCCTCCGACCTCGCCGCCTCCGCCCTCGCCACCTCCCCCCTGGGCGCCTCCGCCCTGGCCGCCTCTGCCCCCGCCGCCTCCGCCCTGGCCGCCTCCGCCCTGGCCGCCTCCGCCCTGGCCGCCTCTGCCCCCGCCGCCCCCCGCCCTGGCCGCCTCCGCCCTCCCCGCCTCCGCCTGCCCTGCCTCGTCATCTGGACGGTTGCTGCGAGGCGCGGCGCGGCGCGGCGGCGCGTCTGTTTACCATTCATTTCGCCCGCGTCCACCTCCGCGGGGCCACACAGCGCCCCATTTTCCATATCGAGTCTCACGTAAAAGCAGCGGCCGCGGCGCGGAGGCGGCGTCATTTTGATAGCGTAATTGAAAGTAAATTTGCGTCGGGAGACTTGGCTCGGACGATAGGCCTTATCTCCCCGGTCGTGCTATCCGGACAACGCGCCGTCTCAAAAAATGGCGAATCGGGGCCAACAGGTAACAGCTGGTGGAGCCCTGTTTCATTATCTGTAATTGGATTTGGACTCGGGTAGAAGAATTATTTGTCTTGCATCGTAAGCAGTGGTTTTCAATATGCAAGTATTAATTTAATGCATCGTGACAAGGTGAACACACCTTTTATCTTGACCACAGTAAATAGAAACTAACGGTGCTACAGAATAGCACAGACTTTCCCCTATAATTTTTTTATTTCGTTTGGTCTTCGCTAGCTATTTGGAATTGCCACATACTCTTTCCAGCTGCCATCTGTCGCCGCCCAAACTATATTTTTTGACATTTTCTTAATTTCTCGGTTTTCTAATAGTAAAACGGAAATATTATTTTAAGATTATTAATGAAGAGTGAAACCTCGTTTTAAATGAAACGTAATCTCGAAACTTAATGCACTGCTATTTAATGTTTGTAATAAATAAGAACGTAAGAAATACTTTTTTTATCGAAAATAAAAGACGAATACAAACCAGAAAAGTTACCTTGAAGAAAAAAAATTATTAACACACCTGCTTGATTGAAAATCAAAGGTAAACAATCTAACATCTAATACAATGCTTCCTCTATTGATGTTCTTCAACCTACAGGATAATTTTGTTTATATGACCAACATAACAATAAAAAATATGCACTGTCCCAACTCTCCCAGGGTACCAACTCTCCTTTACCTCCCCTATGTATTTGGGAACGTAAAAGTACGTTTGAATTGACGTTGGCACAGTCCTGTTTTTAAGAGTTAGTGGCATTTTTGTTGTTTTCTTAATTTAATAATTCTATATTCAATTTTGAGTTTTTGGAACGGATTTTGAAACACGATTTCAAATATGTACGTAATCTTCTGTTTAAAGAATGTTCTTGTTGAATATTCTAAAGCAACATATAGGTGAGACGTTTTTCACAAATACCTCGAAAATTGCAAATACACCAAAACGATTTAAATCTTTCTGAAAGCCCGTAAATTTTTCTACTGAATACTTTCAATTCCAAAAGCGCCATTGTGCTGTGTGTAAATGGAAGTCAACATTTTTAGTGCGTGCAAAGTCAGGGAGACACTACCATTAGAATTAATTACTTTTTCTAATAGATGATTTTGATAAATAAATAACTGGGCAAAGGAGGGTACTTATGCTACTCAGTAAAATAAAGTGCGCTGATCCAAAATGTTGAAATTCCTTAATGAACGGCTAATCACTGAATGATGAACTGACCATGTGCCGAAAGATTCTGCACAAAGTGCTAAGATTTATTGTAAATAATATACGTACTAAGCTATGTCAGTTTCTCCAACACACTTTTCTGTTGAAGAAATGACCTCTAACAGGCTATCATGGATGTTACGTTTCCCGAAAAGGGCATAAAAAGAAATACTATGAGATTTCTTGTTTCTAGTTTCCACGACGTTAGATACAAAGTCTGTAAATGTGGGATTACACAATTATGTTAACGGTAGAATTTGATGGATTTACACATGCTCATATGAATTAGATAATGTTTTGAAAGTTACAGAGCTGAAAAATCTGTCTAATCGATATTATGTTTAAGATTTTCCCTGCGTAGAATAGCTTTGTACATCTTTGTATTTAGGGTTTCGCCAGATAATTAAATAAACTACCTTGAGGTGTAAAAGCCCCTTTTACCAGCTATTTTCTTTTCATTTATTGTTATTCTTTCTACTGCAACCCATTGGACCGCCAGAAACACCAATCTTCTTGCAACTATCTTTGTTCGATTCAAACATAAATCTTAACAGAAAAGGCGTGTCACTACTTTTTGTGAACTCCTTGTACACTCATGTTATCTTCCGGAGCACTCTTTCTTTTCCCTCTTCTACTCTTTTCCGGGACATCAAGAAGATGGGGAGGGAAGGGTGTAGAAATTGCTGAAAAGATACTGTGGGGGTACAGTTGTATTGCTCTCTAGGGTTCATGACGACTTGAGCTGAGAGGGAACGGGTATTGGCGGGACCAGCATCCATGATCCATTATCCATCCAACCATGATCTTATTAGGTTCCAGGGTACATTAATTTTATCGCAAATTTCAATGAAGTTAAACAACATGTTGTAATGGCAACTACTCCACCACAACAGAAGCTACTTGAAATTAGCTAAAATTGTACATAATTTTGGCAATATGGCACCACAATACATATCAGAACTGACGTAGAACATAATCCATCCATGATGTAGACGCTGGCAAATACACAGACGGTTTGGTACCATAACCTAACGGCACATGTACATTTTTTTGAAAAGGTTGATCGTTTTCGCGCAATATTGCGTGAAATATGTGAAATTAAAAAAAATAACAACATAACTGTCCACTTACTACGTACATTACTTCGTATACACGTATATATACGGGAAAGTAAAAAGAAGTTTTTGTGAAACTGATTTTTTTATAAATTGCGTTTAAAGTAAAGCAGCAAGTATGGAAAATTCACTTTTTTTAAAACAAATTATACATAGTGTTTTTTTTAAAGAATTGATGATTTAGAACAGATTTTATTTAAGATAAAAATCCTTATCTTCAATTATGTAACACTATTGATTCAGGATAGCGGAGGTATCAACCACAAGTAGTTTATTACAATATGGATTTTAATAAAGAGAAAATTCAGCCACAAACGACACTTCATCCCATCATCACTAGCTCTACAATATTGAAAAAGAACGAACGAATTAGTATATGAATAAACCGAGACATACAGAAGAAATACAAAGTACAAATGAACACTTGAAAAAATATATGTACTTACCCAAGTAACGAAATTGTGTAACACAACTAACACCTGCACTTGAGGGACTAATGACCTTAGGAGTTGACACATCGGGACACACTTATTAATCAATCAATCAACGCACAAATGAACACTTCAAAATGTATATAAATAGAGTACTTACCCAAGTAACGGAATTTGCACTAGAGAGACTAATGACCTTAGCAGTTGACACACACGGGACGCATTGACTAATCAATCCATCAACGGAAACTATTATTGGCGGCGCCCTGCCCCCTGTGCCGTGACCGCGTCACCAACCGCAGCGTTCCCCGGCAACCGCGACCCCCCCGCTGGCGGCGCCCGGGGGGCACCGAGGGGCACCGAAGGGCCTCGGTCGGAGGCGCCCCTCCGAGACAAACGCCGGCCATCAAGCGCAGTCACTCCCCGCCTGCGTCGCCGCCTCCGCTCCCACCGCCACCCACCCCCACTCCACCCACGCCCCCGCCTTCTCCTATACTTCGGTTTTTCTTTCTTGGCGCAAGGGGGGGTGTCAATAAAACGGAATATCTCACGGTATTTCGCGTCGTTCTCCGTTGTGCCGCTAGGAGTCGCATGATCGCGACTGCATCGAGCAGTGATGGCGATGATGCGATTCCTAGCGGCACGACGGAGAACGACGCGAAATACCTTGAGATATTCCATTTTATTGACACACTCCCGTGCACCTAGAAAGAAAAACCGAAGTAAAGTATATGTGTTTATTGTATAACAAAGCAGTGGTGTCTAGGTCCCCTACTGGTGGCAATGGCACGCCTCGCGGCATCGAGCCAAGCCACGAGCTTATCTGCGCCACTAGCGTCACGAGAGGAATCTATTAGTAACCCCGCCGTTTTACAATGGTGATGGCGTTGTCTCTTGCGGCGGGGTTATGAACTATGTGGAAGGGGGATTTCGTCGTGGCACTCGTGCCACGGACTCCCTCTCGTGGCATCGACCTTGACAGCATTGACTTCAAGTGTACATGGCCGAAAGCGGCGGCTTACACGTAATAGGAAGACCAGTATCCCGGCGCGAGCCCCTATGCCAGTCTGGACTACTACTTAAGAAATTCGCTTTTGAAAAACTGGTGTTGCACAAAAACTCTGTATACAAACAGAAAAGTTTTAAAAAACACAACTACAATTGTTAATACTGACATGTAGCCCTTAAGGTACACAAACATTCAATGAAAATTTTACATGTAATTACCTAACATGAGACAAAGTTACTATTTACAAGTAATTACAAGAAAAATTAGAAAAATTTTGATGTTGCCCTTAGTATACATAAACATACAGTGAAAATTTTATTTATAAGAAATTAACATATTATTTGAAACTACTATTTACCAGTGTTTACAAATAATAGAGTGATTCTACTGTGAGACTGTGTGAGGTGTCTTGCGAGCAAATCTTCGTGTCCAGCGCTGCCCCCCGCCTTCTCCCAGGCCACACTCCGCTTTCGCCACACCTCTCCACTCCCTTTATTTATTTATTTATTAGTTTATTTATTTACGTCAAGAACAGTTAAAAACTGTGTGTGACGAGCTATGGGGAGAAGCGAATTCTGTGCACATTTTCATAATTCTGTGATCTCTATTCTAAGCCATATTCTAGTCGAATTTTGAATACAGAAAAGAAGAGCGTGTTGTTTTTTTTTTCAAGTTTTGTTGACGAAATATTCCCTCCTATATAATGAAATCTATTTTCAAAGGTAAATTAGCTATAAATTTGTGCCTTTAACTCTCCTCATGTTCTTTATGAAAGAATTATACTTTTTGCCGCGACAATATGGAAAACGATAATCTGAATAACTATATTTCTCACTGAAATTTAGAAGACGTTCACAAATAATGAAGTTACATTTAAGTCCTGAAGTACCTGTCCCCTTGAGCACCTGCGCCCGCGCCACTTCAGTCTCTGAGCACGACACACGCCGACATCCCTGATTTTTCGAAAATTGTAAAAATTCAAAATTTTTTAGGTTCTACAAAGTAGTTGTAAGAAGAAAACAAACTTTTGAGTTTTAATTATGTTGTTTTTAGACTAAGAATTTGTCCTGTACAACTCGTATAGAACTTAAATACAAATGCTCTGATTAATCATGTTTTTACTCGTAGGCGTACTCCTACATTTACCACAATTAATTAATTAATTGGAGGTGTTACATAACACCTCCAATTATACCAATTAATCCAATTATACCAGGATCAACAGGAAGAATTTACATCAATTTCAACACAATTAATTAAAACAGTTTTAAATTTTTTCCTTTCGTATGTACGTCTAGTTTCAATGTCTTGTTTTCAATCTGTTTATTTCTTTTCTCGTTTAATTTATTTGTAATTATTTTCAATTCTGTTGCTGCTGGTGACGAATGTATCAGCAATTGTTAGGTATTCACATCAGTTGGAGGGAGCAAAACTAAATTAACGAAATTACTTTAATGTATATAGATTTATAATGTTAAAATCAAGTCAAGTAAGAGTATATAATTGCTCCTGTTTGTTCATCGACTCTGTTATTTGAAAGATTTAAAATAATATTATAATTTTATGTTACGAGAGAACAACGAGCAACAGTCGGCATTTTGCAATCAGACAAGCATCAGTGTTATTTAGTGTCTAAAAGTATTGTTTTACGCTTTTAAAAGTATGCCAATACCTGTAAATTTCGTAAATAAAGCGATTCAACAAGATACTTTAAATTCGCTAGAAAAAATGACATGATACATCATGGCACTCGTGTAGCCAGTATTGCGTAAAATTTGTAAATATCCAGACCTAAAATATTGCTCGAAACACCATGCGCCAAAACTGCGGTTTCCAGTAGCAAACTTCAAGCGGATCATTTGAACCCTAGAAGCAGTTCATTGATTAGTTTCCTATAATTAATATAGATTATACGACTTACATACCATATAGCAAAAAACGACAAATACTTTACATCAATCATCAATAAAGAAATGTGTTGTAAACGCCGGAGAATCGTTATTCTTGACAGAATCCAATGGAGCGGATGTGCTCCTTTAGCGTCAACAGTTGACCTGGAGCTGCTGAGCCGGCGGAACACGCGGGTGCGACCGCAGCGCCGCTTGCGGCTTACGGCGCAGTTGCAGAATATGACGCCATCACTTAGCGCCGAGCGGAACGAGTGCAACGCGCGGTGCTCGCGTTATCGCCAGCGTCGCTTATTTACTCCATGACCCTCCCTGTCCTACATATTAAAGGACGCAATTTATTATGACTTTATTTCTCGTCAACGCGGAACGCGTTATTTATTTATGTGAGCGTGTTTTTTTACGGGTGGTTAACCATGCGATAATTTATGCACATCAGCGGATTATCTTTCTGGTATCCACGAGTGTAATTATTTTTGGATTTATTTTTATAATTTATTGAGGAAGATAACGCGCTGTTGAGAGTGTGACGGGCATGAAATTAGAACATGCAGTTGAATGAGTCAGATGTAGAGTTACATGCATACAATGTCAGATGTAGAGGTACATGTATACAATAAAAAGTTAAAGTACGCCATTAAGGATTATGCCGTTTTGTGATTCAGCCTGTAGAAAAAAGTACGATATAAAGTATTATTAACTTTAATATTAAGTGGCACGTGGTGTCACTGAAGATGAATAAAAACCTTCTAGTACTAACTTATTTATGTAGAAATTAATGACGTAAATTTATAATGAATTAATGACATAAAACATTTCGATTAAGTTGCAAATCCTTTCAATTATTAACTATATTACATCAAGAGATATTTTCCTTTCCTTCCCTACACTATGGTATAAACAGGAAAAAAGTATTCAAATAGCCTCAACAATACGGCCTCGAATTTGCCATAAATTCCGTGTTTAATGTTCTTTTAAGCTGTAACTCTGTACACCTGCCAGGATTAAGGTCTATTACTGCTATTACGAAGATGGTTAAGATCAGTGCCGATGGAGTAACACGAAAGTTGGATACACACAATTTGTACCCGTAAATCGGATTGTCTGTATGGACGTATGGACATGCCAAGCATAATTCTTTCAGATTAGAAGCTTTTAAGCTGAATCTTGATAAATACGTAAAATAGCTAGTTTCTTGAGTTTCAACAGTAGCAATGCCAAGGTTAGAAAGTATTTATAAATGCAATGACCAAAAATCGTCAAACACATTCGTCTTATGTCATTTCACAAATCGTTTTAGGGATTGTAATTATATGTGATGCATTTCTATTTTAATTTAAGGTGAATAGCAACATGTCTTTGCCATAGTTCTTTACATATGTCCAGATATTGGTAAATATCAAAAATTTCAATACAGTTATCAGGAACATTCAAATCTGCGTTTACAATGAATAATGTTTATTTTATTCCAGAATTTGTAAATATCTCAATTCATTATTATTGAAATATGAATTAACGTTTGCCTTCTGAATGTGAACATTCGGAATGACTTCACACTTTTGCTTAACATATAGTACAAAATATTTCTAATTCATAACTTTGAGATTTAGAGTTTACGAATGAATGTTGTTTGCATTCCCAACTAGTTATTATGTGTTTAAACATTATTCAAAATTTATAGGTTCTTGGAAATAAACAGAATTTGTATAAAACAAAGCCATTATGATAAATATAGAGAGTTCTGATTCTTTCAGCAATGATTTATATTGTCAAAATAAGACAACCCTTTTACGAATAGGGCAAGAAAACAAAAAGGTTACTAAAAAAGTATTGAGGTCCCTTGAGTACCAGCGTACTCCAAATTGAATTGCAATGTAATTGAAGAAACAGTTTGTACATGCAAACTTAATAACTATTTTTATATGAATATGTATTTAGTATATATTGCAATACTTTTCTGCAAAGTTTATGAAAAAATATTTTCTGTTTTTGAGACATCATAAGGATGTGTGTATAGCAAATTTCTGTACTCGCTGTTCTTTCCACGGACGCAGAGGACTTAATTTTTATTTTTTTTAAATTTAGAACTAGTTCAACATTCACTACGTTTTTAGGAATGATAAACTGAAACCTATATCGACAGACACTGAAATAAGCTTTTAATGCGTTTAAATGCACACCTGGATATAAGAAATTGACGTTTTTACGAATAGCGAATTCTGTGTTTCGAATTATTTTGTAAACATCCCAGAAGCCTAAAAAGGTAACACGATCACTTTACAGCATAATATATTTTAGTAATAACAATCCTAAATGATGAAACAATGAACAGTAAACTCCCTCCACCGATTGGTATGCGAATGTTAAACAACTTCTCGTGTCTTAATTGATTCCACGTCTGTAATAGTTTCCATAGACATGATGATGGTCGCAGCATGGCCGCCGTAACGTTGGCACTTGTGCCTTGGACGCGGCGTCTCCCGGATAGCCATGTAAGGGCGTAGTAATGCTACTACACCCTGATGAAGGTCGCAGCATGGCGGCCGAAACGTTGGCATCTGTGGCTTGGACGCGGCATCTCCCGGATAGACATGTAAGTACTTTCCATAGACAGTTTCAGAGAATGAAATTCACTAACTAATCAATACATTATTTGCGCCCAGATCAGATTTTGCACTTACGGATGTACTTTTCGATCCACAGAGCTCCATTTCCGGCTCGTCTCCGCACTCACACGGCCGAGCCACGAGAGTGGACTTCGCACTCCCCGCAACCGGCGCCCGTTCCCGTCCCATGTGCAGCCTCATTGGCTGTCCATTTAAAACGGACTCCGCTCGCGCAGTCAATTCCCCCTCCGAACCTCCACCGTGAGTCGCCGATTCCCGGGCTTATAGAAAGGGATAAGAGGCTGCCTGAAGTTGAAATACTGCCTTAGAATGAATGATACCAATTTCGGGGGCTTGCACCGGGAGAGATGGCCTAGGGCAGTGGTGTCAAGGTCTTCTGCTCGTGGCAGTGGCACGCCTCGCGGCACCGTGCCATGCCACGAGCTTCTCTGCGCTACTAGCGTCGGGAAAGGAAACTATTAATAATCCCACCGTTTAACAATAGGGATGGCGTTGTCTCTTGCGGCGGAATTATGAACTGTGTGGAGAAGTGATTTCGTCGTGGCACTCGTGCCACGGACTCCCTCTCGTGGTATCGACCTTGACAACACTGGCTTAGGGCATTAACTGATGGCACTGCAGTTCCTCTGACCGGAGGTCCTAGGTTCGAGTTCCGGCTGTGGCAGGATTTTCGACACTAGCTCGTCAGCTGTCGAATTCAATCGCTGTCTGGAAGAGATTCCTAACGGTCGGCTGCTCTGATCGGTAGTTGTCCGTGGTTTCTCCGATCAACACCAGGCAAATGCCCGAGCAGTGCCCTAACAAACGGGCCACGGACCACCCGCGATCTTTTCTACCTTGTCCTTGTCCTATCCTCTCGCCTTATACACACACACACTCACACACACACACATACTAAGATGCATTACACTACCGCTCATGCCAGGAGACCAGTTGGGAGCTTAGAGCTTGTTCCGGCTGGGGCGGTGCCCCGCTAACAAAACATGCACTACACTTATGGACTAATGGACATAACGGGTCCGGAATCAATATTAATCAATCAATCAATGTAGGGAATGCAGGGGGATTCATGATCATTACGTTTTGCAAATGAATTCAAGAGAGAAATTTCATATAATGAAATTTCAAGTAACGTGGGTAAAGCAAAGAACTCTACAAATAGGGAGATCTACATCAGGGACTCCGTCTTCTATTACCTTTTTAATTCTCACACCCGCATTGCTATGTTATGCTTTCCCCTTGAGTTTCTTCTTCTTGGTATAAAAATTTGGATCTCTTAAATTTAATGAAAATTGCCTAGAAATGACTAAGTTAAAAAAGAAATTAGACAAATTGAAAGATAAACAACTTGGTAGCAAAAAGTTATCTCCTTTGACCCCCCTCTTGTAATCAAACATTCTACCCTAGAATCAAGAACCTTTCTGATGTTATCTTCAATGATGATGAAATTAAGCTGTTATCAAATGGTCTTAAATTTGCTCCAAAACACCATCCTTCTATTAAAGAATTAATTAATTTAGCTATTTGCACTGAAGACGTCCTAAGCATTGTTAATGATAACACTCATTCCAATTCCATTATGATTAATTGTTCTAAAATTATATCAGATGAGGTTAATAGACATCCCCCACCTCCTCCTCCTCTACTTTTAAAATCTATTTATAAATTAATTGAATAAGTGAAACTGAAGAACCTAATCATCAACAAAGCTGATAAAGACAATTCTATAGTAATTTTCTACAAAAATGACTACATTGAATAATTGCAATCCTTTTTAGATGAAAATAAATTTACTTGCCTTGACAAAGACTCCATCTCATTTTTTCAGCTAAAGGTCAAGAATACTATTTGTACCAATTCGCTTATTCCAGAACTCAAAAAGAATTCCCTGCAGGTTCTGAATTCCCAGTGTCCAAGTTTGCATGGCCTGATTAAACTACACAAAGAAAATCTTCCAATTAGAGCAGGTGTTAGTTTTTTCAATTCATGTATTTCACCCCTTTGTAAATTTATAATCCCTCTTTTCAACTCCACTACCCATTTTAACCCTAGATTCAAACTGATTAATTCCATAGATCTCATCTCATCAATAAAATTAAAGATATTGATATTGCCCCCAATGCAAAATTGGTCTTCTTTGATGTGAAGAATTTATTTACTAATAATCCCCTTAACAAAGTCCAAGATATTTATACCTATCAATTTATGAAATCAAGTTTATCCCACCTAGAAAAAAAAGATTTTATTAAATTACTTCACTTATGGGTTATGAAACATTACTACTCATAATGTTTTTCACTTTTAACAATTCTATTCTAAATTTGAAGGATTAGCTATAGGCTCCAATGTTTTCCCACTATTTGCTGAACTATTCATGGATCACTTTGATAATAACTTATTTCAGAGCTTGAACCCTCTCCTCAAAAACATTCTTTATTATTACAGGTATCTCGTTGGCATTATATGTCTTTGGTCAGAAACTTCTAGGCAATTGAGTCAATTCTTTGATTTTTTTAAAATTCATTTCACTTCAAATGGAAATTATCTACGGAAATTGAACATAATCATTCTCTGAATTGTCTCGATTTCACTGTTACTATTAAAAACTCAAAACACTTTTTCAAAATTTTCAGAAAACCTACTCTGACAGATTTGATTATTCCTGCCCATTCGACTCACATTCACCATCATAAATTTGCTCTTTCACTCCTGGATCAATAGACTGTTCTAGATTCCTATGTCAGATATAGATTTTAAGACTGAAGTGAATAATTTATCATATCTATGTCTGTTCATATTTTAAATATATTACATTATATTCAGATTGGTCCATATTATTTAGAGTAGACTTTTGTAAATTGTATAATAATTCACTTTAATGTATATTCCATTAACCTGCAACCGTTTTGAAGATTATGAATAATTCATTTTCAGGAAAGGAATTTTAAATAATATTGATGTTTTCTTCAAATTAATGGATACTCAATATAAACATATGGAGCTTACTTTATATTCTTTACAAAAATATTCATTTGAAGTCAAATGACTGTGTCATCTAATTAATTTTTATTGCTAAAGAAGGGAACCATGCTCTCATCAACAAGTGGTTCTGTTTTTAGGATATGATCAATTCTACAAAACTAACCCATATAAAAATTTATGACGAGTGTAAATTAGTAAAACAATTAGATTTAATTTGACTATTTAAACAATTATTAGTTTTTATAAATAAAATTTCAAGAATAGATCAAGAAAACTATTTTTGCTCTATTCCTAATACATCAACATTTATAAAATATATCTTATGACCCATTTCAATGCGATGTGTAGAAATAGAATTTTGTTATTGTGAGACTTCATTTATATTTTTTATATGTTCAGATACAGTCAATTTCAATTTTCTTTCAGTTTGCCTAATGTACTTTAGGACATTGCCGACATTTTATTTTATAAATTAAGTTGTATAAATCAAACAATATATTTTTTATCTTTAAACTTTACCGCAATAAGCTATTTATTATTTACACTATTATAAAGTGTTACATTAAATTTTGATTTTATTTCTTTTTTCCATAAACTATTAATTTTTGGAATAAATGCCAGAGAAATAAAATTTTGTTCTGAATTATTCATATTAGGATCAAAACTGTTCTTAGAATAAATTAATTTTAATCTTTTTTGGGTGTATTTATGCGCATACTTTGGAGGAAAATCATTTAAATCTAAAATTTCTTTAACTTTCAATAAATTATTCCTGTGAAATCTTGATGCAGAAAGTTTTAATGCTCGGCTATATATAATGATAAATAACAGCCCTCTTCATTACCAAAGGATGGCAAGACAAAAAATTTAATGTAATTCCAGCATATACTGGTTTTGTGTACCAGTTAGTAATTAAATTATTTTCATTTCGAAGAATTGTTATACCAAGAAAATTGATGCTTGAATTTTGTTCCATTTCCACAGTAAACTGAATTTCCGGATTATATTCATTAAAACATTGTAGTACTATATCTACAGAATTCTCAGGTAGAATAATCTATGTACCATCAACATATCTGAGATATAATTCATATTGTATGTGATTCAGAACTTGTTGTTAAAGTTTTCTCACAACAAACTCCGCAAAAAAGTGCACTTAATGGCCCACTTATAGGTGTACCATTCTTTTGATTATACATTTTCTTATTAAATTTAAACCTAATATTTTTTAGGATAGCTCTCACAGCAAAAAGTATTTGTTCAGGAGGAATATTAAGAGAACTATTATTATTATTATTATTATTATTATTATTGTTGTTGCTTCATATCACGACTACAGATGTTATGAGTCGGCTGAGTATAAAATCTACTCCAGGTTGCCACCAGCTACCTAAGAAGCAGATCTAGGGACTGTCGGTGCTTCTACAATACTTTGCGCAAAATGTGAGCTGTGCCAAATAACGCAATTTCTTGCACTTCCCAGTCCTTTGAATGACCTGTAAGTTTAGCCAAGTTCTTACACAAATTTTGCGGAACAAATCCCAGAGCCCCGATAACTATCGGTATGACCTGTGCTTTTACACCCCACATTCGGGTGATCTCAATTTCCACACTCTTGTAATTAAGACGTTTCTCTGCCTCCTTGGTTACGACATTTTGATCGCAAGGCACAACAACAACATCCAAAAGTAGAAACGATTTTTTCTCAAAATCCCGGATAACAATATCCGGTTTGTTTGCTGTTATCTTGCGATCCGTTTGAATTTGTTGGTCGTACAATATTGTACACAATCCAACCGATGTCACCGGTTTTGGAGAGTGTTCGTACCACTTGGGGCATGTGTTTGGAACTTCGAGGGCAGTACAGATCTGCCAGTGGAGGTAAAGGCACACCTTGTCGTTGTCAAATAATACAAAAAAACTTTAACAATTTCACAAAACTCCTGCAATGTTGCGAAAATACAAAATTAAAGGCACACAGTGACCAAGCGATGCTATCTGACTAACACAGCAAGAAAAACCAAATTAATGTAACATTGCAGAATGTATTGAAAGGTTACGAGGCACACATGGCTGGATTTTCCAACCCAGACCACTCTCACAGCACCACAGCTCCTCCAAATTACACAGCTGTCTAGTAGAGGGTCTCAAATGCAGATATCAAGAAAATGCCTTTCACCACCGTGGATACTTCACGCTCAAGGTCCACCATAGCCCCTTCCGCTTGGCCCACACTCCACTAGCCATCTCTCCCGCTGTCCACCAGGCTCTGGCCCCGCCCCGGGTTCAGACCCCGGGCAGGGCGCAGGGGGGGGGGCGGGCAGCCGGCTAGCCGGCGGACGTAGGCGGGGGGAGATACGGGCGGCGACGGCGTGATGGTGGTGGTAGCGGCGGTGACGGTGGTGATGTCGACGTGACGTCATCGGTGTCGGCGCCGAGGGTAGCTGGTTGCAACCTGGCCGGGCGGCGGGAGAACCGCCACACGCATCGAGGCGCGGGGAAACAATGATCAATTAATGTCTTAATTCAATCATTAATTGATTGATTGATTGTTGATTGATTATTTTTTTAAGTGGGACGCGCGAACTTTGGAGTTGGCGACCCCATAACACAGCTCCCATAATTTAGCGGGAGTATCACAAAGAGTGCCCAGGTGGGCGGAAGTCGCAGGAACTTGTCCGCGCCGACCAAAATGTGCTAACAGTCGTGTCTTTTTAAGTATTCGGTCTTTGCTAGAATTGGACAAGCTGAGACAATATGATCAATGGTTTCTTCTTGCTCCTGGCAAATTCGGCATTTGTCATCTTGGGAAATTTTGAGAACCGCTTTGTCATAATGTCGTGTTCTCAACGCCTGATCTTGAGCAGCTACTAGAACTGCTTCCGATTCTGGCTTCATTCTTCCCCTTTTAAGCCACATAAATGATTGATCTTTATTGATCTGCACCTTGTCCATTCTTTTTAGATATTGTCCATGGAGGGGTTTGTCCCTCCACGACTTCTTTAACATTTTTTGTGTCTCACATTTCATGTTTACTAGTACCAGAAGTTCAGTGTCTGTGTTATTTGACGTGTCTTGCGTAGTTTTCTTTGCAATGCTTTTTACTACACTAACAATGCCTCTGTTTCCCATTCTTTGGTCAGATTTCATGACCTGACTCATTAGAGGGTAATCTTGATGACTGACTACATACTTTCTCATTCCAACCATTGCATATTATTATTATTATTATTATTATTATTATTATTATTATTATTATTATTATTATTTAACACTTCTTCAATTGCATTTATAATTAATTCATGTGGGATTGATGGATACACAGCAAAAACATCTAAAGAAGCTAAGCTAAGATTTGAACTCATCTTTATGCCTTTTAATTTGTTAACTAGCTCAAAACTATTTTTGATACCATAGGTATAGTCGCCTTCTAGAAAAGGCTTTAATAATTTGTTTAAAATGTTGACAGCAAATAATCAATTATGCCTTTGAAGATAATGCAGGTCTAAGTGGTTAATTTTTCTTATGAAACTTTTACCAATCCATATGCAAATGCTACATTAAGAGTAGTCCGATAAATTTTATAATATTCTTTGGAAGTTATATAAGAACAATTTTTCCAAATTTTCAGCAAATTTTGTATTACTTTAAGATAACTATTGGCTGAAAATTTATTTATAAGAGAAAATTTTAAACTATCTGAGAAATGTTCTTCTACTTTTGCTAAGTAATCATTTTTAAAAATAGCTGCATATGCTCTACCTTCGTCACATTGTATAATCTTAATTTCAGGATTTTGTTTTAAAACCCTTTCAGTGTAATGTAAATTATATAAGATTGTGCATTCATGTTTATTGTATTTTAATGTATAGTTAATAAGTTATGACTTGTTCAAGAGAAAGCATCGTATATCATTAAAAGCTATCTCAATTTAAACAAGTTAGTTTCAATATCTCTAATAAAATCAAAAACAATTCGTTTTTTATTATGATTTTCCGCAGCAAAACTAAAAAGAACTCGGTCCAGGCGATGTGGTCCGAGTTCAATCTCTGCGGTTTTGAAAAAAAAAACCGTCTAACAATATAATTTAATATAACACTATACAATAGTGTAAATGATAAAAAGTTTATTGTGGTAAATTTGAAAGATAAAAAATATATTGTTTGATTTATACAACTTAATTTATAAAATAAAATGTCGGTTATGTCCTAAAGTACATATTAGGCAAACTGAAAGAAAATTGAAATGGAGTGTATCTGAACATATCAGAAATATAAATGAAGTCTCACAACAATAAAATTCTATTTCTACACATCGCATTGAAATGGGTCATAAGATTGATTTCATGAATGTTGATGTATTAGGAATAGAGCAAAAACAGTTTTCTAGATCTATTCTTGAAACTTTATTTAAAAAAACTAATATTTTTTTTAAATATTCAAATAGAATCTAATGTTTTTACTAATGTAACGAATGTTCCATTTTCACAAAGGTTCCATTATCATCGATGTGAACAATATTTTACAAGAGACGTAATGTATAAAATCATTTCTAATCCGATTAACTTAACATTCCTTCGTATTCACTGTGTGATATTGTTTATGCTCCCTCTTAACTTTTGTGGATCGCATTTTTCGTTTCCGCGATTACGTTCTCTGGTGTTAACAAAGTTTTTAAACTGTCAAAGTAATTTCTTCACACAATGTACCTCGGCCCGTCAATATTTACACTTCATTTTGTAGAAAGCGTCTCGGACGCATAGTTGTTCTGAGTTCCTGTTTGTGCAGTTTATCTGGGAAAGGAATCGTAGAGAAGTTGCAAGTGCATGTCTGAATCTTGTGAACCAATACGAAAATTCACAACGTAGAAACTATTTGGGTATGGTGATTGGCGTGGTGAATTTAGTATGTTCAAACTTGTTTTATATTAGGAAGAATATTTCAATGAACAGGAATATAGGTGAATAGTATCTATAAGAACACGATATTAAAGAATATTGGTGACGCTTTTAAAGAACGTAGGTTGCGCGCTCGGAATTTATACTTGATGAATAGAGCGTCGTCTAAGTTTTAAACAGTTTTAAAAATATTTTTACACGGTGAAAATTTCTACAGCGCAAGTTCTAAATAAAAAGAAAATTTAAACATATAGTTGTAAGGTTCTTTCGTCCTAGGGCGTAATACTTAAAATATTTAGAATTTAAATTAAATAATATTAATACAAACTTTGCTTGTCGGATGTTCTGTCGCGATACGGCAACAACTCACCCCAGAATACGGTGTTAGAGAACCTCATTCAAATCCTCCCAGAAGAGTTGTTTTCAGAGCACATTCTTTCAGTGTACTGTCAAGCGACTTATTAAAAATATATTTACAAGCTACAGTTATAGAACGTTCTGTCCCATTCTTATAGATTTGAATTAGAATATAATTTTCTAAATGGAATTGTTTTACAAAAATCATTACTCCTCTTCCATTAATACTCTCTTACACGCTACCTATCCTATCGTATGAAATGTTCGTATCCTACGGTGTGGCAACAGTGACGATAAATAATTTTTCTTGTTTCCGGGTGATCCACGCATATTGTAAACAGCGGGATCAGGCCAATGCAATCAATAGTGACCTGTGATGTTCATCGCCTGGGTGCCGCGGACCTTCGCACTAGCGTCACATTCGCCTCTCATGCAGCTGCATTTTGCGGCGGCAGAGACGACAACGCAGGGGTCACACTTCGATCACGTGATTCGCATGGCCACCGCTAGATTGCTTAAAAACTAAAAAAACAGCAATCACACAGGATTTTTGAACATTTTCAAAATGGATCCGCAAATAAAGTACCAGTGTCCCGTCAGATCTCCGAAACGCGATAAATGACTCATTTGTCTTGACTGGGAAGGGGTCTAAATACGAATGCATGGACGCATGCATGGACGAAGCTTACTGGATTACTACGTAAAATGACTTATCAACTTAGTTACGTTTTCGCCCTTTTTTCTTTCTCGTATACGTACGTATTATTCGTAGTAGTCTACTTAGTATAGAGAAAGTTTTGTAATCCTGGGAAAATACGCGATAAATCATGAAAAATTTGTGATTTCAATTGAAATACATGATTTGGAGTCCCCTGACACCGAAAACGTTGTTCTTTCAAAACGTTCGTCCGTCTGTCTTCCTGCCCGTCTGTGAACTAGCACCACTAGTTACTTTCTCATATACATATGCACTCTGTATATACGGAATGTAGAGACCGTTTTGCAGTGCAGCTGTTAACATTACTAACACCCACACTATATGTATTTTTTTCGAGTTGAATATTTCCCAGGCGATCTGGTCCGAGTTGAAATTCTGCAGTTTTGAAGAAAAACTTTCTTTAAATTTTGGGGAAATTTCACATGAAGCATTTTCAAAATTTTCTCAAAAATGGCTCAATTTTTTTGTTTAAGTTTCTTGTATGAATAGTTTGACCACCCGTTTTCCTAAAACTAGAAAAAAGTCACATTTTTCAGCTGGGATGTGAGAGCATCGGCGAAGATTGAAATGCGCATTCCATGCCGGTAGAAGTGTAAAAACTTATCAAGAGGGTTCGCTGATATAGAATGCAGGCGACACGAACCCTATACTTCGCGAAATCCATCTTTTCCAAGGAGACATGTGACCTTTGGTGGCGTGACCGTGTATTAAAAGACAGTGCCGTATAATCTAACGTCTCCTAGAAGCAATAACTCTTCGCAAAAGATATGGAAGAGTTCTTTTATTTTTCAATGTGTTGAACAGTCTAAGGTACTAATTCATATGCAAGCGCTTTCGTGGCAGTGAGCTACATGTCTGCACACTCCACCAGACGAGGACTGAGGCGACCGAGGTAAAGGCGAGCTGAAGGTCACGAGGTAGTCGCTAAGGCGGGCTGTGTTCTCCTTTGTAGTTCGAATACATCGCACTTCTCCACCTGCTGTGATTTTTTAAGCAAGTAAGAACGTTTCAACGTGAATTTCATTCAGTTTGAACTCTCGCCGGAATTCGTAACGCAATAACAGGTTTAGCAAGACATGCTAAGTATTGATCTTGGATAAAATAGGAATCTATCTTTCTTTAAGAAATTAAGTTAAATAATTGAAAGTTGGAGCAAACCAATGCGTTTGACTCACAATTGTATAACTATAATTTGTAGGTGAAAAAGAAACAAATACTTGTTCTACACTGAAATCTGTGTGTGTGTGTGTATGAAATAGTAATTTATCAGAGTAAAAAAGAATCAAATCAGACTGATAATAGGTGACCTGATTAAGCAAATCAACCATCATAATTTTTTGTTTCTTTCTGTTAATGTGATTGCAAACCTTATGGTACAGATTAGTTGGGTAAAGATTCTTAAAATTTAGAAAGAACTTCAATATTTTTTTCTTTTGAACAATTGCATTCAAAGAGCTGCAATCTTCTTTTATGTAATACTGTGAATGCAGTGTACATGCTTGAGATGTGTGTTAGTTATATGAGGATTTTTTAAGCAGGATTTTTTGTAGTGCCTTGTACATTTTTATAATGCGATTAGAGACTACAGTACACTTATTTTTTTAAAAAATGAGTGATTTTTGTGATACATGAGTGCAGTGAACCCAGGTCTCTGAATCGTACAAATTAGTCAATGTTGTGTGTTACAAATTTTGAATTTTTTGGCGCTTTCCTAAAATTGTAATATTGAACACAGCAATTTTTGAAGTAAAATTTGTTCTGCACAGTTATTTCTTTAACTACTAGCATACACTTAATTGAAAATTATAGATAATAGTTTTCGTATATTTTTGATTAAATACTTTATTGCCTAATAAAAGTGTTATTTATCATCGTTGCGAATGTATTTGTAAAAGGAAAAAACAACTTTTAATTTGATGGTTAAAAAGAAAGAACAATTTATACTATTTTAAGGATTCTAAACTCCTACTAAAACTTCTTAAAACAACGTTAAAATTATTAACAAGCATTTCGAATGTGTATTCTGTTTTAAGTCTTTTAGAGGTTATTAGCATTTCATGAGGAAGTCTCGGAAATGGGCTGCCTTTAGCAGTTCCTTTGTTCATTGCACATTCCTCACGTTAAGCAGTATGTACACGTTCTATTATATTGAATAAGTGCAGCTTGTAATAATGGCCATTTAAAACACGCTTTCTTAAATATTTTTCTTAGTAATTAAAAGTATAATTCCGTGAAGGAAGTATTTCGACAGTAACAAGTGAAAGAGCTAAAGAAATAAACAAAAAGAAAACTGAAGAAGATCTTAAAGAGAGAAGAATCTAGCGAGGCGGTAACATCACATACTTTCTCGCATTATTTCTAACTGCTCCTCTACATTACACTAATATATTCGAAAGTGTTTTCAGTTAGCAAAACAATATTTTTCGCGCTGAGACTGGAAATCAGGTCCGTCGAGTTAACTCACCGTCAGAAGAACGGCAAGGTTTGAACTCAGGCCGACACTTCAAAATGCAATTGTCTCAACCCAATATTTTCAACATGCAATTTTTCAATTCTCGAAAATACAAAGAGTTTTCCGAAAACGAGACCAGCACAATATATTTTATCGTTCATTGTTACACACGAGGAGAAAATTTAATGAAAAATTTGCTGAGTATTTGAGAATATTTTTTTTTGAAATTGCATCAAATTATCAAATTCAGACACAAATTGTACGAAATCTAATCTTTTTTTCAAAAAAAAATTGTATATGAATTTTTTAAAGAGTTGATTTTTACAACATACTTTGTTCACGACAAAAATCACTATCTTCAATTTCAAATGTTTTTTCGAAAATATTGAGTTTGCCGAAAAAAGAATAAGCACATTTTTATTGTTATTTGATACATACGGAAAGAAATGTAACGAAAAAGTTGATGGTGTGCCAGAGACAAAAATGCTGTAAAAAATTCAAAAATTGCCTTTATTTTGCGCAAAATTACGCGAAAACTCATATTTTCGAAAAAATATACATAATCTTATTTTAAGATCAATCTTTAAGGAACAAATTTCTTTAATGAAAAATCTCTACCTTGAATAGTATGAAGTAGGAAGACGCCCAAAAAATTGCACTTCTTCAGTTTCTGAAACACGGGATTTCAACATGAGTTCTACACCGTTCTCGTGTCTTTTACGTTATCCGAGGACAAAGTTTAATGAAAACGGTTGGCGCCAGTTTCAGAAAATTTTGAAAATGTTTTCGAGGGTTATTGTAAAGTACCCTAAAAACTCAAAATATGCGATTGAAACTTCCAAATTCTCGAGTTCGTTTAGATCAATCGTGGATTATCAGTTTCGGAGAAAACCCGCTGAACGGTTTAGGCGCTAGCGTTGACCACAGACGGACAGGCGGACAGACGGACAGACGGACAGACGGACAGACGGACAGTCGGACAGACGGACAGACGGACAGACGGACAGACGGACAGACGGACAGACGGACAGACGGACAGACGGACAGACGGACAGACGGACAGACGGACAGACGGACAGACGGACAGACGGACTGACGGACAGACTGACACGTTTTGCCGTCAATCAATTTTTCGGTTTAAAGACCCAAGAAACATGGATTTTGAATACACCACGTGTTAGAGGAAATAATTTACGTTTTATGTCAACACGATTTATTCATTTTTTTGTTATGAGAGTCCGACATTAAGAGTTCCTTCTAAAATTCGTCGTTTTCCGGCGTATGATTACATAACTTATTCTTCTTTCGAAGTAAGTGCGAGAAATAAAAACATAAGGAAATTAAATTGACTACTACTAGTAAAATGAGTATACATTATAGCTAGAACTCTCCTTTCACATTGTATAATACATTACGTATTGAGATTTTCAATCTCGCGAACAGTTGGTATGTTTTAAAGGTTCCTTCATCAACCTTCACATCCGTCATACTTTCATTAAGGAGTCAGCTTGTTTCTTAAAACGTCTTCACACATGGGGTTTTTAACGCTGTATAAACTTAAATGCTCAAAGTTATTGGAAGTGAAAGACTTTTCCGCAGATAAATGTCTTGAAGAATTGTTGCCAGTACTACCGACATGAAGACAATGAGATCACTTTCCGAAACAAACCTGTAGAGTGCCGAACGAACCATTGAGAAAATTAATTGATATTCGCCAGGCAACATATTTCGCAACAATTGGCAACAAAACCCTTCGCGAACATATAATGAGCTCCGAAACTAGAATTTTACGATCCACCGACCGTCTAAGAGTTTTAAAGGCTACTTTCATCCGATAAGGAACTCGTTTTTCCCACTCTCCAGCCTTCGGTAACGATTTTCCCTCTTCACCCACCCGAGCCAACGCCATCACCCACACCCGGCCCCCGCCCCAACCTGTCTCGCGCTACACTGTTCCCTCTACTGCGCTCTAAGCCCGCAGCGCCTCACCCGAACCGCTTCACCCCGCACCACCCAACCTCTGTCCTCCTCTCTTCTTCGCCTCACCCTGATACGCCCTGCCGTCTTTGCCCACTGCACTTCACCCGCCGCTCTTCACCCTCCCCGCTTCACCTCGCACCATCCCAACCCCTGTCCTCCCCTCCCCCCTCCCCCTACCCTCCCTCACCCCTGCCGTCTTTGCTCGCTGCACTTCACTCGCCGCTCTCCACCTGGTCCGCTTCATCCCGCAATTTGTCGATCCAACAAACCTTACCCTCCTCTCTCCTTGGCCCCACCCCTGACGTCTTTGCCAGCCGCACTTCACCCGCCGCTCTTCACCCGCCCCCCTTCATCCCGCACAACCACAACCCCTGCCCTCTCCTCCCCCTCGCCCCACCCTACTCCACCGCCCTTCCGTCTTTGCTCGCTGCCTTTAACTCGCCGCTCTTCACCACTTCACCTCGCATTGCTTACTCGTCATCCGACCATCCGACCAACCGCTTCCCTCCCCTCCCCTCCCAAAAGAGGTGAATTCGAGTGGGAGAGTGGGTGAAGCGCAGGGGTCGCCGCCTCGGGCCGACAACGACGGAAGAAAGCGGGAGGGGAGCAGCGCAGGGCGCGCGGCGCGGAATTAAGCGCCATAAAGCTGAAATACGAGCGCGAGTGCCAGATAGACCCACGGAGCCCCACCCCCACCCCCACCCGCACCGCTGCCTCTGCAGGGGCGCGACACGATCACCAAAAGGTGACAGCATTCATGCGAGAAGAGCCAGATGTGTCTTGGTTTCATACTCTGCAGGGACACGACACGATCACCGAAAGATGACAGCATTCATGCGAGAAGTGAGAGCCAGATAGGTCTTAGTTTTATACTCTATTATTATTATTATTATTATTATTATTATTATTATTATTATTATTACTACACTATGAACATTCTGCTGAAGTTACCGACAGCGATAGCTCTGAGGCTGTAGAGCTGCCTCTGCAGCATCTTTGACCAGGAGGTCCCAGAGTCCCGACAGTTGCACATTTTCGACACTAGCATGATGAATATGCCGCTTTCTGGAAGAATTCATACGCTCTCTGGAAGAGCGTTCTATCGGCTGGCTGCTCTTTCTTTCCCGTGGTTTCTCCCATCAGTGTCAGGCGTGGAATGCCAACGTGGTACTCTACCAAAAGGGCCAAGGACTGCACACGATCTTTCTTTCCTCATCCTTACGCACACTTTCCGATTACGCACACACAAACATGCATCCACAACGCTACTACACATGTCGGTGGTTTAGAGCTTGGTGCGGTTGGGGTGGTATCCCTTAATCACTCACCCCGTCCCCCTCCGCTACCTCCAGGACTCCTCTTCCGTTGCCCCGCCCCCGATTACATGCCACCTCACCGCCGCGAACGATCAGCAGCTTTCGGGCGGCCCAACGCTCGCTCGGCCATCGACGCGCCCGCCCCTTCGCTCGCCCTCTCGGGACAGGCCCCGCACGGCCGCACCCGCTCGCCCGCCCTCGATCGATCTCCTTCAGCCCACTCGCCTACTTCCCTACTCGCTCCTTCACCCGTTTACCCACCCGTTCACCCACATACAAAGTTGGACAATGCTTTATTTGAAGTACAGTTAGTAACCGCCTTGTTTGTACAAGCCATAATTTGCTCGAAAATCGTTGATTTCAAGTGGATTATTATTACTAATGAAAAATATATTACAAGGTAATCAAGACAAATTACAAGTAACAGGAATTATGTAATAATTTCAGTTAAATAAAATGTAACATTGTACACTTAGACAAAACGGCCTTGAGTTTGAAGTTCACCAGCACATTTTCTTGCTTGGAAACCTTCCTAGCGGCTAGTTTTATTCTTAACCACAAGTCATTGGCACTAATGCATAAATACAGAGTTCATAATTTAGTTACACTTGATACGGCTTACTTGACCCAGTGATGTTCGTTGTGGAACATCGAAAGATTGCGTAAGAGCTGCACGCTTCATACGACTGAAATTAAACTCCCGATTTATTTATTTATTTGTCAAAAAACAGTAAAAACTGTATATGACGTGTGGGGAAAGAAAGTTATCTGCGCACATTTTCTTGAGAGCCAGAATTTAAAAAAACAAAACAAAACAAAAAAACAAAAACAAAAAAAACAAAGTAATGTGTTATGTCCGTGTAATTAATTAATGCTCATCATGAGACTTCAAAAAACTGTAAGACTACACGCCTAACGTAAGAATTTATGTGAAAATACTGTGTATCTAACACGGAGATGGGAGACGGCGAATCACATACGTGTCATCCGCATAGTGTCTAGGCCAAGATTGATTTCTCTCGCTAGCGGTTGCGTCGCCAAAATTTTTCTGTGCATATGAGGCGGAGAGGGGATGGTAATTGGCTTGTTACTGAGTAGTATTTAAAATATGTTCTCAAAGAATCTGGCATTTGGGGATAGTTAAAACAGTTTGGTGCGGTAAAGAATCGTGGCGTGCTCAGGCAAGCAATACTTCGGGGAGCAGTGTCGCCCTCTCGCTTAACCGCATTCTCGTCCACCTACTCAACTATCGTCTCGCCTGTCCACCGATTCGCTCAAGGGGTCTCGCCCGCTCACTCACTCTCTCAGCTATCGTCTCGCCTGCCCACTGGCTCGCCTACGCAGTCTCACTGGCTCGTTGGCTGCCGCTGACACCGCCGTGGGCCGAGGGGCGCGTATCCACACAAACGAGGCCGCCGTCGCCATTCAGTGAAGCCGCGCGCACCTCCGCTCGGGGAAAGAGCCCCTGCGTGCGCAGTGCGTGGCCTCCCTTCCGCTCGGGGGCGGCGGTTCCAGGAGACGGGCTCTCAAGTATTCAACATGAAATTCAGCTCGTACTATAATTCGTTGGGTATTGTACTGAACAATAAGAGCTGAACCTTTGCTACTAGCAATTTTGATGCTGAATATTTGCATCGTTTGCCCTGTTTTCTGTCTTCCATATTCAACATGAAATTCAGCTCTTACTCTAATTTGTTGGGTAATGTACAGAACAATAAGAGCTGAACCTTTGCTACTAGTAATTTTGATGTTGAATATTTGCATCGTTTGCCCTGTTTTCTGTCTTCCATATTCAACACGAAATTCAGCTCTTACTATAATTTGTTGGGTATTGTACAGAACAATAAGAGCTGAACCTTTGCTACTAGTAATTTTGATGTTGAATATTTGCATCGTTTGCCCTGTTTTCTGTCTTCCATATTCAACACGAAATTCAGCTCTTACTATAATTTGTTGGGTATTGTACAGAACAATAAGAGCTGAACCTTTTCTACTAGTAATTTTGATGTTGAATATTTGCATCGTTTGCCCTGTTTTCTGTTTTCCATATTCAACACGAAATTCAGCTCTTACTATAATTTGTTGGGTATTGTACAGAACAATAAGAGCTGAACCTTTGCTACTAGCAATTTTGATGTTGAATATTTGCATCGTTTGCCCTGTTTTCTGTCTTCCATATTCAACACGAAATTCAGCTCTTACTATAATTTGTTGGGTATTGTACAGAACAATAAGAGCTGAACCTTTGCTACTAGTAATTTTGATGTTGAATATTTGCATCGTTTGCCCAGTTTTCGGTCTTCCATATTCAATATGAAATTCAGATCTTACTCTAATTTGTTGGGTAATGTACAGAACAATAAGAACTGAACCTTTGCTACTAGCAATTTTGATGCTGAATATTTCCATTGTTTGCCCAGTTTTCTGTCTTCCATTACTTCAATTTCTACCTGCTAGCAATTTTTGTTTTGATGCTATTGTAATGAATGTTTGCTTAGCCAATGACAAATAAATACATACACGAACAATGACTATCAGAACAGATCTGGATGTTAATGTGTTCACAAAGCACGTGCCCGACTTTGTAACATTAAGTTTTCTTGGTGAAGAGATTTTGATCGGCATTTGTCTACGAAGAGAACCAGACTTTGAGATTTTTTCACAGCGTTTCCATCGCGAATATGAAGGCAAAGGAAATTATAGAATATGTAGTTTACTACACTAATCGTACTATATTTTGGAGACTCTCTAATTATCGTAACATATCTTTGCAACGTCATATTCTGCTCTGCCGTCATTATTTCAATAGTTCAGAAATATTGTAAAGTGCAATGCAATAATTTAAAATTACTAAGCTCTCTCAGTTTTTGCATGTGATGAAAAACACTAAAAACAGAGTTAGAGAACTGTTATCAAAAAACACTAGGAGGAGTGTTTACAGTTATATCACCTTTTGAAGAAATCATTTGATAAGTATTAAAAGGTTGTTTCAATTAGTTCTAAAATACAATATATCTGACGTCAACACAGGAAAGAGATTTGTTTCTTTGAAGAGAAACTGTAAGCATATTATTATTGACACAGTGTTATGTGTTAGTAAAGGATAACTACAGACATGTGGGAAGGTTTTACCTTTAGTGATTCGCGCTTCTCATTAATAGAAGGAACTTAGTAATATGTGTTACTAACGGAATCCGGAAGACGTTCTGTCCTTCATCTTATTTCCCTTCCCTCACCTGTTCTCTCTCCGTCTCTTTTTCTCCGTTTCTCTCTCCGTCTCTATCTCCTCGTCTCTCCCAGCCCGTTACTCACTCTCTCTCTTTCTCTCTCCGTCTCTTTCTCAGTCTGTCTCTGCCCCTCTGTCCCTCTCAATCACATTTAGATGCAGATTCTGCACGTATTTGAGCAGGCGGGATAAAATTGAGAAGCGCCGGACCAGCAACCATGTAATAGAAAGTTCAAGATGATCTCATTCTGTGGATACGGTGTAAGAAACGTTTAGGCTCCCGGCCTCAAAATTTTAATTTTTAATGCCTTAGAACGCTTAACGATATAAATTCAAAACTCCTACAGAGTGTACCGGGTTTCATTTGACATTAATATTTACTTTCTTCATTCTACAGCGCCATCTAGCACAATTTTGTAGATATTTTAATAGTTTTTCTGCTATTTGGGGAGCGGAGATGAATCCAACAAAACAGGGATAATTACAATGGGTCCAGCCGTTCTTGAGCTATAAATGGTGTAACCAACCCGACTTATATATATTTCGGGAACGCAACCTTCTCTCCCGTAGCCAGTCATATAGCGTATCCGGTTCCCGCCCACATCACCAAATAACTTCCCCATTCGCGCGTCTTGACGCTGTCTGAGGAATATAGAACGGCCTGTTTAATCAAACTATGTTGTAAAGCGTTGCTCTAGCCTTCATGCGCGGGCGGGGCTTTGCATAGCAAGAGCGCGAGGAGGCGGGGGCGTTGGCGGTGCGTGGGCGGGCGCGGGGGGCGGGGAGGAGGCGAGCGCACGTCGTGCTCCGTAATTACACACGACGCCACCGCCGCCCGCGCCCGTGAATCACTGCGATAGCGCTCGCACGTGGCGTTGACGCCTCGCAGCAGCGGCGGCAGCGGCAGAGAGGATGGAGGCGGCAGAGAGAGAGTGTGCGATGGCGGAGACGTTGGAGGTGGCGAGGAAGGCGGCGGCAGGGAGAGCGTATGCGATGGTGGAGGCGAAGGCGGTGGAGGTGGCGAAGAGGTGGAGGATGGAGGTGGTAAGGAAAGCGTATGCGATGGCGGAGGCGGTGGAGGTGGCGAGGATGGCAGCGGAGGGAGAGCGTATGGCGGAGGCGGTGCAGAGGATGGAGGCGGCAGGGAGAGCGAATGCGATGGCGGAGGCGGAAGGGATGGGGGTGGCGAGGATGGAGGCGGCAGGGAGAGCCAATGCGATGGCGGAGGCGGTGGAGGTGGCGAGGAAGGCGGAGGCAGTGGCTTCGGAGAGGACGAATGTGGCAGGGAGAGCGTATAAGATGGCAGAGGCGGTAGAGGTGGCGAGGAAGGTGGCGGCAGGGAGAGCGTATGTGATGGCAGAGGCGATGGACGGAGACAGTGGCGTCGGGGAGGATTGAGGCGGCTGGGAGAGCGTATGCGATGGCGGAGGTGGGAGAGTTGTCGAGGAAGGTGGAGGCCGCGTGGAAAGTAGTGGTGATTGAGATGTCAGTGGAGGCGGCTATGGAGCATTAGTGCCTCTCAAAGCACAATAGCCACATTGAAATTTCGTGTCTTTGTTGATTGTGCCGCTAGAAGTCACATGATTACAAGCACTGCTTGATACTGTCACGAAAATGCGATATCTAGTGGCACGACTAAGAAAGATGTGAAATGCAGTGACATATTCCATCGTGAAGACTGGCCTTGAGGGGGAAGGTATAAAAATCGCACTGTAGCTGTGCAGTCGGTAATGGAGGTGGAGACTTTGTCCAAGACGGAGGAAGTGGCGGGAGCAAAATCATCGGTGGATGCTGCGAAGGTTGCCCTCTTTTACCTTAAGGCAATGTATTCGTTTCGAAGATTTTATAAAGTCCAAGATTATATTCGGTTTTATTTACGACCATCTTGATTTAAAATGCTAAATAGACATACACTATGTAGTATCCACAATGACATTCAACATTTTTTTATGAATATGAATACAAATAATATATACTATTAGTTGATAAACGTACACGTGATTCACATTTTATTTTTAATTTTTATATTAGTGTGGAAAGATACACGAAAACATTCGCATACAGATAGTTTTGATAATTTTGGCTTCAATCTTATCGGCATTAAGTCTTCCTGTTTCAATGACAAATTTAATTTCCACGTAATTTTTCCACGTATATTGGCACGAATTTGCGGTTCGAGTCTTCACGAACACACCTTTTGTTTCGCACCGCCCACTGTGCGGTGGCTATTTGATTGATGGGATTGATTGATTGTTGTGATTCCAGGCGCGTCAACTATTGAGGTAATTACTCCCTAAAGTGTAGTGCATGCTGTTTCATTGGATGGTGGCGGTGATCTTCCCCCGCTGGATAGCGAAACCCGGCGCCGACTTACACGTCGACTAGCGGGGTTTTCCCAACCAGGTATCACCCAACAGCGAGCCACCGCTTCAGACGGGGCAAGCTCTAAGCTCCCGTATGGACTCCCGGCATGCGTTGTAGTGTAGTAAACGTAAGCGTAAGTGTGTGTGTTAAGTAAGGGGTGAGTCTAGGACAAAGAAGAGGAAGGATATATCTCGCGCAGTCCATACCCCACATGCTAGGGTGTTGCTCCGGTATTCGATAGGTATTGATCGACAATAACACTGACTATCGATCAGACCCGCTAGAATTCTCCTCCAGACCGCGGCTGAAGTCGACCCAAGTGCCTATAGAAGAATCCACTCAAGATTGAGCCAAAATGACAGTTCGCTAAACAAGTGAACACCACATGTAATTCAGAGAAGTATCCCTCCGGCGCGATGGCCACGCCTCTTCGCAAAATGTTTATGGCCCCCGTTAAGACAACACGGCTTCTCATTTTTGACTACTGTGTAATTATATAAAAAATAAATTGATAAGGCGCAAAGCACGGAACCACAGAACGCTCTCGATCACAGCTCGCCACCTTACATTCACAGGTACAGGAAACATGTGCACCATTACGCATCTCACATTCAAGACTCGGGTTTCAAATAAAGATAATAATTATTACACAAAAAATAAATTCACGTAGTGTTTATATAAAAAATATTTTTTTTTACAGAAAAGCACATAGCAGTGCACTACTTAAATTCAATTATTTCTCGTGGCGCACTATATTTTCGTCGGACGAAGGCATCACGAAAGGAAGCGTCGAAGCCATTTACAAGTTAGCCAACTGTAAACGAACGAATGGAGGAAGGAGTGTCTAATGGGCTCAAGGACACAACTACCACAGAACTTTCACTTATGTTGCTAGCTGTCAAAACGGCCATTTCTTATAAAAATCGCTTTATAGCTAGTGTCGAAAATCCTATCGTCGTCTGAACTCGAACCATATGGCTTCTCAGTAAAAAGCATTGCCGTGACATCAACTGATGCCCTGAGAACCTAAGCTGGTCGAACAGTTGTCGAAGACGTGGCTTCACAGAACCCCCCCACCGTTTTGGTCGCGCTGTGTATGACGGTCCCTATGGCTGCCTTTTCTCTTCAGGGACATTGGCACACATGTTTTGCCCTGTCCTACGGCTCGACACGCCTACCAGCCTCTCTGCCATGGGACAAAGGGTTCGTGTGGTTAGCACGAAGACATCCCTTCGCCGTATACACTTGTCTTCTTAACTTTAGGGTGGGCTTTCTCATCGTCACACAGCAATAGATTGGAACATTTGTAAGGAAAGCGCACAGTTATAATTTTCCCCACCAGGAATCGAACCTGAAGTTGCGCCATGGAAAGCGAGGACGCTAACCCACGAGCTACCTAGTCGGGCATTGGCACATACTTCCATTATAATTGCATTAAAATTTATGGATCAACAAAAGATTCTCTATGGGCAATGGTCACGGATATGGACTTTACATTCCAAAACATTAGTTGCTTTGGTCCTCATCAGTCCAGACTTTCAATCTTCAACTGGATATGCACGAGGCTGTGTTTTTATGTCATTATGCTATGCGTGAAAAAAATCGTCCCCAAAGAGGTTAAGAGACAACGTGGAAGGTACCTTTCAATATCAGTACGAAAATGGTCCGAATCGCTTAGAATGGTTAAGACAGTTCACGAAAAAATTTTTTTAAATGGTTTATTTTCTCTTTTCAAACACTTTGTTCCCTTTTTCTTTATTTTTTAGTTTATTCAGGCCCTATTTTGCCCTCTGAATATTTACTACTTGATTTTTGTTGTTGACAATGTATACATGGCTATGTATAGTCCATTCATTCATTCATGTTCTTTGTGATGGACAATGTTATATAATGCAGTAATTTATATTCGATCTGTCAAATATCTAAATGACCGTTGGGATTTCATATTGTATGTAAATGAATGAAAGGAATTATGAATTTAGGGGAGGGTGAATGGAATGCAAGGTGAACGAATTGTAATTGGATGCAAAATAATTTGTGTAATTCCTTTATAATGGTTTTAGTTCTCATTGGTTTGTCATGACAACAATAAGTTCTCTCGATTTCAATTCGTGTTCAGTATGTTGCGCAAAACACTCTGTGACAGCGTCCATGAATTTACAAGGAGGCCTGCATTAAGACTACTGCAATTTCTCCAACTGGGCGTTTTGAAAAATATAATGAAGTTGTGGAGAAAGGATGTCTGCGAGTTCTTCTTGTGGCTAGTAACGAATTCAGAAAGTGTGCAACAAAAGTTCTATTCATTTTCGAGCTAAACCACAGAGCTAAATGGCGAGTGCGTAATCGATAAAATGGCTCATTTCTTACCGACATTAATGTCACTAACAATGAAGTGCCTTTTCAACTAATAATTTTGTATTTTCAATTCAAATCGTAAAGTTGACAATAGTACTTATTACTTTCGGTTTATAGTGTTATTGCCTTGATATAAAACAAATTCTTGATATATTACGACTGAAATTTGTTGGACTTTTATAACATGGAACTTTCCAATTAAATTTTTTATAGTCACGTTCTTTCGGATGAGCTTATAAGATGTTCGCAAAATATCTTCCTACATTTGATCATTACCGGAGAGTGGGTAACTCCTGTTACATCAGATGCTTGTTCGGAGCAGGTGAGCTGCGATAGAGATACGTGGCAGAACAGATGGGCAACGGGCCGGAGCGTGACGGGGAGTGGCGGGGAGAGGCGGAGCGTGCCGGGGCAGGGTGGAGTGCAGCGGGGCGTGGTTGCGCGGGGCGTGGCGTGGCGTGGCGTGGCGGGGCCGGGCAGGGCAGGGCGTGGCGAGGAGAAACGAAGTGTGGAGTGGCAGGGCTTGGCGGCGCAGGGCGGTCCGTAGCGGGGCGGGACGGAGAGGGGAGAGAAGAGCAGGACGAGGCGGAGTGTGGCGGGGCGGGGCGAGGCAAGGCGGGACGGGGCGTGGCGGCGCACGGCGGTGCGGAGCGGGGAGTGACGGGGCGGGGACAGTCGGGAACGGCGGGACAAGTCGGGGCGGGGAGTGGCGTGACGGCACAGGGCGTGGTGGGGAATGGCGGGGCGTGGACATGGCGGGGAGTGGACGCGGCGGGACAGAGTGGGACGGGGCGTGGCCAGGCGTGGCGGCGCAGGGCGTGGCGGTGCGAGGCGTGGCGGCGCGGCGGTGACGTGGCGAGGCGGGGCGTGGCGTGGCGGGGCAGGGCGGGACGGGGCGGGACGGGGCGGGACAGGGCGGGACGGGGCGTGGCCAGGCGTGGCGGCGCAGGGCATGGCGGTGCGAGGCGTGGCGGTGCGGCGGTGACGTGGCGTGGCGTGGCGTGGCGTGGCGAGGCAGGGCGGGGCAGGACGTCGGTGATGTGCCGCGGGCGTTTATCTGCGCGCCGGCGCTGCGCTCCGAGTCACGCGCAGCGGCCGCGCGCAGACAAACGGCTGGGCCGCGCCCTGGAGGCCAGGGTTCACGCCCGCCCCCCCAGCCCCCGCGCCGAGGCTGGCAGCGGCGAAGAGCTCAGGGCAGCCTCCCCTCCACGCAGCGCCCATCTCGTGGCTTTGGGTCGTACACGTGCCACTCGCTTACAACGAGGTTAGGTAATAAAATATCCGCTTTTCTACTCCCATCGTATAAAGATGTCATTTGATGACTGCAACCAGTTGCATAATACTCATTACGATACAGATTTCATTATGAAACAGGTGCTTTACCAATCACAGACAAGTTTACAAACCAAGTATTGAAAATTAATCATTGAGAATCGTTCTAGTAAGTGTTTCCTTTGCTTGTGTACACTAAAATTACATTTAATATTATTATATGATCGTCAGTTTTAATTTATTATTAGTTCGGCAATTCCCAGAAGACGCGGGGTGTGCGCTGACACTCCCCTGGCGCGGGTTCGAGATTTTCCCCGGCCCGAAACGGTCTCCTGACAAAAGGTAGCCGCGTCCGGTTGCAGCCTGCCTGCACCCACTGGCCGATCAGGTAGCGAAAAAGTACGCGTTTCTTGACACCAACCTTTCCAGCACTCGCAGTTAAATAAAATATTATTTTCGCACACCCCGAAATCGTTACGTGCGCGACCGTCCCATTACAATATTTTTAAAAGTTAACTCGGTCAAGGCAAATCAACGATGTATTCACTTTTCATATCGGTTAGTGCCTAAAAACGTTGTACTAATACACATATTTACACATTTTACACAAAAGTATAAATAATTCATATTTTGCTCAAAAGTACATATTTTTATATATTTATGTATATTTCCACTTTATGATTTTTTTGCATAATTCCTTTCTCTTATGTTTTTTGACAAGGAATCGCAGAGACAAACAATTCAGCATTCACAAACACATTTTTTCCTGCAGCCTTGTGCAGCCATGTGCCTGTCGATAAATACGGGCGAGAAAACAAAAGGGGAAAGCACCTAATTTAATAAATGCCTCTTAACAACAAAACAACCCCTGTGTTTGACTCAGCCCGCCGCGCGAAGTTTTCTCACCCCTGCTTCCCGCTTGTAAGACGAGTGACTTCGCTAAGCTGAATTCGCCGCGTGCCCCAAACCTTTGCGAATGTCCTTGGCGTGCTCGTTTGTCTGACGGCTCTGACCTAAGCAATCCATAAGTTCCTCTGCGTTAGTTTTGAGCGTGAGTCCTTAGGAAGGAAGTTGATGCGAGCAGGCGAAACCGCGCGCCCACTTCGCATCTTTCAAAGGTCTCCCGTGACCTTGATAACGTTCGCTACGTTATAAAAGGTCATCTCCGTTCATGATGCGTGAGGGACAGCGAACTCACCTGTTCACTGAAGCGCCAAACTACACAAACATGAGTGGAATATCTGGCGCTTACCTGCATAAAGTGAAATTAACATCAGCAGATTCGAAGATCTAGTGTTATGGCTGGTTGTTGCGAAACATAAATCCCTGATGTGACTGATGGCGTTTACATTTTTCATTAATTATAAGGTTATTCTTATAGTTTTTGACGCAAAAATTTTGCGTACACTTAGTGCATGGCCCAATGCAACTGATGGCGTCCACATCTCATTTTTTTTCAAAAATGGCGCTTAGCCGGTTGATGCCTAACACCGTCCAATTATTTCAGATGCTCTGCGATTCCCCTCGTCAGATGTGGTTTAGTGTTAATAGTAAGTTAGTTGTAGTAAGCCAGCAAATGCAAATGTAAAGTTTTACTGAAGTTTCTAATTTCATCCAGAATATAAATAAATAAAAATAAAAATACCATCGAATCCTGTGGTCCCTCAGCCACCTGCAGATGGCACCGCAAGGGAGTCAGGCAAACTGAGAGGAGTTCCGGCTAAAAAAGGGAACACAATACATTACTGTCAACGCTTATGATATCCATTCAATCTACCTCAACAATCTAAGTCATTTCATGGCCAAGCAGATATTTCTAACATTGTTACTCATGAAATTACAATGCAACACGATGCATTCTTATTCTGTAAATTACAGTAAAATAAAACTTGCTTTTTAAAACTACATATTTTATTCTAAAATATCAATAATTATAATATATTACCACAGAATTAAATAAGAAATTATTATAAAACCAAGATACAGTTTTAATATATAATTCGTGCTTACCTTGGTGGTGAATATTGGTGAACTGGAATTCAGTCCTGTAAGTTCCTCTTGTTAACTATCAAATGAGGCAATTCAAAATCTGAAGAGCAATAGATTTATACATCAATTTACAAAGTCACTTGCTATTTTATTAAAAATATATTTACTGATTTATTTTTGGAATCATCAATGCACTTCAATCATTCTTTCTTTTTTCTAAAAAGGCAATTAAAAGCGTAAGACTAGTTGTGAGAAGCAAAATAATTTTTAATAATACTTTTATGCTGTATAATTTTTACTATCTTTAAATATTATTTTATTATCAAGAAACCACGAATCGTATCCCATTTTATTTCTCAAATGATTTAAGGGAGACAATTTTAGTTAATTTGTAACTCTTCTTGACAGAATTTGAATGAACTGGAACAATTCGTCCTGAAATGTAATAAAATGTTTAATAAAATAATAAATACCTATAATAAAAGATTGCTAAAAGCTTTTTAAAAAATGTTATTTAAAACTACCCAGACTCCATTTCGAAATAATTTTAAATTTACCAATTTTTAGAACATGTCAGGTTTTTCCGTCGCGGTTTAATGTAGTACAAATTTTTATTTATATGGTATATTTAAGTGAATTTGAGATAATGTACTTGAAATGAAAAATAGTGCTCTATTCGACCGTTTCACTTGACTATTTAGATTTTTGCTGTACGGAAAAACAAAACATCCGTGAGAACTAACTTTTGGGGTCAGCCTTTCAGCTGTATCCCTGGTACGACAAGGTTTTTACACCTTCAAATGTGAATTCTGAGGTGATAATTGATGATGATAGGAAGAAGTGATGAAGTGAAGGGACAACCACAAATACGGCCACGCCTTCGCAGGACCGGAACCTTCAGCCTCCTCGGCACAGGCGATGGCTGCCGCAACCGTCTGCGCCACGGGGCCGGATTATTGTTGTTGTTGTTGTTGTTGTTATTGTTATTATTATTATTATTAATATTATTATTATTATCTATATGCAGTGCACGGAGTCATTTTATATTATATACTTCAAAGTATTAAATTTAGTTCTTTAAGGGGGCGATTTTCAAGCAGACATACATCAATTTTTAGTTTCATGCGTAATAATATTTTTGTTCTTTTACAGTAGGAAGTCCGAGGGACAAAATTTGTGATGTCGGTTCGGGAAAGGAAATGATTTCGAAATTCCCATCAAACATGTACAGTATTTCTAATGGTTTTATTGATTAAAAATAAGTATTAATGAATGACAACTTCCTGGGACACAAAATGTAGCCATCTAAGTCAGTTTTCTTTAAAAAATTCGATCCCAGAAGTTCCTTCAAGATACATTACATCTCTGAAATTCATACGTCAACACGAAACAGATGTATTACTGGTATAAGAAGTGAAAAGTTTTTATCATGAATTCACTTCTCACCGGTCACACGTCATACAATGTGAAAAGAATCTCTATTTGTTAGGCACCAAAACAGATCAATAGTCACTGAATATCTTTACATAAGAAGTTGACACTTACGGGTTCTTCAATAGAAGTAATTCAACCTCTCATGACACTCAAGTCAGTCCGTCAATACAGTCATAGCTAAGCTATAGACGCTGTACTCGGACTTGAAACGTTCCCAGAATATCTTTGGTTTTTAGGCCCCGTTGCGATTGTTTCATGGAAGTCCTGCACGTCAGATGACAGCATTTAAAACCATTCACTTCACGATACAAAGGATAACAAGAAACTGATAACTCAATGAAGTTAAAGAAAGGATGTAACCGAACAAGACGGTGAAAAGTGTACCCTAATCAAATCAATAATCGCGTTAATTATATGAAAGAGAATAAAAATTCAGCTGTTTCCCCAAAAATTCAGCCTCCTAGGGCAGTCTGTTAGAGATGATCACGAGAAATTCGCGAATTTCAAAATTTTAAAATGATAAAATTGGTTTTAATATTTTTCACTGTTGTCCACATTGTTAAAAAATCTGAAAAATATGTTATAGAATGATATATGTATAAAAATACGTATAAGACACATTCTGGGAGAAAAACTAAGTTGTCACGACGAAAATAAATTTTAAAAGTATATTTTTTTCTATTTGAATTTGGCGTCAAAATTGGTCAAAAAAATTACCACCAAATTCTACTATTTCCCCCCGTCTCTGCAATTTGTTTCAGCCTGAAACATACCATAGAAGCTAAAAAACATTAAAAACACATTCCTCGTATCTCTGTAACCGATTGCCCTCGAAGGCTGATGTTTTGGGAATCTACGACATTTTTTACTTTCATATGAGCATCGCGATTATCGACTTGCTTTGGGGGCACTTTTCACCGCTTTATTCGGCTAATCCTTCAACACGATTTTGTGTGGTCAGTCTCACATTATCAGAAATGAAATATTTACTTCTTAAATACTTTTATCAATCTTTCCTTAAATACTTTTATATTTAACAGTATCAAATAAAAATATATTGTTTGTGATGTATCAATGGTAGGCAATTAATAATGTATTTTACGAGGATATGAAAGGAAATATTTGATTTCTTTTCAATGCCAATATTCAAAGAGAATATTGCAAACTTAAGTAACAACGAAATCGTACATTTTATTAATATTTTACTCATGTGTATTAAACACAAACTTGTGTCAGGGATAAAGTACACTTCGACTAAATCAGACCAAATTTCGCCGATTGTTTCGACCAGAGAAGGAGTTGATCACACAACACTACCACGCGTCATTCCACGAACGTACACACACACACACAACGGTTTAACAAAAAACACTGTGCGTATTTGAACGCTGCTCGTCTGAACAAATGCTGTCGGAAGAAAAAAAAACGAGCATCGCGGGCGCACGCGCGGTTTTCGCGCTGCGGAGCAACGTCACGACGCACGACGCACCACACGCCCCCGCACTCGCAGCTCCTGGGACCCTGCGGGCCCTCCGCTGAACTCTGGCGGCCGTCTGGCGACTCAGCGGCGGAGCGCAGGGGCCGGCCAGGACGAGAGGCGCTGGACTCACGAGCCCAGCAGCGCCACCACGGCGCTGAAGAGGAACACGCCCACCGGGTACTGCAGGCGCAGCTGGCCCCCGTGCTGCATCGCCGCAGGGTGCTCCCCTGCAACACACACAGACCCACCGCCGTCAATAAAAGAGATTACATCAAACACGACACTATACTACATTTTTCGTAACTTTGTCCCTGACAGGAATCAGCTGTTCACAGTTTCATCCAATTGGGAGCTTGAACGTCACCATAGTGACGTCACTGTCGCGAAATATAAGCTCCCGATTGGATGGCAGCAAAATAGCTGATTCCTGTCAGGGACAATGTTACGAAGTCGCAGTTATATACTTCGGTTTTTCTTTCTTGGCGCCCGAGGGTGGGTCATCAAAATGGAATATCTCACGGTATTTCGCATCGTTCTCCATGGGGCCGCTAGAAGACGAATGATCGCGACTGTATCGAGCAGTGCTGGCGATCATGCGACTCCTGGCGGCTTTCTCATCGTCACACTAAGTGTAAGACATTTATAAGGAAAGCGCACTGTTACAATTTAACCGGCCGGGAATTGAACCCAGGGTTGCGCCATGGAAAGTGAGCACGCTAACCAACGAGCCACCTAGTCGGGCTTTCAGAATACACCATCCATTAAAATGTATAGAATTTTAATTTACTACATAACATATTTTAACTCTTGTCTTGATGATGAATACCATTTCCTAATTGATTATGCCTCAATAGTACGGAAAATGCCAATTATGTTCCATAAACGTTGGTTTTCTTAGGTAAACTTTCATTTATATCAATTTTGAATGTTCGTTTCAATTTCAGAGACTTGACTGTTTCTTGTGGTGAATCTGTTGCTTCAAACTGGTTTAGTTTTTTGTTCATTCAGATTAAAAAGGGTAGATATAATAATTGACGTCTCAAAGATAGCATCAAGAGTTTGCAAGCAAACGGGAGAAGCTTTTTGTAACGACTGAGGCCAATTAGTAAAAAAAATTAACAAACAATACTTTATATAAGCGTCATTTAACTTCTTGAGATTTGTAAAGTGCATTTTGGCATGTTGGGGATCAAGACAAACCCTGGACCCCTCATTTTGCGTGTGAAAACTTTAAATCTTGCTAGAAGTGTTGACGCATGATGAATTTAATTTGAAGTTATCGGATACTTCACAATAGTAGGGAGTTTCTAATGGGTCTCCAAGGTGATTTTGCAAGATTTCCGTGCTATCTTGGTCTTTGGACAGCAGAGACACCAAGGCGCCCTATAACAAACGACTTCGGGCTCAGTATACTGTTCTCTGTGAGGACACATAATGTTAAGCGGGAGCCACTGGTAGAATGCAAGGTGCTTGTTCCTCCACTGCACATGAAGCTGCGTTTTTTAAAGCAATTTGTAAGAACCCTAGATAAAAATTCAGCAGCTTTCAAATACCTTGGAACCTTCTTCCCTAATTGCTCTGTCGAAGAGATCAGAGTTTGTGTTTTCGTGGGACCACAAATAAATAAAATCATTGGATGCAACACATGCCCACACATGCTCAAGTAGAAAGCGAGCTGCTTGGACCAGTTTTAATGCAGCTGTTCAAAGCTTTCTGGGCAACACCAAGGCAAACTCTGTGAGCAATCGGTTCAGAACTCTGTGAAGAACTACAGTGCATTGGGCTGCAGAATGTTGATAAAGGTCCACATGCTCGATCCTCATCTGAATACATTCCAAATGAAAACGGCAACTTGCTCGGGAGAACATGCGAAGCGCTTCCATTAGGATATGCTGCGTTTTGAATCCCGCTACCAGGGGCCGTATAATGAGAGTTCGATGGAAGACCACACACTCCTACGACACCATACCTTACGTTTATTTAGTGGCTAATTCGTGAAAATTATTTATGGTACACACGTTAATCTCGAAAAGCAACACACTTCTTAATATATGGTGGTATTTATTTTGAATATGTTCCATGCATTTTAATTGCATTCAAGATAATCTTTCTTTCATTGCTAGTTACAGTGAAAAGAAATGGCAAATCGGCCACTGTTATAAATAAAAATAAGATCGATTTGTGATTATTGGCCAGTACAGAGAAGTGGGATTAAAATTGGATAGAAAAAGAGATTATTCTTTGAGAAACACCTCTGATTGGGACACACTAGATATATTGCTTATCGAACATTAGAGTTTCATGATTGGAATAGTCGAAGCAACATTCGGTCCTGACTCCTCCATTCGACTTATTCTCAACAGCTACTTTTACGGACGTTCCTTTGCAAACAACAAACGAAGCTCGAGTTAATGTGTTTGGGATCTCACTCGATGAATACCTACGCGGGTATGTACTATTTTCTTTGTAATCAGGTGTTACAATTTAGGATCAATCAATTCATTAAATGTTACAAAAGATGCCGTGCTTATCGTAAATAACTTTCAATATGGATGAATTCTGTGAGAATTTGTTAATAGTGAAGTCTGTTTTGGAAATGAAACAATAAAAACTACTAAAAATGTTCATAATATATAATATTATTGTCATTGTTAAGGGAATGAAAAAATAGATGGCAAATGTTTCATCAAAATATTCGTAACATGCTACAAAAACCACTCTGTTGACGATTCAGAAATATGAGAACCCTTTTTCCGGTCTCTCTCATATGAGAGGAAAGTAAAAACAATATAAAATGCTGCTCCGCTTGAAATAATCTACAGGCCAAATATAAATTTCGAACTATGTTCGTAGATTTCTCTAGAGCTGGATGAGAATATTCGAGCGTAATTACTGCCCTGGATATAATTTAAAAATGAATAGAACAAACAAAGTTTTAACAGATGCTAGTACATTAATAAAAAAATGCGTTTAATTATGATAACGCTCTGTAATTTTCCATTCCACAGAATAAAAAGCTGAACATCCAATTCTGCGCGGAATGACTAGAAATTTCCAACCCGCTACGAAAACAAAAACCTGCAATTGGTAAAATCAGAATCAACACGTGCGAAACACCGCTCCGAGAGTAAACAGTCATGAACTTTTTTAATGTAAATGAAGTTGCTAACATGAAATTACGAAAGAAAAAAAAATGCAAGCGATTCCCGCGTTAAGTCGCGTTTATTCGACACAAAACTTTCGCTTCAATTCGCCATTCGGAAGGAAAGAGACTATAAAAAGAGAACCTTTATTGCAAATCTCGCATTAAATTGCCCTTTTGTTTTGCAGCTGAAGAGCACTCGAACGTCGGAGCCATCTGCACACACGCGCGCTCGCCGCACGCACGCACGCACGCACCCCGCCACTCGCGGCCTGCTATTCAAACATATTTTATTTAGCTTTAATTGCGGCGCAAAGTGCTCCCATCAGCCTCATAACACGCACTGGGCAGCCGCCAATGGCGCCCGGTGTGGAGCTCTGGTGTGTGCCGACTGGAATGCGCCCCCGCGCGGACCATGGAGGCAGCTGGATTGATTGATGGATTCTTGACACTTCGATACTTATTGACACTTCAATAAGAATATTGTCTGTATTCACTAGTCTATTATTAAATGAATACGGCCACGGATTTTTCAACAGACAAAAACGTTTTTTTGGAATTTTCAAGTGACGACGTTTCGGGGTATATTTTTGCCTATCTTCAGGCAATTCACAGAAAGATCAAACAAAAATATTCAGTAAAACTAATATATACTTATGTACAGAACAACTTTAATTCTGTAGAAATGAGTACGCGCTATTGAAAACACAATTCACTATCATTATCCCAAAGAGAAGAAATAAAACAATATTTGAAACTTATTTCAAAGTTGAAAGTGATAGGATGTAGGGTTTAGATCATTTTGTTTCAACGCCTTTCTCATTGTTCTATAATTGTAATGTGTAAGAGTTGCTGCTTCTATTTCTGTCTTAAATTTCGAAGTAATTTCCATGTTCGGATCATATTCTAACGCCACTAACAGTACATTGACATCAATTTGACACAACTGAATTGAAGTATTTTACAATTTTGTTATTTTATTAATGTGAATTGACATTCCAACTTTGTCATTATTGCAGAACGTCGTATTTTGAGTTCCGGCTCTGCTGAGTTCATTTCCCAGATGACGTTGATAAAGAAAATGAAATTTCCTCTCTTTCGAAATAAATGTTGTACAACTAAAAGACGCACTCACGAATGTTGAAGTCGTGAATGTTAAAATCGGTAGCATTTTTCTATTCGCGAATATTCGGAATTTGCGAATAGCAAATTCGTGGGTGTCCAGGGATTACTGTATTATTTTTTTTTTCTTGGCGCGCGAGGACCTGTCTTCACGATGGAATATCTCAAAGCATTTCGCATATTTCTTAGTCGCGCTGCTAGATGTCGCATGATTACGACCGTATTGAGTAGTTCTGGCGATCATGCGAAATCTAGCGGCAAGACCGAGAATGATGCGAAATGCCGTGAGATACTCCATTCTGAAGACCGTCCAAAAAATAAAATTCCAAGTATACAGGTTACTGCGTGGACGTTCAAGAAGAGGTTAGGTGAGTGGGGGAGTTTTGAGGTAAATTGGAAAGGCGAAAAGAGGTAATTTATAAATTTCCCAATAATAAAACGTATCCAATTTTTATCTATGACAATCCTTTATTGTTATATCTTTATACTGAACACAACGTTTCGTAACTTGTTTTAGTTACATCTTCAGGCGGCTCCTTAATAAAGGGAACTGTTGTCCCATTCTTAACTGAAAATCACTTGAGGACACATAGTGAACGCAATTTATAAATTTCATCAAGAGGGATGGGGTGTGCCATTGTGCCACAAATACTCAGCAATAACGAGGCAAAATACTCGGCAGCCACGAATACTCGGCAATGATGCTGGATGGATTGAATAATATGAAACTATAGTTAACTACGAAATTTGAATGATTATTTTACTGAGTATAGTTTGAATTGCATATAGTGATGCCATTTTAATTTGTTCTAAAATTGTATTTCTATAATGTTCATTTTAAATACAGAGAAGATTGTAAGCCTGTAAGTGATGCTATCTACCATTCTTGAATGAACTAATCAGAATTTATAAAGACTGAAAATTGGTTGCGGAATCAGAATTACTCATTCTGAACGTTCCTTAAAACCTTTTTTCAAATCTGAACACATTTTAAAAGTTAATATACGATAATAATTTCACAAATTTTCGTGGGGGACGACAAATATTACTTTTTGTTGAATAAATTATTGTGGTGTATGCCGTTACTGAAGTTAATTGCAAATGTATTTTGGGAGTTCTTTAACTCAGTTTTGTGGTTAAAAATGTAATAAACACATTTGTTCACTATTTTATTGAAGTATTTTAACAAATATTTATTATATTTTAATTTACTCTATTTTCTACGTAAGCAGTTAATTCAGCGAGCCAAATGCTTTTTCGCATATGCTAGAACGAGAAATTCAAATCTCATAATTATCAGTGATTAACATCGACGCGTTCGCAGAGATTTTCGGCAGGGAAGGGAATGTAATTCTACGCAATCCTCCTAGAAGTTTCATAAATCTGCGTGAGGACGTGGAGACATTCTCCCAGCATTCCGCTGAATTTTAAATGACTCACTAAAGCAGTGACTATCAGACCAAGAAGTATCCAGGGGGGGGGGGGAACTCCCAAGTTTAAAATTCAAATAAGTTGGAAAGAACACATTTTAGAGCGGTAAGCCCGAAAGAGGCGGAGCGTTGAGGGGAAAATGGCGGCCTCGCAAATGGAGACGTTTCGAGACAAGAGACGAGCGCAGTGACGTCACGAGCCCGTGAATGCGTGGGTGACTGCGAGATTTCACAAAAAAAGTTCGCTCGCAGGCGCGGGCTCACCCACGCCCGCGATAACGAGCGAGTGTGCTCGCTCGCACAGACGAACTGGGTGAGAGCAATTGCCGGTCGGCTTTTGTTTCTGCGAACGCGACATCCGAGTCCTCCAGCTCCGCACATCCTTAGGAAAAGTCGGGGGCTCCAAATCCTTGGATATTTACGCCGGTTTGATATTTGAATGTATCAAATACTAGCTCCATGTTTTTGCTATTCAATTATTGTCATCATTGTTATCATATTATTTTTAATATTATTGTCTTAAAATAATTTTAAGTTACATTGTATTTAATTCCTAATTAGATGTAAATTTTAGTGTTCTGTCACCATGTTGCTTAACCTATCTGCGGAAATAAATATCTATCTATCTATCTACTATTGAATTTGATAACTGAATATACTTAACTTTAAATAAACAAAATAATAAATAGCTAAACGCAAAATAAACCCAAATACTTAAATTCAAAATAAACCAAATTAAACCTAATACTTAAATTAAAAATGCTTTTTTATAAACTATTTATTCTCTGAAAGCAAGTGTAGTCTCTTGGTTATTTCATATCTCTACAACTTTAATTTAGTATGAAATTGAAATTAAATTATTCGTATTTAACTTTTGTTTTGATTTGCTCACAGTGACATTTTACTGCGCTGGAAATCATGTCTCTCTCCAAATTCTTTCGCCTTAGCAAGAAGTTATCGTGTACAGAAATTGACAAAATTTATAAGAATTAATATTTTTAAGTACAACGTCCGAAATATCATCCAGGATTTCATTTCGTTACCAAAGTCGAGAAATTTTAATATTTGTCGTACAGCTTCCCTCTATCAAGATCTTCGGTACATTCATGCTCTTGAAATTGTATCCGTGTTCGGTTATTGAGATATATATTAAAGATCGTGATTTCATTAGTTTACAAAAATTTACAATTAAATTCAGACTTTCTTAAATGTTTAATTATTTACTACGTTTGGATTTAAACTATAATTTTTCTGACATAACAGACAAAGAAAGCACCGAATTGTGGCAAAAATGAAGTAATAATAATAATCATAGGGCAAGAATTCAATAAAGAAAAGAAGCTACGACGTAAACGACGAAACAAAACACAAGGGAATGAAACAAAGTTAAAACTATAAATGAATAAAATTTCAATTAAAGTGAATATTACGCAGGAAGAGAGAAAGAAGGACAAAAAGAATAAAAAGGTCAAAAGAAGAATGGAAACAAGTGGTTCCACAGAAGAGAGAGCAAAGAGAAAGAAAAAGCTCCATTATTTCGCCCTCCTGAGCAAACGCCCTAAGCTCCAGTGAAGCCCTCGCCTCTCCCGACGTGGTCGCTCCTTTTACCTTCATCCCCCCCACCCCCGCTCCGCCCGCGCTCCGCCCCCGCCCCAACGCTTAAGCGTTTTTATGTCGCGTTCAAAAATAATGCTAACAAATTCAGCGCAGCCCGCATTAACTCCTACGGAACCTCTTCGCGTGCCTCGCGGCGGCGCGGGCGGCGGAGCGGCAGAGCAGGAAACGGCAGTGGGGGTGGCCATGGAGAGCGTGGAGGGGAGGTGGAGGTAGGACGGAGAGTGGCATGGCAGGGAGGGTTAGCAAGGGCAGAGGTGAATGGGAGAGTGTTGGAGCCGGGAGGCGTAGGGCCGGGAGTGGAAGATTGGGGAGCGGCAAGGCAGGGAATGGGGGGGAGGGCGAGGAAGAGACCCAAAAGAAGGGCGGAGAGTGGCAGGGCAGGGAGTGTTATCGAGGGCAGTGGTGAAAAGGAGACTGTTGGAGCATGGTCGGGAGAGGAAGGTTGGGGAGTGGCAGGACAGGGAATAGAAGGGGAAGAACATGGTGAGGATCTAGAAGGCAGGGAGCGCCGGGACTGTTACGAAGTGTAGGAAAGAAGGGTGGGAGAAAGGAAGAGAGTCGGGACGGGGGAGCATAGGGCCGGCATGGTAGTTTGGTGAGTGGCAGGGCAGGTAGTGGTGGGCTGAAAGCAGTGGGCTGGGAGTGCATGTGACAGGAAGGGACAGGGGGGCATAGGAAGTGGCTGAGAGATAAAGTAGGGAGTGCGCACTGACGGAACAGAAAATGGGTGGACAGAGAGTGGCTGACATAGAATGGCGGAGAGGGAGTGAGGGGAACAACGGATTGTGAGATCTTTGCAATTGGACGAGTCCGCAGAAGTAGCAAAGGCCTTAATCTGTAAGAAGAGAAAGTTGTGCAAGAAGAATGGCTTGGCGGTTGGTTCCCAGCCACAATACATTGCATAAGCACAGAGAATGATGACAATCGGAATGGTTGTTAATACAAAGCAACGGGACACAAAGTGAAGTAGAGAAGGAAAGGGGTATAAGAAAGCTCTTTGTTGGTTTAGGTGAGCAAAGAGGAATGATGACAAAAGGGCAATGAGAAGGGGGATACGGATTATGTTTGGGATTACCGCGATTCATAGAGGTGTCGGGGAAAACCATTCAATAAAATACAGATTCAGAAGAATTGTAAGAAGGTAAGGATGCTCAGGTGTAAAATAACAGTATGAGATTTGAGTCAAAATAAAAATTATCGACTTTTATAAAGGAGACGTAGTAGCTCTCTCTACACGGGGTCTAACAATTAATGTCACAATATATAAAGGAACGTCTAAAATTGTCGTTTTTGCCAATGAACATATGGTGGTAAATTTCGTATAATAAAGTTAGAAATGTGACATTAACACCTGATTGTTAGGCAACCCAGCATTACGGATATTCAACTTGAAGTTTTCTTTCACTAGATCACATCTTGATCTGCCTAATAGACTACATGTGCATAGTGAATTGCTTACCTATCAGAGGAAAATGTCGTAGGAATAACTCCGTTACATTAAATTTCCCATCACAGGTTCACATAGAAAAAGTGATAATTTTCGAACCATCTTCATGCCTTAGAAATCTGTAACATTTCTTCTGGGGCATTCTGTAGATCCAGCGGATATTTGAGACGTTCAGATGTAAATATTGGTATCTGACACTTCGGAAGAAATGAAGATTGGTTTTATCAATGGTGAAGGAATATATCAAAATATTTTTAAGTGAATTCGCCACAAATGGTAATGATTACGTAACAAATGGTAATGTAACCTGTACGTTATAGAATGTGCAGTTCCAGTCGATTGACTGATGTCTCCGGGTACGTTAATCACTATGGTATTTAATCCCGTTAGTGCAGTGAATTCTAGTTTATTCCGTGAGTTGGCAGTGTTTCTCCCCCACTGAATGGTGCATTATGGCGCCGCCATCTTGCGCAGGATTTCCTCCTCCAGGTAACTCCCCATGCTTGCTTCAGCCGGGACGAGCTCCGTCCTCCCGACTGTTCTCTCGTCATATGTAATGGTGTAGTGCTTGTGTATGTGTGTGTGTAATGGGAGAGGATAGAACAAGGAAGAGGAAGGAAAGATCGCGTGCATTCGGTTAGCCTTACATTAGGGTACTGCTTTGGTATTGGTGGGAGAATCTACGAAACACCATCTTGCAGAGCAGTCGACCGCTAGAATTCTCCTCCGTACGACTGAATTTCGAACAGATCTAGTGTCAAAAATCCGCCACCGTCGGGACTCAACCCTAGGACCTTCCGAACGGAGTGGCTGTAGACTCAGCAGGAATGCTGGCTCGGAGCTAAACTTACGGGAGCTCTTTTCGAACAAAGAGTGGTATCACTAGGGAGTGGATTTTGATGACCACCCCCACATTGCCAAAAATGATTCATAAAATGCCCTAAAAATATCTTTAAATGCTCTAAAAGCAAACAAAAATTACGTTAAAAAATTTGATAAATACCACTTCAGATGAACAACTCAAGCTGTTGGATATATTACTGATTTAATCGAGGTTTCTTTCTTTTGTTTAAGTGAACTCAGCTTGCAAACGTTTGGTTTGGACTGTTCTTTAAAAGAAAATCTCTGGCTTTATTTTGCGCGAAATCGCCCGAACTGACAATGACGCCGAAAGGCTTCACAGGAATAGTAGATTACGTAGTACAACGGCTGACATTACAATATACGAGCGAAGAAATCGATTAGACTACTCAGGAATTCTGTGGTGAACACTTCGTTGCATATCGTCAATATTATTTGAAGCAAGTACCATTAAAATGATATTAAAATCTATGAAATCAACAAAAAACGTATTAAAATGACGTAAAAGGGTAAAAGATGACTTATTAGTCAAATAGACGAAAGTGCAAAAGAATTACATATAAAAATTCGTTCGTTTTTTTATAGCATAAAATGAATTTCTATAATACACGGCATTGTTCTAAAGTGAAAAGAAAAAGAAAGACATTTCATTAAAATCCACCCCCTAAGTATCACATTGCAATTTTCTACAGCACACGTCAGATACCACACCATAACGAGGTGGGTTTGAACAAAGAGAGCGGCGGGGGTGGTGACAGGCAAGACGAGCCCACGTGCCGCCGACGGGCGAGGGCCTTCTAGGGCAGCCGCGCGAGAGCCAAAAGGCCGCAGCTCCGGCGCTGCCAGTGTTACCAACGTACCCCGACGGAAAATTCCGCGCGGTTAAAGAAACAGGCGTTCATTTTCTGCGAAAACGAAAGGTCGCCCGGCGACGGGTCACGGAGATCAAAGAGGTCGCCGTAGGAGCTCCGTTGCTGCGACAGCGTTTCGCTTGCGGATTGCGGCGTTTCTTCCAATTTGGGCAAAGAGCACTCGACGAATAATCGTCTCCGCTTTCGCCCGCCCCCCCTCGCGTCACCACTTGCTGCCTTCAAGCTCCTTTTGATACGAATTCGCGTTCGCTCCAAACGAAAGTGTGTTCATTTACATTTTTGTTGAAAAGCACAAAATTGTATCGGGATTTGAAAGGAAAAATCGTATAATTAGTTAAAATGAGCATGAAATGGTGTTTGATAAAAATATGCACAAGGGTTTACGGACGTCCGATGAAGAATTTTAGTACTTATGGATCGGTCATTACGAAGTCATAAACATGAATGGGGAAAAGAAACGTGTGATGTTTCCGATTACACTGGGGAATTAATCTAAGGATCCTTGTGGCACAGTATTTATTGAAAGAATCATTGCTAAGAAGTAACGTATTTATTATTCTAAAAAAAGTAAATTGATATCGTGTTGATTTACCTTTTTGTTGAAAAGCACAAAATTGTATCGGGATATGAAAGGAGAAATCATATAATTAGTTAAAATGAGAATGAAATGGTGTTTGATAAAAATATGCACAGGAGTTTATGGAGACGTCCGCTGAAGTTTAGTACTTATGGATCGGTCATTACGAAGTCATAAAAATGAATGGGCAAAAGAAACACGTGATCTTTCCGATTACACTGGGGAATGAATCTAACGATTCTTGTGACACAGTATTTGTTTTTAAAAAAATCATTCCTCAGAAGTGACGTATTTATTATTTTAAATAACGTAAATTGATATCGGACATTAATTCCATAGATTGTAAACTCATTTATTACTATACATCTTCTCTCTCTATCCCATCATTTCTAAATCTTACTCGCACTTACTTAATTTGACCTAACATCAAAATGCTGTACATTCTAGTCACATTTAAAGTTCATGATTTTGAATTTACCCAATATTTCATCACTCTGACGGAGGTCCTCGCTGAAGGCCAAAGATACATTAGTCATAAGCATACAAAGTGATATATCCTGATTGGGACATTTTCATCACAGTACCTTCAAGATATATTTTTATTTTATGTCACTATGATTTAATGATTTATAATTTTGTTTATAATTTAAAACCTATTTTCCTATACGTAGTAAGAATTACACCTACACACAATATACATTGAAAAATTAGGAATGACGTCTCTAGAGCCACCACGATTTACAATATTCTGAAAAGTTATTTTGAGTTTTTATATACAGGTGAGTCACGTAACTTTAGCACCTCCTGTTTAAACGGTTAAAGTTATTGTTATGCAGTTTTCACGGAAGTGCGGAAATTGAGAAGTGAGGAAATTGAGCTAATTGATGAGTGTATTCATTTCTATTTTATCACTTGTATTTTACGAGATATTTGAGGTAACTTTGATTTTTCAAATAAAAATATTCATATTTTTTCAGTCTATCACGACCAGCGTGAAAAGACGAATCTAATGATATACATATCTTTATACGTTAGATAAACATTTTTTGAGTAATTTTGAATTTTTTTTGCAACTAGTGTTTAACGGATATTTTCAATGAAACAATTCGCCACACAAGGTCACCCATCGCTCCACCAGCAAACACGTGCTCAGGGAAGGGAAAGGATCTTAGTGTTTGAAGATGCGAAACATATTACAAATATTCACAAAAGAGATGCAGTTTTAATCCTGAACTCTGCTTTCCATTCTTCCGCGACTTCAGATTTTTTGTATTATTAAAGGATTGAACATACGGATTTGTCATAAGTAGTATCTATTGAAATAAGATTGTCACTATCCACTAAGTTATTATTAAATGCTTATGAACATTGAAATTATGCTCAAAATATGCAGTATTCTTTGTACAGTCTTAATTATTTATTTTTATTGTGCGTATTTTCGAGGTCCCATTAATATCTTATGATATAATACCCCATTAAATGGACTTAAAGTAATAAACAATTTTATTACAATACATATTGATAACAAATCCTTATTTTCAATTCTTCAATTCCTTCAAAGAAAGACAAAAAATTGGAAAATGGGGAAGGATGGAAAGCAGAGTTCAGAAATAAAACTGCAACTCTTCTGTTCTTTGGAATTTGGAATATATTTTGTATCTTCAAATACTAAAAACCCTTCCCTTTCCCGAGCGTGCGTTTGCTGATGGAGTGCTGCGTGGCCTTGTGTGGTGGACTGTTTCATTGAAAATATACGTTAAACATTAAATGCAAAAAAAATAAAGATTACTCAAAAAATGTTTATCAAACATATGACGATATGTATGTCATTGGGTTCGTCTTTTTACGCTCATCATGATAGAAAAAATGTGTATAGTTCAATTTGTAAAAATTTAAAGTTACCTAAAATATTTCGTAAAATACAAGTAATAAAATAGAAATGAATACACTCATCAATTAGCTCAATTTTCTCATGCACTTCCGTGAAAACTGCATAGCAATAACTTTAACCGGTCAAAAGTTACAGGAGGTGCTAAAGTTACGTGACTCATCCTCTATACTTCACATTTGAGGTATACGTACCATACAAGAGAACTCATTTTCATACACTTTCGCCCTAACATGCTTCAATAAAATTAATACTTGAATGGACATTTAAGATGGTTAATGTGCAGTTGAAATAATATTTTATTTATAATACACTTTACTAATCCACACAATTATATTTATAATAATAGTAAATGTTAGGAGCTGTAAATATGTAATTAAATAGCTTAGAACTTATAAATATCAATACAATAAAGTGATGTCAAAGTTTTTATAGAAACACGGACATTACCATTTATTCTTGCAAGATATAATGTATTTTATGTAATGTGATATTAATACTTGATGGGTAAATTGATAATATAATGGATCCTCGGTTTGTAGAATATTGATATTTTAACTTCTTTGATTTATTAAATATTGCGTATTCACTTGCGTATTCACTTTCTCGGGACACTCGGTGTTCTTTAACACAAATTCTCGATGAATCGATGTCTCTAAATTTTAGATTATTGCAAAAGTTAATTTTTTCGACGTCTTCCTACACCTACAAAACTGAAGACAGATATTTCTTCTTAATGAAATGTGTCCTTCAAAATTAGATCTGTATATGAGGCCATTTATAATTTTGGAAAATACGAGTAATTTTTGCGTAATTGTGCGTGAAACAAAGACAATTTTATAAATTGCATTTTCCCCAAAATAGCTCGAATCTTTTTTAATTATTTTCGCGTATAGTGTAATTAGCTAGGACGAACGCTTATAAAACTGGCGGACGTCCTATTCTCGTTCAACTCTGAATTTTCGAAAATTGAAAAAGTGACGATTGAAGTTGAAAAAGTGAAGAAGTATGTGCTATTGTAGACTTACTAGTTTCCTCTACATAATTCGAAATTCTAAAGGGATTGAAATGTTGACGAACGAAGAGAATCGATTCCATTTGCAGGGTTGGGTATCCGCTTTTCTCGCTTGCTCGCGTCCAAGGCTCCGAGGCACGTGATGCGGCTAGAGGCCGATGCACCGTACACTCGGAATTACAGCGCATGGAATTTCATCTCCGGCTGCGAGCGGGTGGGGCCATCCGCACGGAGCCTTCACACACACGCGCACACACACACACACACACACACACACACACACACACACACACACACACACACACAAGCACTGCTGTGAGAGGAGGTCTCCTCGAATAGTCCCGCGCGTGCGTTTCTGGGAAATACTGCAATATCGTGCTTGCGGTGGCATGCCATTAGAAGCGCGACTTCCGGAGACTGTTAGCCGTGTGAAGCACATGAGAGCGTAAAGGAAACGCCTGAGTGGAGTTTCCTCCATGGCGATAGAATTTTACTGAGTTTGCTATAATTGTGTTTGTTCATGATGGTTTCCTGCGGGTGTTTCTTTGATGTGTCTACAGGGAAGTGCTTGGTGCTGAATTGAATCAAACGAAGAGGAAAATAACCTTGGAAAATATTAATGTGCTTCTCGGAACCCGAGGAGGAAAATTCATCGAATATGACTTTAGGAATATGTATTGAAATCAGATTGTGTGATACTGGATCGACACAGCTGGAAAAAATACCCCAATGAATCAACCTTTATTACGAAATGTCAGTTTTTCAGATTCCCTCTTGAGGCAAATTGCTCAAATAGCGAGGAAAATAGTCAATATTTTGCATGAAAACATGTAAATGTATAAGTAAAATTGTGTCTGGAATCATGTGCACCTCTATTGCATAACCCGATCTCTAATATCCTAATTTTTTTTATAACGAACGATTTTTAAAACTTTCCGTTTTATTCTCAACTTTCATAAATTTCTTATACGTGGTTTATACATTATAGAGCATTCACTTACAAACTAAAATCAAATTAGGAATGGTTTAATGTCGGTGTACCCAAAGAACGATCTCTATTGCATTCCGATGCCGGAGTATGTGTTCAGATAATTGTAAGAAAAGATTACTCAGCACATGTTACAGGAATAGATGGCACGTACTGTATTCATTGTGAACATAATATCCAAAGTTAGATTACTCATAGTTCCACTTTTGTGTGCCTTTCGTTTGAAAACCCCTGAAGGCACCGACGGACAGTAACTTGGGGAAACGTTTTATGTTTTCCATGAAGACAAACGGCATACCTTAATCGACATTCAAGTGTAACCCTCCCATCCACATCTCTCCATCCTTCCTATTTACTGAACCTATTTTCCAATCCCATACATGGTTTTAACCAATCTTATACAATTTTGTTAGATGAATTGGTTTAAATTTCAATGTATTGCTAATTAATTTTTTTAAAAAGTAAGTTATAAGTAATGTTACGGCGAAAACGGCATTTTTTGGCAGAAAAATTCGTATTTTAGAACTCTTCACACCCAAAAGGTGAAAAATTCCCATTCCTGCACGAAGCAAATTACTTCCTCGAACACGTTCTGTACTGAGAATCCAAGGTTTGTGGGTCCTTGATACCGAAAAATTGATTGCCGGCAAAACGTCTGTCTGTCCACCTGTCTCTGTCTGTCTGTTGGTCCGTCTATTGTCAACGCTAGTGCCTAAAACGTACAGCCATTTTCTCCACAATTGCTATTTATCCATCAATCTAAACGAACTGAAGGGTTTGGGGATTTGAAACGCATAATTTGATTTTTGAGGGTACTTTGAATGAAGTTCAATTTTTTGGGGGCTTCTTTCTACAACTTCAATACTGAAGACAGATATTTTCGTGAAGGAAATCCATCTGTTAATGACATCTTGAAATAAGGTCATGGACAATTTTGTGAAAATATGAGTTTTTATTCCACAATTTTTCGTGAAATACAGCCAATTCAAAAATGTTTAAATATATTTTTCTCAAAAATTGCTCCGTTTGTCCTCAAATTTTCTTCTCATATGATGTATCAAAGAACCGCAAAAAATTGTGCTAGCTTCATTTCCAGTGATCACACTGTATTTTGAAAAATTGCAAAAAGTTAACATTTCAAAACTGCACAATTAAAGATAAGAGATTGTTGCTTTGAACAAAATTTGTTCTACGAAATCAGGTCTTTGTAAAAGGTCGTGTACAATTGAAAATCGAGTAATTGACAGCCACTGTAAGAACGTCAGAGCAGTTCCATGGCGTAGAGGTAAGGAGCACAACGATTTTTACTCGAAGCACTTGAGTTTGAGTGTCGATGAGGATTCATGTGATAGTGTATAATTGCGGAGCAGTTACAAATAATACGAGAAAGTATTTGCTGTTTTAGTACCAATAGTTTTAATTATTAATACCATGCCTTTCGAGAGAGCAAGAAAGCATCCTTTTTTATTACCACATAGGCGATAAATTTTTCAAAATTACTTTTAAATTCCAAACAACAATTTAAAAGACTGGAAGAACGTACTACAACCCATCACACACATGAGTTCCATAGCAGTTCCGTAGATAATTTTACAAAATTTCTTATTAATTTTCTGGAATAGTGTAATTCGTATTATTACTGAAAATAATTGTTTGATACTAATACTATTGAAATAAAATGAGTGCAAATAATTGTACCTCAACACATTTTACATATTAAAAATATTTATTGTGATATAGAAATAAGAGCTACTAGATTTTTTTGTATTCAAATCATCAATATTCTTTCTGCAACATTCTACTTGCTTTTTAATACAACTAAAATAATTTTGTCCTTTCAATGCCGCCAGTAAATGTTTATACAATGTTAAATATCTCCTCACACTCCGGGTATGTTATCGATTTCATTACTGGCCTACGTTTCGTAAACATATTGAATAATATATACACATGTGTTGTTTGCATTCAGATCGACGTGAACTAATTGTAGGCTCCTATTTTGCTATTTCTATGGAATCCAATCACTGTTGAAACAATCGTGCAGTTTAATCGTCAATAAATTTTAACTTCTTGCTGTAATTAGTATTACCGTAATTTTATCCAAATATTGGAGGCAGTGGTCAGAATTATTCATTCATGGAAGATTGAAGGGAATGTTACATGCATACGAAACCAATGCAAACAATAATGTCTAATTACCCCTAACGTACCTAATTTATTGTAGGCAAACTCGTATGACGTTACAAGATTAAAATAATTAGTGTTGCTGCAGAATGGCACAGACTATCTTGTATTAGTTAGTTTCCTAATTTCTTTGGTCTGGGCTATTTTCTCGATCTTGCCACATACTCTGGCCAATGGCAATCTATGACCGCTCAAAGTACATTTTTTAAAAATCATTGTATTAAAAATTAAAACTTCTGGTGTTGAAACAGCAAATAATGTCTGGCATTATTTGTAACAGCTCCGCAATAATATACTATTATATGATCTTGCAAAAGTGTCTTTAACCATCAAAAATTTAGTTCCGCACCAAGGCTCGAACTCAGGGGAAAAATGTGGATCCTTTTTTAAGAAAATGGTGTTTAGGTATTACGGTAAATGCGAAATTTGAAGCTCTGCTTCACAGAAAACTCTTGAGTTTAAAAAAAATTTCATTGGAAGTCATTTGAAGCACTTCCACTCACAAATGCAATAATGATTTTAAGTCGCTGGAAATGTGCATATCAACGGCGTGAAAAATATTTAAAAAAATTACATTTGTGTAATTTTCGAAAAAAATACAGCAAAATGATTTGTATGTCATCTTAAACTATGCATTTAGCACTATCCGAACAGAGTTTGAAGAAAACATTTGGAGCGATTTGTTGCGAAAATGGCGTTGGAGCGTGTATGAAAATAAGCGTTTATGAATCATTTTAACACAAACCGTTTGAGTTCTGGAATAACTTTATCAGACATTTGACGTGCATTTACCCGTAAATTAAATAATGTATGCAAATCGTCGGTATTGTCAATATGAAAGACGTGTGAGGGATATCAGAAAAATTAGATTTATGAAATTAAAAAAGAACAGTTAAAGCTCAAAATATTTTAAATGGAGTTTTTTGAAAACTCAAAAATTTTCTGTGAAAAATTTTCAATTTTCGCATTTACAGTAACGCTTTAACGCCATTTTCTGAAAAACTGCTCCAAATTTTTCCATGAAAATTGCCATTTATGACGAGATTTTACTCTTCCTTAATATTCTTAAAGTAATATTTTAGTTCTACTGTTAGGAAACTAAAAAATTGAAAAAACGAAAAAAAAAGTGTTTTGGGTGGCGATAGACGGCAGCTGGCAAGAAGAAGGGGCAAGGCCGTAATGCCGTGCACACCAACGAAATTAGAAAACTCTACAACGAGAAAGTCTCTGCTATTCTGTGTCATCACTAGTTTAGTGTTCAAAGACAACAGTTACTATTGTAATAGCTACAGTCCTCGTTGAAATTTATTATAAATAGCATTTTAAAGGTAAAACAGGTTGAAATGTTTGTTTTTTTTCATAAAATAGGCTAACATGTGTATTTCGTAAATAAAATCATGCCCACGCCAGAGAAACCTTCAACAAGAATCATATAGTGAAACCAGAAACAGAAGCGAGTCTGAAGTGCATCGTGGAAGTTTGAGAAGAGAAAAACACAAAAGGTCCAAGTGTTCGAATATTCGCGAAGGAAAGAGGAGAAGTTGCGGACAGAAGAGTCGCGGAGCGCGAGGCGGCAAGAGGCCGAGTCCAACACGCGAAGCGACAGCTCCGTTTCCGCCTATTTTTTTTTTTTTTTCGAGGTAAGCGGCGCCGAAGAACAAGTGGAATCGAGAGAACGGCGAAGGTTGTTCATTTCGATTCCGAAAAACTGAAGTCGTCCATTAGCGGACGGTGAGCGGGTCCCTGCTCTTGAAAAAGAAAAAAAAAGTGGGATCGGCGTTTTAGCGAATGGCGGCGCACCGACTGGTCAGTGGCGTAGCTAGGTGGGGGCTGGGGGGGGCGGTTCGCCCCGAGTGACACCATTTTAGGGGTGACACCAATTAGAAAATTTTATGAATGGAATTATATAATTTTAATGATTTATTTAAAAATATTTTTATAAAAACATGCACCTGTTAATTAGTTATTCTTCGTTTTACATTATTTACTTAAAAATTAAATATTAATTATTCTGAATTAAATGCAGTTTTTAATATACTATAAATAAATGTCATGTGCAAATATATTTTATTAAACAATGTATAAACTATTCATTAATAGTTTTTTATGTTTAATTTATGGGGGGGTGATACCGTTAGTTTTGCCCTGGGTGACACCAACTGAAGCTACGCCACTGGAACTGGTTGCAATGAAATGCGACGGTGCAGTTTTCTAGCATGGAATTTCTATCTGATTCTATCGTAGAAACACGTGTTGTCTTCAAACTCGGACGCCATCTCGTCTCCCCCGGAGGTTAAAGTATGGATAAAGCTTAACCTACCTCCAATATAGTATTTTGGTCGATAAGCATTCTCCATATTTCAACCTCCGGGGGAGACGAGATGGCGTCCGAGTTTGAAAACAACACGTGTTTCTACGATACACTGAAAAAAAGGAATGCTTGCCGCACATTAAAATTCGGTACTCCCAACCAAATTTAATAGTAAAATATGGCCCAGCTATTTGTGTGGTTGACGCAACTTCGGCTCCATGTGTGAACCTCCGTGGTGCTCTGAACCACCGCTGTGTCTTGTGATTTCCGTGCCGACGTACGGTCTTGAACCACAAAATGTTTGCAGAACATGGTTGACTGTCTTGGAACTTCGGCGGGTGGTTGAACAAACCAAAATTTGGTGCTAGTTCCTAGATAAATGTTTACACCAAAAATGGAAAATTTTGCATCAACCCTTGTTTGCATGTATGCTTACCTTCTTTTATACTCGTACCTGTAGCATTAAATTGTTGGTTATGTAGTTAAGAAATTATAAAATTTTTCAGAATTGCATAAATTTGTGCGTATGCAAGACAATTCAAAACCACAAGTAGAGACAATGTCAAAATTCAAATTTTCAATTAAATTCAGTGTAAATTAATTGGATAAATTAATTAAATTTTGTATAATTTTGTAAAATTATGTAACAATGTCTGGAATCAAATGTTAGATAAACATGATTCTAGAAATTGTTACATTTTAAAAATTCATCTTAAAAACAAGTAAGAAGTCAATTTGAAGAATTTTTGAATAAAGAAATTTTTGAAAACTTGACACTAAAAGTACTTGCTGAATAGAATTAGATATATAAATTAAATAAAAAAATTAAATCTGAAATAATTTCATTCATAATATTTTGCCAAATATTTTCACTCTTAACATTTAATAGCAACAAGTAAACACTCTTAAGACCCCTAACCAACACAAAAAAAATTAAGCAAAACTCAATACAGTATTTGTAAATTCAATTAACCAACTCAAAAATATAGAGTATTTCTTAGCTCATTTCTTCAGTCCTTTGTTTCACCAAGTCATTGCAACTTGTGGCACACAACCATCACTAAATAAAAGTTTAAATTTCTTACATTCCATGAAACTAATTTATTAGTTTTAACCGTCACATAATCTCTCTTAAGACCCTGTTGCAAATGACTCCACTGAAACAAGGGTCAGAATAAATTAACACACAAACTTAATCACATTAAACTGATAAAAGTTTTGCAGGCATGAAAATCACAAACTGGAATATGAACAAATGTGAAAGCAATTGAAATAGATATATTTGGGAAACTGATATGAGAAAAACACTTGATGGATACTTATAAATGCTTCCTTATATTTTAAATAATTATTCACATTAACTTTTTATACATTTAAAATGAATATTTCACAGCAACAAGTTTTGGCTAATAAGTGCCCTAGGTGCCACAAAAAATAAAATATTACAATGAAGAAAAATTTAATTAGGTTATCTCAGTTCCAAGAGATACTGAAAAGTAAGATACCAGTTTTGCATCTGAGAACGATGCAAGTTTTCTTATGTAGTAAAAACCACACAAGAACATTTTGGAAACAGCCCATAGCCTCGTATAACACAAAAATTGCATGCAGCGCTTACTCCTTTAGAATAAGAAATATGATAAAGAGATGAAAATCCATTCTATTTATGCACATTATTAATGTTATTTTATTGAGCTTCTAATTATTACTTGCAGGCCTCTCAGTGTTCAATGAGGTTCAAATTAGTCTAATCAAATAAGTTTCGTTGTCCAAAATAGTGAGTCAGGAAACAATGTAAACATTGTTTATGAAGAAATAATAATTACAAGATGAAATAGCTTTTATAAATGCATTAATCGTGACCGTTTATTAGCATCAATCCCAAACTATAATAAGTGTTCCCAAGTCCCAAAGTTTTATTAAAAAAAGTACAGTGTAATTAAATTTTCACATGAGAGGGTTAGTTCCAATTTCCATGTCTTCTTTCTAATAAAAATTTAGTTATTGCGTAGTAGATTAATATTGGACATTAGAATTGCATGTTCCCAGAAACTAGAAAAAAATATTTATGATTTTTTCACAACAGAAATCGGTGACAAAATGAACGCCAGCAGTCTTTAAAAATTGATTATTCCAAATTGTATATAATACCTATTATAGAAACAAAATTCTCACCTCCCAGTAGGAAGTTAGCATTGTTACATGAGATACCAATTATACACACATTACAAAGTTTGCCAATATAAACATTGTTAATCTCTAGTAACTTCTGAAAGTGACAGTATTCCGAATGTATAAAATAAGAACAATCAAAATTGTTCTGTAAAAAAACTCAAATCCATAGAGTAAAACCATAAAGAAAGAAAGTTTCATATTTTTTTTAGACCAAGGTCAAAATCCAACTATGCAATTCTAAATTTTGTTTTCTGAAGTAAGAATAATTGTGTACTTACATACTCATCTAAATAATCATGTACACTAGTAACAAATCATCAATAAAGATTGAATTAAAAAATTAAATTAATAATTCAATGTTTGTTAAAAAAAGTGAGAATAATGAGGGAACATGATGGCAGTATGAAAATAGTTTTAAAAAGTGTGTCGCTAAGGGATCTGTACTAGCAAATAATTAAAATATGTAAATAAAACTGTTAATTGAAAGGATCAGAAATAGTGTATACATCCTCAACCTGCAAACTCCTAACATAAAAACTCAAATTCTAGAATGTAGAGTCCATGAAATTTGCATGCCTGTCACAATTGAAACTTTACAATAAAAAAATAAAAACCACACACATTGAGAAAAATTTACTTACTACATCTTCCAATTGTTTTTTTTATATTTTGATGTAAGTTTTCAAATTAAATTGGGTATAACATTAATTTTTTTTAACTTTAGTAGTTTTTATATTCTTCCTTAATTTAACTAATATTGTAAACACTAATTTGGCTTCTTCTTCGGCAACTAATTTTGTAGTTTGTTACACTTGATGAGGGAAATAGTTGTTGTAAGCCCTTCAATGAAGAAAATAAAAAATGAATTTGGATTTTTTTAAATGTGGTTGTCCTACATAAAAAAGGGACTGAAAAATATTAGAAAATATAATTTCAATAGTGACAACCAAATCAAAACTTGTTTCTTGTCCTAAAACATAGTTTAAGTTTTCTGTCCTCAAGAAGCGCTATCACACACTACTGCCTCATATTTTGAAAAAGATTGTTTGACATCATGTGTTGGGCACACATTTGTATTTTAACAAGTTTATTCAACTACATTAACACAACCAGAAGTCCCAAAATTCTGGAATACACAAAATATGCATTACATGTAAAACGTTTTCTATCTCAGACTTAATATTTTGCTCTAGGGCATATTTCAAGTTTCTGAGAGATATTGGCATAAAAAAATATGCAATTACATGAGCGTTCGTAGCTTGACAAATAACAAGTATGTACAGAATGTATAGATACAATTCTAAACCTGAGATATTCTAAGCCTGTTAATTGTCATTTTGTTTAAAAATTGACTAATTTTGTCTAGGAATGTAAGGTTTGAGAAATTATGCTTTTTTACACGGATTTGTTCAACACTTTTGCTGTTTTTTTCATTAGCACAATGATACAATGACTTTCAACAATATTCTTAAAATTCTTATACTGAAATTGAAAATAAGTTAATTAATTATTTTGGGCATCAGGTGATACACCTGAAGTATTTAAATTATTAATAATTTAAAAATGATGGGGAATGTATATGACTAAACGTAATTGAATAATTTTTGCCTTGCCACGTGGAACAAGTTTTAGATATAGTAATTTTAAGATCGTCACAATTGGTATGTCGCAGCCTGTGTTCAAATTTTAAAATATATACCTTACTGATATTCAATGAGAAATGAAGCGATTATCAAATATCTGATATTACTGATTTGATGCAAGTATGAAAAGAGCAAAAATAAATCCCACAACATTTGAAAACTAGAAATGAACCCTTCCTATAAAGAAGGACTTGAGTAATTGATTCTTTTAATATAAGCTATTAATTTATATTTAAAGATGAAAATAAACAAAATTAAAATCAATAAGTTAATTGATTAATTTTGATACAAAGAGATGGTATGCATTAATGAATTTTTAAAGAGACAATTACCAACAATGCATGCAATCTTCAAAATTACAAGAATACATTTAACAAATGCTGGACCCCAAAACAATTTATTCAGTTCACTCACGTACCTGCCATCTCGTATACAGAGGCTTGTAGTCAAGCTTCACTTTGTATAACTTTTAAGATTCATAGATACCATTTGAAACCAACAATAAAAAAGCATGGACATGGGCAGAATATTAGTTTAGATTTTACTTACATATATTTAAATCCTGAAAGATATCATTTTCTCATTTGACAAATATAAATTTAAGCAATAAAATAATATAGAACTCATCTGATTACTCAAAACTACATTAATTTATTAAAGGAAACAGAGAAGGGACAATGGAATTTTATATCTCTGAAGAACATTAGATTGCTTGCAGTTCTACAATTTTCTTTAGTTATAAAATAAAATGGTAGCAATTTTCTTAATTAAATTGCTGAATCACAGCAAAGATAAATATTTGATGAACTACAAATGCATCAAAACATTCCAGTACATGACAGTGCAAATAAATCAGTTGTCAACTTTTTTCACATATGTTCACTACATTTCAATGTGAATGCTGGTATGTAACACAGCACGGAACAAAAGAACACTGCAAGAATTCAAAAGCACAGCACTACAGAATGACACCAAAAGCTGATATCAAATAGGGCCTATTGAGGTTTTCAGGTCTGTGATGTCCAATTCAAATCACATGCATCTTAACTTGATTGTTTAAAAACTGCCTTCATTTACTTATCCTTCAAGAAACACACATTCAATGATATCAAGTTGCACATCATTTTGCAGTGCCCATTGTATAAACGTTCTGCATATGTAGTTTTCTGGTCTTAATCAACAACTTCTCTGACACATTTCAACACTTTTTATAAACATATATACTGCGTATTTTCATCAACAACGAAATACCATGATCAACATAACCAAGTTTCAACAGAATTTTAGAGATTCGAAAATTTTCTTCTTATAAAGATTCGGCACAATTGCTAACTACTCTCACAACAGAATACTCTCATTTTCCAAATTAAGTACTGGATTCCCCTCCACATACACACACATCTTCGTGTACCGCCAAACGATAAACCTGCAATGAATCATAAATTACACGTTAAAAATACTTGTTACTCGATTAGAGTAATGTGGCCGTAACCTCACATGAAAAATGTTTCACTTACCATTGAGTGACAATGAGCATTCTGATGGAATCGATTCAGCAGATACTCATCTTAATTTCTCGTCTTTTGGAAACGTAAATTATGTGAATACTCCCTCCAGAGTCATTATTAATCACACTCTGAAACTCGTCCGTCTATCCAGCGGTCAAATGCTCAGGCCGCGCTGGTCTCCCACCAAAGGTTGGTCAACTCAATCACACCAAACAAATCATTTACCATCTCCGGAGCGTTGAGCAGGCGTTGAGAACCCCGTGTTTGCGGGAACCAATTAGAACGTTATATGAAGTCAACTGATGGTTATACGATTCGCGTATTTCCCAACCTTCGTCGGTTGGTTAGCTTGACAATCAACTACTAGCACGTCATCTATGGCGATTATTGCCACAATGTATAAATCGATCATCACAACTGGAAGACACGTAACCATGGGTTTGTGGTTGAGAGTCAATGGCCAGTTTTTTCAGTGTAGAATTAGATCTTATTATGACCCGAGGATGGAGATATATTTCCCGAAATGTTCGCAACCATTGTTTAAATTAATATTGCTCCTACTGATCAAGCCCCGTTAACCTGACTCCAACATAATATTTTGGTCGTTAAGCATTCTCCATAATTTTTTATTTTTATACACTTTTTTGAAGGCAGTTTCCTAAATTGTCTTGCCGAGACTCTGAGGTTGTTAAAAATCTTACAAAGTCTTTAAATTCCGATTCTCAGATTGTTAAAATGTGAAAACCGAGAATATTGGGATAAGTTTTTGTGAAGAAATGTTGTTACTGGTACCTTCAGTGGCTCTGGAATTTCCCATATTTAAATACATTTCACAAGTCATAAACATAAAATTTAATTAGTTTTTATAAGGATTCCATCGACATGTGATATTTTACTTTTACCACACGATACGGTAGTTAGGTTCATTGGGTGCTGTCGAATCAAGATGCGCTACTTGAAGATGCAGTCGGATGTTGTTACAGTCCGGAGCACCAGCTTCAGTTATCTCAGTGACGAGAAGTGCGCGTTAACGAAATATCATTTTCACCTTTACGTATGAAAAGTATCACTGCCGCCGGGTTTCGTGATATTCAACTTTAATTCCCGAGAAACTTTGGCGATCGCGATCGTGTAACACTTGCATGAGAATATTGTACTCTGCAGTGATGGTTTGCTTGTCGCAAATATCGCCAGTTTGCACAAGGGCTTCAATTACGCTAGTCCTCCTGCTAAACTACCGTCCTCGAGAGCAGTAGACAAAGCTTTTATTACTGAAGGGAAAGTTATGTAGTGGAAAATGCGCGTTACCTTTCGATCTCCAAGTGATTTTTGAAACATCTGAATTATTTCCAAATTTTGTTTAGGAAATTTTCGATAAATGTAATTTCGTATTAGGCAAATGTCTCGTGTAATTGGTGTATTTTAACATCACATACTCTCTGAATCTGAATCAGTGAAATTGTTGCTGATTTAATCAGTGAGAGCTGAGGTAACTGATATCTTCAGTCGAAATGGGTAGTTTCGCTGACAATCAGCGAATATGCGAACCTTTTCATAATGACCGCCAGCATTTCACTGGTCGTCAGTAGTAAAAGTGCCGCCCCACCATCGCTCAGTGGTCGTTCAGTCGTTCACGAGCTGCTGTTGTGATTCAAACAGTGAAGTTTCACTGATTCAAAAAATGGACCCGTTTTTCACTGATTTGTTCAGTTCATTTCACTGATTGTCAGTGGCAGGGTCATAACTGACACCATCAGTGAATAGTCATTCAATCCGTAGTTTTTCACTGATTCAGACAGAGAGAATTATATCCGATTGTACATATTACTAGGGAGCGAATTTTTATGCCCTAAAAATCTTAAAATATGCTCTTAAAATATGCATTTATGACCTAAAAATTCTGAAATATGCCCTTCAATATGCACTTAAAATTTACATTTCATTTCTTCTGCAAACCTGTCTTGATAAAACTCTTGGAATGAAATGAAAATTTACTTGGAATGAAAATATATATTTTTTGTACAAACGTAATATAATCTACCCTACTTCGCGAGAGAAATAATCGAAGCAAATATTCACCTTAATGAAGTACACTGTATGTCTTGTTGAATTTCTTCTGACTGGTTTAAAAAGTATGTTCTCATGAAATATCTCACATTTGCACAAGTATTTTATCATCTACAGAAAACAAAAACGCAAACTGTGACTGGCTCTTTCGAATCAATGAACCCTCACAATTACATAAGATTCTTTGAAAAGATGAAACGTTTTATAGATTAGTCTCTTTTTTAAGTAAATATGCGCCTATTATTACATTAATATGCACCAAGGAAAAATCAACCAAATATGCACAAACATATTAATCTGTACAGCATCATATTCTAACCAAACGTTCAATTAGCTATGTCCAAAATTTCACTTAGCTATGTCCTGAACCAACGTACAAAAATATGCAAAATCATAGAAATCCTCCCCCTATTTATTACATATTCTCACTTTTTTCATCACATATTCATACACATATTTTTGACGTTTCATACAACATATTTTTCCGGTCTCTACTCATCATGCGTTCGCGCTCTTGGCAGCAACGATGTGCCACGCAGCGCGCGGCCTCCGAGAGGGCAGGGCGAGGAGGGCGGAATGGCGAGAGCGGCAGGGGCGGTGGAGATCGCGGGCAGTGAGGCAACGAGGGGCGGGGCGACGGACGCGAGCGCGACGCAGGCGGTGGGAGCGGGGCGTGGAGGAAGATTGATGGGAGTGGCGGAAGGCGATGATGAGTGTGTGGGGGGGGCGGGGGCGGGCGTGTGGTCGCCGAGGACGGCGCGGGCGGCGGCGGAGGAGGAGGTGGCGGCGGCTGCGGCGGTGGCGGGGCGGCGGCGTGGCGGCGCGGTGGCGCAGATGAGAGGAAGGCGACGTGAGGACGCCGGTCTGCGGGGAGGGCGGAGGGGCGGGGCGTGGGTGGCGGTGTGCGGCTCGGCGCAAATTGAATTCCGACCGCGCCCGACTCCTCGGCTGGGGCGATGATGAGGCGGCGACGACCGCGTCTTTCTTCAGGCGATGAGTCGCGCGGGGGCACACAGATTATTTGGGGGCGCGACGGCTCTTTTCGTTTGTTCCGGACATACCCAAGATACTCGCAGTTCAGGTGGGAAAAAGTATACTACCGTATTCTCTTTAATTGTTGGAATTTTGCTGACAAACGCTTCGTTTCTGCACAACAGTTTATTCACAATTTTGCTTATATAACACTTACAAGGCTGTGTAAGGCCAAGACCCGAGGATCTTTCTAAGTATCGCCGAAGAAACACCTAGTTTTGGGGGATATTATGGAAGAACTAGTGGTGCCACAGAATAGCATAGATTTTCTCGTGGAAAAAATTCTAATTTCCTTGATGTGGGCTGGGTTTACAGTCCTGTCCCCTTCCTCTCGGCGACTGCCATCTATCACCGCCCTAGATAAATTCGTAGGCGTTTTTGAGAAAATTTTGAAAATTTCCCAGAGTCTTCTTGTAAAGAACCCCCAAATTTTAAAGAATGTTTTTCAAAATCTCAAAACTTTAAGTCGAGCCAGGTCGACAGGAGTATCTACAATTTGGAAAAATCCTACGCACGGTTTAGGCGCCACTAGTGTTGGCAGACAGGCGGACGTACGGACGGACGTTTTGCTGCCAAATGGTTTTTCGGTATCAAGGGCACACAAAACAGGGATTCTTGCTACACCACGTTTTTTAGAGGATTTTTTTCTTAATTCAGCAACTGGATTTATCCACTTTTTCGTTATCAGGGCTCGGCAATGAATTCTTTTCTGCCATATAATTTTCTCTACACTACGTAAATTACTGTGTGTATACATACGTATACGAGAAAGTAAAAATGCTCATTTGTGAATTGACAGAATTGAGGTGCAAATTATAATCGCTCTATCGCATATACTGCGATCGAGCCCGATTTGATGTCGCCAGAATTCAGAATTGCAGGGCTCTCGCTGTTCACAAGACGCTAATGATCTTCCATTTTTACAACAGCATTTCGAATCCTGGAAATGTGCATAAAGTTGCTTTACGAATTATAAAAAGGAACGGCCATGCGTTGACTTCCGTGACTTTTAAGTGATTCGACTACAAATGTTGACAATACATACTACGTAAATACAGTAGTAAGACACAAAATGCCATGTCGCAGTAAGACACAAAATGTCGAATAAAGAATGGATTCTTGTACTAATGGTGGCCACTAGTTCACATGTGCAATAAGATTATCTGGATGATTGCGTAAGTTGTCCAGTTGACGGGGCTCAGCCAGCTTTTCGCGAGTGTACTTTTGTGTGTAATGAGGGCGTTCTAAATGTCGTGTCTTAGGATATCTAAGAAGCTATGCTAAATTAAAATCGAGAACTATTTAAAGTGAGTTTAAATTAGAGGAGAGTTTTACATTTCCAAAGAAATATATTCTATATCTTGAAGAAACCTTTGAATTTTCACACCAATTATTCGGCCAAATTTATTTCGTTTTCTCAATGCAGTCGGCATTCTAATATCAGCACCATCTGTTCACCCACAGAAATATGCGTATGTACTCTAATTTACTATATCTTTTTCTGCAATGATTGCAATGACTAAAGCGTACAGTTGCATAATATAAGCGAGTAGAGAAGCATGAAACTGTTTATAAAAGTAGACAAAAGTAAAGCAAACATTTGCCAACTAAACTGAAAGTATCTTCCAGTGTCATGTGATTTCGATATTATCACTCTCGCCTTCGTGTTCGAGCTCCGTGAATTTGATCGCTGGTCATTCTTTAAGGAATTTGTACTGAAAATTGCGTAGCTGAGGATACTCACGAGACCCATGCTTCTAGTTCGAATATTATTTCATTGCAAGCTCTTCAGCATACAGTTTCACACACAATTAAATATTTTCTTAACAGGCCTTGCTTCGTATCCCGCAACACTCTGGTATTTTTCTGCATACAAGCCTAAGATTGCGATTATCATCTTCGTCGCTTGTGTCAAATCGTTTTTAGAAACTGAATGTAACATGGAACAAAATAATCTGAAAATGCCAAATTAGTGGCATTCAGATACAGGTCAATGAAAATACTATCTTGGAAGTAAATGCATCACAGAATGCAATTATTTAAATTCTTTACGTGTCAATTGCGTACAGAAGTTAGTGATTTTCAAAATGTAAAGAATTTTACCATGTTATTATTCCGCCATTTAAGACTGTAAGCTTCCTCAAGTGGCAAAAATCCGCAAAACCTTCAGCGATGAGGATACGAAAGAAAATCGTTATTGTTAAGAAAGAAAAAGTTATTGTTAATCAACTGTCAGCGGGTCATACCCAATTGCAGTTCCAATAAATGTGAAAAAATAATTTGCATAAACTTTATTCGGTGTCAGGTTGTTTCTTAATATCGAAAACCAAAAGTTCGCAGTATCAAATGTGCGATTACTTTTTGTAAAAAAAGAAATAATCTATGCTCTACGGATATACTGAACCAGTTTTACTGGATAAATAAAATAAATTACACCCAATATAATAACCACAAAACATTCACGGACCAAATACCGGGCACAAGCCGTCCCAACTTCTGACGTTCCCATTCTCAGTTTTATTTCCAACAGCCCGCACTTTCGGCAAACTTAACATTTGTCGACAAGAAATCGCGAGACCTCGAGTTTGCGACCTTCTGCTTGAACGACTCGGAAAAAAAAGAGGGCAGCAATCTTTCAGCTCATTTGAGCAAATGGAAGAAATTCATTAAGAGGAGAACTCAGACGGACACTTAATGAAAGTGGGCGGCAGGTGGATGGGATGGGGGGAGGGGGGAGCAGGACTTCGGAAATCGAAGGCCGCAAATAGTTCGCGTGCTGCAAACAGCTCGCTCGTGCCCGCGGTGCGAGGGTGGGGGGATGAAACGTAGGGGGTGGGGAAGCGGGTGAGGGGGAGGGGGGAAGGCGGTTGAGCGTGTTGCTCCGAACCGGTTTGCTTCGCACACCACACACAGTTGAATTTCGCCGAGTGTGATTGTGAGTTGGACTCGTCGATGTCCAACTCACAACCAGTGTAGGTGGCTCAGAGTATCAATTGATGTCGTTGCAATGCCTCTGACTGGGAGGTACTGGGGTTCAAATCCCAACGGTGGCAGGAATTTTCGTCGCTAGCTACATATACATCGGTTTTTCTTTCTCGGCGCGTGGGGATGTCTCAATAAAATGGAATATCTCACGGTATTTCTCGTCGTTCTCGGTTGTGCCGCTGGGAGTCGCATGATTGCGATTATCGAATAGTGCTGGCGATCACAATCGAGAACGACTCCTAGTGATACAATCGAGAACGACACGAAATACAGTGAGATATTCAATTTTGAAGACCCCCCCCCACGCGCCAAGAAAGAAAAACCGAAATATAGCTAGGTCGAGTTCAGCCACTGCTTGGAGGAGAATTCTAGGGGTCGGCTGCTCTGATTGATAGTGGTTTCTCCGATAAATACCAGGCGAATACCGAAGCAGTAGCCTAACAAATGGACCACTGACCGCGCGATTTTTTCTTTTTTTTTCCTTGACCTATTCTCATCCCTTACACACACACTTACGCTAAGGTGCGCTACACTACCACAGATGCCGGGAGACTGGTCAGGGGCTTAAGAACTTGTCCCGGATAGGGTTACGCCCAGCTTGTAGGAGATACATGCTTGGAGAAAATCCCGCTGACCGGCGGTTAGGTCGTCGAGACAAATAGTCTTAGTCGTTGACGCACCCGAAAACATTAACCAATGAATGAATGCAACTCAAGTTTGTAGGTGCTGGAGATCGTTCTTTAAATGTGGTAGCATAGAAAGTGCAGCAGAAAAGCGCTGTCATTTTCAAATAAGAACAAAATAACAACAACAACAACTTGGGGGTCGTTACTAATGACCTTTTCTAGATGTGAAATTTGCCCGAACCCACCCAACAACAACAGAATATTTATTACGTTTAACCTTTCTTTATTCACACAAGTTCATATCCCCTGGGGGTTGTTTCGTTTGTTATTTATTGCTAAATATAGAATAGATTTGACGCTATCTATACTTCCACGTCAATAGGTTTCAAAGCAGTGACATGTATGTACAACCGTTTGTATTTAATAAATTATGGAATACGATTTCTCCAATCATATGTTACAGGTGCAGTCGTTTAATTAGTAAATTACTTACATTTAGTTCCGTAAACCGTAAACTTCAGAAAAGGATACACAGAAAACACAAGAGAAAGGCTAAAGTGTATCTACGAAGATTATATAATATGTTCAATTCAATTTTCTCTCTCACACATACCACTTTTGTTAGTTTTATAGTTAAATGTTATAATTAGATGATCGTTACCTGATAACTGCCATATACATAAAAAATCTAGAAAAAATATTATAACAATACACACTTTGTTCAATTTCTCACCTCGAATGATTCTTCAGTGAAGCGATAAGTAAATGAATATCTCACCTCTTACTGTCACGATACGTCTAATGTGTTTTCCTTTATCCTCTCCTTATTCTAGAAGGTGAGAATTTCACCCTCAATGAAACGCTATTTTTTCCCTATCCTTCCGTTCGCTACCATCCCGCTGCAGTCAGAACATTGCTTTTAACGTCTAAAGCAGAGTGGACACAGATTTCTCCTCTGGGGAGTCGTATTCCTGCCCCAATGGTCGCTCTACGCTGACAAGAAATTGCTGAGCAAGTCGCATGCGCAACCTAAATTGAATGTGCCCTGGCCAGTTTCCTTGCGGCAAGCGCTGGCAACTTTAGTTACTCTGCACCCGGCAAATAGTGTGAACGTTTGTCTCCAGAAGTTGCCCCAGCGCCGGCTCGGGTTCTATTTTGTGACAAGTGCTGGCAACTGGAAGCTCGAAGTGCTCCGTCTGTTGGCATAGCAGATGGAGGCGGGATTTCTAAACTTTAATTACGGGTATTTTTTTTATTTTTTGTAATGATTTTTATTTTACTTTGTGAGTTAAAATACGGGATCCGAGGAATATTTGCACGGACACAGTCTACCGAGAACTCTGTCGAGAACAAAAATATGTTGATCAGGTGGAAAACAGGCCATTCCTCGGAGACGTGTTTTCGAAATCTGTCAAAACAGAATATTGAATGCTGCTCACTGTGAAACTGCAGAGGTGCAGAGATCTGAAGGAAAGGAATACATTTAAAACCTAAAAAAATCAGCTTTTAGAGCAAGATAAAGAAAGAAGGAAAAAAAGACCCTTGTAATAACAATCCTAGCGACTGTGCTCTATCATCAGAAAGTTTACTATAATTAAATTAATTTTAAATTATTATTTCATTAAATGCATCCTAAATATGTTTATTTAATTATTAGATAACCTTGTCACTTCTACATTATTATTATTATTATTGTTGTTGTTGTGGTTGTTGTTGTTGCTTCATATCACGACTACAGATGTTATGAGTCGGCTGAGTATAAAATCTACTCCAGGGTGCAACCAGCTACCTAAGGAGCAGATCTATGGACTGTCGGTGCATCTACAATACTTTGCGCAAAACGTGGGCTGTTCCAAATAAAGCAATTCCTTGCACTTCCCAGTCCTTTGAATGACCTGGAAGTTTAGCCAAGTTCTTACACAAACTGCGGAACAAATCCCAGAGCTCCAATAACTATCGGTACGACCTGTGCTTTTACGCCCCACATTCGGCTGATCTCAATTTCCAAACTCTTGTATTTAAGACGTTTCTTTGCCTCCTTGGTTACGACATTTTGATCGCAAGGCACAGCAACATGCACAAGTAGACACGATTTTGTCTCAAAATCCTGGATAACAATATCCGGTTTGTTTGCTGCTATCGTGCGATCCGTTTGAATTTGTTGGTCGTACAATATTGTACACAATCCAACCGATGTCACCGGTTTTGGTGAGTGTTCGTACCACTTGGGGCATGTGTTTGGAACTTAGAGGGCAGTACAGATCTGCAGTGGAGGTAACTACACACCCTGTCATGTCTTTTTAAGTATTCGGTCTTTGCTAGAATTGGACAAGCTGAGACAAATTACGTTTCTTTACATCATTCAAGATGACTTTATTCAGTAGCAAGATTTCCTTACAGCCATAAGAACCTTAACGACATACTTTTTGTTCAGCTGGCATTAGATGATTCTTCTCTAGATATCTGTACATTTTGTCAGCTATTGTTGAAGTTATAACTTTGTACAGCACTGGCAGACAAGTGATTGGCTTGTAGTTCTTCGCCAAAGAGCTGTCTTCATCTTTGGGTAGCAGATATGTGATGCCACGTGTGAGCCATTCCGGGAGTTCCTTTGGATTTTCTAAAACTTTATTAATAGCCATTGCTAGATGCAGACGTAATGCTGTTAGTTTCTTAATCCAATAAATCTGGATCTTATCAATCTCGGGGGCCTTCCCGTTTCCCATGTTCTTAATTGCTTGGAAGAGGACCACTTCCGAGAATTCGTGAACATCTTCCACTGTTTCCACAAGTTCATTTGCAGCATCAACTTCAGATTGAAGCCAAGATGCATCTTTGTTGTAAGATCTGCTCTCTTCCCAGATTGCTGCCCAAAATGCCTCGACATCATCTTTTGAAGGAGTGACAGCATTGCCATTCGGTTTCTGAGTCAGATTGCGATAGAATTTCTTCGCGTCTGTTTCAAACAACCGATTCTGCACACGGAAATCTATTCTGCGTTTGTAACGTCTAATTCGTTGAACCCATGCTTGAATTTTCTCTTTTAGCTTCTCAACTACCATTAGCCTGCTGGTGTCATTTTCAGTTTGGTATTTTTGTTCAACATTGAATATTTTTCGTTGAACTTTAGAGGTGTGCGATGATTTAGAAGATGCCTCAGCTAAGAGTGATATTTCGCGTCGGGTGTCGGCTATGCATTTCTTAATTCTCTTCATCCATGGGGGTACAGAGCTGTTTATTCTGTTTTGCTGTCGACCGTCGGTGTTCTTGGCTGGCCCCAAAATTATCTGAGATACTAGATATCCAGTTGCATATATGATGTGATTGATTTCAGTAATATCTAGAGCTTTGCCTGGGGTCTCTACCACCTCATTCAAGACAGAATTCACTGTTTCTATCACTCTTTTAGCTTTGGAATTTTCGAATATTTTCCTCAACGGTTCGCGAGATTCAAACGGAAGTTGACTAACTCATTCTATCTCGCGCCGAAGGAGATTTCGCATCATGTCCTTATCGTGTAATTCATTGCCAGATGAATTTTCACCACTGACGTGTGTTTCTTTGGAAAGAGATGAACCTTTCACGGGGTCATCATTTTCCAGTTCTACATGTTCGTCATGTGGATAGTTCGAGCGAAGTACACACTCCGCATTTCTCTCAATGTCAGCAAGTTGTTCTCTGTGAATTTTCCACTGCTGAGTATGTATCGTCGTTGACTGGCAAGCTTCTTTGAGTCTAGGGTAGGTCTCATATCTGGGTTCCGCTCTCTCCATAACTTGAAAATTTCTATTTCTGAGCCCCTATTTTTCGCTTTTGCGTAGTAAAAGCACCACATCACCTCCTTTAATTCATCCTGGGTCCATCTCAGACGATGGCTTCGAGCTACTGCCGGTTCTGGGTCCCTGGGACTAACATCCGTGGGATGGTCAGACGCCGACAAGGTGACATTAGTTCGGTTTCTGAGCAGGTATGGGACATTGGTAGAACAAGGCACGTTAAGATTCATTACATATCTTGTTCTATCCATTTTGCTCATTGGTTTGAATTGAAGATTCGCAGGACGCAAGTTCGAGTTCACAGATCACACTTAACCCTCGAGTTGTTTCCTGCCATCCGTTACTGCGACCCACAGTGGCCTCGGGGCATCCCCCCGCAGGGCCCAACAAGGGGTCCCTCCGATTGCCAGTCGGCATTACTAAACCCTACGGGATTTTCACTGACTGCTGAAGGCAGCCTCCTTCGCTGGCTAATGCAAGGTTCGGGCCTCCACTCTAATCAGTGGCCTGGTGTGCCAACCCAGTTTCTCTCCTGTACCCTCCATGGGCCGACAGCAGGAAGTCCAAAGGTTCATGACCCTTCCCTCTCTACTTACTTCCCACTCTCCTCAAAATGGAGTACTTCTTCGTCGGACCCCTCACCATCAACCTATTCATCAAGGGAGGCCCTAATGGTAGCTAGGCTACTACTGACATAGCTTCAAGGCTCATAGGGGTGCTCAAGCTCCACCACCAATTGCAAGGTCGTGTACTCCATAGGTGGAGTTGTTGTTGTTATTATTATTATTATTATTATTATTATTATTATTATTTCACTACATTACAACTAAAAATGGTATGAGTCGACTGAATATAAAATCTACTCCAGGTTACAACCAGCTACCTAAGGAGCAGATCTACGGACTGTAGGTACCTCTACAATACTTTGCGCAAAGTGTGGTCTGTTTCAAATAAAACGATTTCTTGCACATCCCAGTCTTTTGAATTACCTGGGAGTTCAGACAAGTTCTTACACAAATTTTGCGGAACAAATCTCAGAGCTCCGATACGTTCTGAGCTTTTGTGACCTGTGCTTTTACGCCCCACATTCGGCTGATCTCGATTTCCAAACTCTTGTATTTAAGACGTTTCTCTGCCACCTTGGTAACGACGTTTTGATCGCAAGGTACAGCAACATCGACAAATATCGACAATTATTATTATTATTATTATTATTATTATTATTATATCTCTTCCCCTAATGAAAGTCTGGCTACGGAAAAAGCAGATATCAAAAAAAGGCGCTTGTACATGGCATAAAATAGTTTTCAATAATGCATAAAGATTAACAAGCATTGTTGTGATAGACAAGTTAAAGTAAATTGAATCGAGGAAATCATTTTTGTGAGCAAACAAAAAGCAACATTTTCTGTAGATTTAGTTAATTTAAAATTTAGTGAATAAATCAATTAATAATGACGAACCTGTACTTCGGAAATATCACTATTGCATTCTGCAATAGAAAAAGACAAAAAGCAATATGCACATAAGCATTCTTCTCGAAAATACAGCTGAAGACATCAGAAGGAACATAAGCACCATCTTAGCCAGGGCCATCCCCCACGATGCAACATTTCTCGTGAAGAGAGACTAGCCATAAGACAGCTGAAACAACGCGATGACATTGTTATCCTTCCCGCTGATAAAGGAAACGCTATGGTGGTTCTAACTACCACTCTAAGATGAACAACGTCCTCGGTGACGGCGATATATACCGGAAATTGGACAAGAAGCCTCTTCCCAAAGTGAGGCAAAAGGTCATTGCTATCATCAGTGAAGCGTCATCCATTAACGAGGAAGACAGAAGACGCCTTACGCTTGCCAACAACAACCGCACACCCCGGATCTATGATCTTCCTAAGATCCACAAACCTGACGTGCCTCTCCGCCCTATAGTGAGCGCCATCAACTTGCCTACGCAGCACTTAGCCCGCTACCTTGCCAACAAACTCAAACCCCTCGCCAACAATTTGCTATCCGCTGTCCTCAATTCCGAATATTTCATTGAGCTTATCCGCCCCATTAAAACCAGTCCAGAAGATATACTTGTGAACTTTGATGTCACCTCCCTGTTCACGATGGTCACGGTCAGTGACGCAATCAGTATTGTGGAGGACAACCTCGGGAAACACCAGCTGTCGACGGAGTGGGTGAAACTAGCAGAGTCTGTCTACCACCTTCTTCCAGTACAAACAAGAGTTCTATGCGCAGACTGAAGGCATTGCCATGGGCTCATCGCTCTCCCCGGTGGTGGCGAATCTTTTCATGGGAGCTTTTGAAGAACAGGCCCTTGATAATGCGCCTTTAAAACCTACGATCTGGCTCCGTTACGTCGATGACACTTTTGTCATTTGGTCCTGTTGGCACATACGTATCGCAATGGATTCATATTTGGCGACGTGGCGGGAGATTGGTTTTTTTATAACAATCTTTGGCCCTTTATTACTAGCTCAGAATTTGCATTTTGAACGTACCGCGTCGGACTTATAAAAAATTCCCTCCAAATCCGCGTGCTGATGGCGAAAAGCGCGGAAATATACGCTTTCTTTGTTAGTCATAATGGCATTCGACCTAAGGGGTTTTTCGTAATAGTATCATCTCTCGTCGCAAGAGAGCAGCACCGGCCAGACTACGCGCCCAAGTGCTAGTGCAGAGAAAATTACCTAGACACACCAGATTTCTGTTTGTTCTTTTTTAAACCAATGACAACATTGAAACACAAATTCAAACGGCAAAACAAGTTTTTGAAAGTAGTCGCTCCGCCCAGTGAACGTGCTTCAGTACGCTCGCATTAACGTTCCATGAGAACAGTTTAACTTAGCAAGGTTGGCATAACTTGTCGCCTTCTATGAAACATTTTCAAAGAGCAACCATTTTTCCGTAGGAAGCTCTGTGAATGCATGAGTAAATTTTGTGGAATATAGATTAAAAGAAGGCATTGCTTTTCATGTGAGACTGAGGTAAAAGGTTGAACGATTTATTCTCTGATTGCTTATTTCTTTATATTATCTTCTAATAAGAGGGGTACACTGTGTCTTTTCAGAGATCGAGCGAGCGAGCTTACCCGTTCGTCTCGCCAGAATCAACTGATGCGCTCTCCCGAACAATAACCTAAATCTGAAATCTGAACTCTGAACCCTGAAAAAGGAGCTATATCGCCGCCTTAACAGGCCCCATGGCCCCGAGGCTCTACAAGATTTCCTTTCTCACTTAAACAGCATTCATCCTCGCATCCATTTCACCATGGAAACCGAACTTCAGGGCCGGCTCCCATTCCTCGATGTGTTGGTCTCTAGACGCCCCGACGGTACCCTCGGCCACTCCGTGTACCGCAAGCCCACCCACACAAAGAGATATTTACACGCGGATTCACACCATCACCCTTCCACAAAGCGGGGAGTGCTCACAACCCTTACCCACCGGGCAGCCAGCATCAGTGACAGCAACAATTTCAAAAAAGAAATAGAGACACTTAGAGAGACTTTCCTCGCCAACGGCTACAGCAGTTCCTCGATACATCGTGCCTTGAAGAACCTCAACGCAAGAGACGCAGCCACATCCAACACCACGACCGAGGAATCCACCTCGCCACAGAAAACGGCGCGACTCCCCTACATCCAAGGTGTCACAGATAGGATCGGCAGGCTGCTTCGCAGATCCGACATCCGCCCAGTGTTCTACGCCTTCAACAAGATCGGAAGGAGCCTGGTCCAGGTGAAAGACCGCCTTGACCCATGTAATAACGCTGGGGTATATGAAATCCCGTGCGGTTGTGGGCATACATCGGCCAAACTGGTCGATCTGTAGAGGAACGCATGCGTGAACACATGCGCCATGACCGACTGAAAAACATCCACAAGTCGGCCCTAGCTCTTCACGCCGCCGAAACCGGTCACCTTATTTAATACAAAAAGACCCGTACTATTTACTGTGAGGACCGTTGTTGGCCACGTGTCATTAAAGAGGCCTTAGAAATATCTAGAAGGCCCATTAACCTCAACAGGGATAATGGTCTCCTCCTCAGCTCTACGTGGAAACGGGCTGTTTCAACCCGTCAATCCGGCGCTTCTCCCTGGGGACACTCCCCCACGGCCGACCAATGAAGGGCGCCCTCCCGGTCGCCGATTGGCTGTTGCCCCCTTTTGCCTCTCAGGCGCCGCTTTTGTACACTTTTTTACACTTTTATTCTTCCTTTCTCTTATTTTCTGCCCCACATGGTCTCCCTCTTCCCTTTGTCACATTCTCGTGCGTCCCACTCGCCCCCCTGCCTCGCTATAGCTCTGTCTTTCCTTCACCAATACCGTACCACCTGCACGCTTCCTATTGGCCGTTCCCGTGACCTATCATGTTCACCCCTTCTCCCCTATATTAGGCGGCCTTGCGAGCCATTTGGCAGCAGTACGCTCTGAGGAAGTCCACAATATGTTGGCCGAAACGTCAGCCACCAAATCGACGACGCGGCTCTTCCCGGATAGCCTGGACAACATGAATTCCGGCCGCGGAAGCCTACGCAATCATAATATGCATATAAACTACTACCCATTTTCATCTGTTTGCTTACATCAAATGTTCTTAAACAAAAATAGACAATCATACAGTATCTAACATTCTTATTCGTACACTCACATTTGGCAACAAAAAGTTACCATATCTCGTAAAATATTTAAAAATAATGTCCGACGAATGTAGAATAAACCTCGTCGGGTCATACGGGATTGGTCGGGTTTGGAGGGCGCCGAATACAGGCGATTGGTTCATGAATACAATTCCCACGGTGAAGTATGGTGGTGAATCAGTTATGTTGTGGGGTTGAATGTCTTTTAACGGGGTTGGTGGAATCAAATGCATTGATGGAATTATGAATACCTACGTTTATCTCGACAATTTGAAAAACAATGTAAAACAAAGTGTTGAGAAAATGGCCTGGCCACCTTTGTTTTTTTGTTACAGTTTTCAGCAGGACAATGACAGTACCAACAAGGCCAGGCTCATTAGGACATGGTTAATATGGAACGTGCCAAAATTACTCCAAACATCACCTCAAAGCCCGGACTTAAATCTCATAGAGCATTGGTGGTCAGTTTTGAAGAGAGAAGTTTACAAAACTGGCGTGAAGAACAAAGAAGAACTAAAATGTCTTGTGGAAGCTAAATGGAAGAAAATAAAACCCTTGCAAGAACCTTATTCTTTCCATGAACAGGCGATGTCTAGCTATCATAAAAGCCAAGGGATATGCAACAAAATACTGAAACCACAGTTCCCTTTCGTTTATTAGATTTTATTTTGTATTATTACCTCTAGTGTACAAACACCAAAGTTGCACAAAACTTAACATTATTCCTTTTTTATTTTTTTAAATTAATGTACTAACTGATTCTAATACGAGAACTAGATTTTTTAGTTTGTAATATTTTCGTTTTATATACATTTTGATTTTATAATGACTGTTTTTGAAAAAACTTTACTTTGACCTAAATAATTAGCTATTACCTTGTACAAGCAATGTGTACGAATAAGAGTACTGTACATCCAGAATAAAGGGTACTTATTGCTGGCTTTACAGCGGCAAGTGTTTGCGATGCTCTTTAAACAGACAAGCACAAGCTGGAGCAAGAATGTATTCCATTCCGTATGCAGGCGTGGCAGTTTTATTCTGGTACAGTTACCGAACCATTTATTCTCAAGGCACGCAAACCACAACTTGCCCTGACATCAAACTTGTACGTTCTTAAAATGGTTGAAAGGCTACGTTTCTGTGTTAACTAAATAAATACAGCAAGTACTATTTAGTGGCCCTGTGAGTTGCGTAGCATGAATGTTTGGAAAAGTAAGCAAGGTCTCAGTGCATGGTTCGACCAGGGCTTGGTACTTCACCAAGAAAGCTTTCGAAGAAATTTTTTCTTAATATGTGTAATAAATTAAAGGTTACCTTATTACGGATAGTGTATTATAGACTTATGGTTGAAAATATGATTATGGATAGAGAAAAACTAGTTACTTTAATAAAACGTCTAATTACTAAGTGTTTAATAATACGTTATACAATTATCCAGATCCTTTCAGTTTTGTAAATTGTTGTTAATTTGAAAATAAATTTACTCGTCATATATAAGTACGATAAAATATTTCAAATAAAATATCCTGGTTAATACTGAATTTTATTATGATTGCATAATAATTCACTGATCATGTTTAGGAAATGTGTAGTAAGCAAACGTATGGTAAACCTGTATCAATTCATATACACAGTGTTTTGAGTTCTTTACAAGAAAAATCCACCAATAACAATGCAATATTATTATTATTCTCATCATTAATATTATCATTGATTAGAAGTGAAAAAGCAATCATTAAAAAATATATTTAAAGTGTATACAGGGTGCAACAACTAAGTGTTAACACCGCTTGTGTCTCCTCAACCGTGCAAGATATGAAGATGCCGTTTAGACAGTCGATTGCACAAACAGGGGCTACTTAATTTGACCATACTTCGTCTTTGGATATTTTTACTGTGAAGATATCAGGTCAACTTTGTTTTTTAAATGGAACCATATGATTTTAGCGTATCGTAACGGGATTCAAAAGACAATTTCAAATACGCTAACATCTTCGTAACTAAGCGAATCGTTTCTTACAAATTGATGTGTTTTTGTAACGTAATTTTCAACTGAAGTGCCGATTGTCAATTCCACCTTTCCTACTAACTAAAAAGTTTGGGAGTTCGCCCTTCAGACAAACGCGCTTGTTTATTTGAGCACAGAAACAACTACTTGAATTTCTAATAAAATTAATAAATTACCTGTGTATTATATATCGTATACCTAACGTGTTTATATGATTTCTAAGGATAACCTATAAAATGTTATATGGTTTGGTCGCAATCTGAATTTTCAGAACGTTAACTGTGATAGAAATACATAGATTAACATTAATTTTTATTTTACAAACATTAAAAAATTTAGATTACGGTAACATTAACAGAATTTATGATAACAATAATGTTACATCAACTATAATCAATAAATTTTCATCTAGAAATGCAGATTCGTACGCTTTGTGAAAAATATGTACACTATTTAAAACTGGATTATTTGAAATAAACAATGTCGATTTTAAACACCCGTAACTTTTGCAATTTCCATTATTAATGGACTTAATTTGAAATTTAGAAATTAAACGAGAAATAAAAAGGGAGCCGAATTGTGAAAATTGGGTGCTTTTTTATTTCTCTCTTAATTTTTCTTTCTGAACAAATATACTCATTCATATCTTTTGTAAATAATAAAGAATGTATATGTTTCTGGAGTGATTCTATGCTTCTACAATGCAAATGTTTGCCTAGAAATCAATTTTTCAAACCAACTTGTGAGTGCTATTGCGGCCCAACCATTTGGAATATCCAAGGAGATTAGACAAAATATGCTTAGAATTGTCTTAAGAGCTTATTTTCCAAGTTTCGACGTTTCCTCCCCGGACACCCTGTATAGATTTGAAGTGCTAGTGGCCGGGCCACACTTGGAGCAGCCCCGGGGAAGCCGCTGACTCCCGCTTCCGACTCCGGGAGTCGACGCACCTTGTCGGAAAACGAGAATGTTCGTCGATTACGAGACTTTCTAATACGATATCAGCAAGGTCAACTGTCCTTGCGCGCTGCAGCGTAGAATTTACCAATTTGTAATTGCACTGTTTTTTAACAAATACTTTTAGAATATTAACAATATTTATATCATTGCATTGCATTTTTAAAGATGTTTAGAATGATGAAAAAATATATACTTCCATTTAAAAAAATCAAATTTGTGTCAATATCTCTAAAGTTACATACGTTACAAACAAGAAAACGAAATATGTTTTTTGCCCCAGCATTGGCAACAACATGGCGCAAATAGCATCTCGATACCTCGAATCGTTTTTAAGGTATTTGCTATGGACAACTTAGGTGCTCCATCCTGTACATAGGTTTGAAGTGCTAGTGGCCTGAACGGGCCACACTCGGTGTGGCCCTGGGAAGCCACCGACTCCCGCGTCAGGCATCTCCGGGGCTGCGCGCCGTTAGAATATATATATAGATTTGAAGTGCTAGTGGCCTGAACGGGCCACACTCTGTGTGGCTCCGGGGAAGCCACCGACTTCCGCGCCAGGCATCTCCTGGACTGCGCGCCGCTAGAATATATATAGATTTGAAGTGTTAGTGGCCTGAACGGGCCACACTCTGTGTGGCTCCGGGGAAGCCACCGACTCCCGCGCCAGGCATCTCCTGGACTGCGCGCCGCTAGAATATATATAGATTTGAAGTGCTAGTGGCCTGAACGGGCCACACTCCGGGGAAGCCACCGACTCGCGCTCCAGCCAGCTCCTGGACTGCGCGCCGCCGCAGGCGTCGCCGGACAAAGCTCACCCCTTCCGGCGAAAATGAGCGATCCGCCATGACAGATCCCCTTACAAGCGCACGGCACCGCCGCCGCGGCGCCGCTCGTAGGAGACCGGTAATGAGAAATCGATAATGGCCCCATTTGTCTTTCGAGAGGAGTCGATAAAAGCCAGGTTTTTTTTCAGAAGTCGTTTTTACAGAAGTTTCCGTCGTTTATTGAATGAGCTTTTGTGTTGCTCCCATCCCGGTAACTTATTCATGCCGCTGCTGAAGTTTATGGGTTTAAATTTGGGCACCGCCTCAGTCTCCGCCCCCTGTTTAGCGGGGATCGGGAGCGTTCATTTGATTAGTGTTTCAAGTCGTCACAAAAATAAAGAGTATCAGATCGGAGAACAATATTCAGCGTACTTTTGAAGAATTAAGGATAATGTAGTTAAAAGTTTTCTGTTTGTAACGGTGACAGTCGTCGATCAAGGTAATGCGCCATTGTTCTCGGAGATGAATAAAATGGCAGTTGATTGTTTGAGTCTTTCACTTGCTTTGAAATTTCATTATCTTTCGTATTTGTCCCTTTGTTTTCTGAAAGGTATTTACATTAGTGGTGGTTATTTTTCTTAAACGCTTCATATTATTTGAAATTTAAATTTAACTTCTTTGTGTATTAGTTCGCAAATAATATAAACCGGTGCCACCCACCACTTGTTTTTATAGTATTTGTTACTACGAAAATATATTAGTAAGTAATAGTATAAATTTTACGTTTTTTTAAAGAGATGGTAGACCTATTGAGAATTTCCAAGGTATATGTAATCATTTTCCCAAAAAAATAACAACGAAATCAAAGGTGTTCGAGTACTTGTATTCAACACTGTACAACTATTCGTAATTTTGATGTAAGTGTAGGTTTTCTATTTTTTGTATTTAAATAATTGGGTTGAGAAGAATTTTTCGTAATGTATACGGCTAATAATAATAGCAGATAATAGTAGATTATACATTAGCTAATAATAGTAGATTACACACATAGGATGAGATCAGCATTATTTTCCTCAAGGTGTAATTGTAGCCCTTGGCTACAATTACACCTTAAGAGAAAAATAATTTCTCTCCCGAGGTGCATATGCATTTTCTCTGCGACCATAATAGTTTGAGAAAATGTATTTAAAATATTAAGCTTAAGAATTAAAAATTTGTGATACGAGAATAGAGTCTGTTATCAAGGAAACTCAATAAACAACTACTTGTTTAATAAAGGCCACGGCTAAATCTAAATGCATATGTGATGCTGTTAATGAAGCTGTTGGAAATTCAATGCCAAACAAATTAGGGAAATATATGACTCAATTACAGAAAATTTAAATATTGGTACGAGTAAAGGTACGTTAAAAGGTAAATAAATTTTAATTATAAGTGGGAACGTCACGGTGGCGTATTTCGGTGAGGAAGCAAAGAAGAATAAATCACTCGTGATTCACATTGTGTTCAAATACATAAACCTTTACTCACGCATGTTATTTGTTTTCTCTGTCATAACGTAAATAAGGAAGTCAATATTTAATCTACAGGGAGTAAATATTATCTTCCTACGGAGCAAATGCTTCACTTCAGTCCCTTATTTGCTAACAATTAAATCCATTTTTTCTCCTGGCCTCGGAAAAATAAGATAAGCGTTATATGAAAGTTATGAATTCTAAAATATGTGTGTGTAAAATGTTTTATTTAACGTTTTAATTATAATAAGCCGGCTTGAAGGCTTGATTTTCCTTGCGAAAACAAAACAAGGGAGTGAGCGCGTGGCAGTGGGAAGGGAAGGAGGAGCGGCGGGGCGTGGCGGGGCGTGGCGTGGCGTGGCGGGGCAGGGCGGGGCAGGGCGGGGCGCTGCGGGGACGGGCGTGGCGTGGCGTGGCGTGGTGGGGCGAGGCGAGGCGAGGCGAGGCGTGGCGTGGCGTGGCGTGGTGGGGCGAGGCGTGGCGGGGCGTGGCGGGGCGGGACGTGGCGGGGCGTGGCGGGGCGGAGCGGGGTAGGGCGGAGCGGGGTAGGGCGGGGCGGGGCAGACGGACTCAGCCGCCAGATTCCTATTGAGTTTTGGTCCCGCGGACGCTCCCGGCAAAGCGACGTGGTCGGGCGCGGGCCGCGAGCAGAGGTGCAGCGGCTGCACGGAGCTGGAAAAACTGGACGCGGAGATACAGCGTCAGCCAATCGTAGAGAGGGAAGTGAAAGAAAATGCGTGTGATGTAGACCTCGGATTTTAGGACAAATGCCTATTTAGTTCCTTTAAGAGATTTTTTTTGTTATTTAAGGTCGCATCAACTACTAGGTCATTAGCGACCACTATTGGATTGGATGTATTTGATGAAACGATATGGTGAGGAAAGGGGGTGAAAGAACGAACGCGTAAACCATGCCCGAGACGGGACTCGAACCCGCGACCCCACGCTCCAGGATCATTACGGCACTCTGTCCTGGTGATCTCGGCCATGGGGCCGACCTTTAGGAGGTTGTGGAAAATACTTGCAGATGTTTACAAATCACGCAAAAATAGATCAACTGGAAGCATCTAACAGTGCCTGAAATGTCTTAAAAGAGCAGTTGATGCCTATTTTGATATTTTTTGCCTAAAACAAGTCATTTTAAAGAATTATTATCCTATTTTTATTACTCATTTTATAAATTTGTCATACCAAAATGCAAATACTCTCCAGAATTTCTCGAAACGCTAATTTTCCGTGATAAAATATGCAATCGACCACGCACCGAAATCTCTTACCCAACACAGCGAACATAAAGAACCCTGCAAGTCAATGCAATGTTTCACGCTCGTCTCCGGTCAGCACACACTTCTTAAGCAATTGCAGGCATTTCCGATGCAGCTACGCAGGTTGAGACTTATCCCTGCGGCGCGTCTTCTACGCAATCCAGGCGAGTGAACAAAGGCCAGGCAAAAGTCTACTGTCCGAAAAGTGAATCATACATAATAGAATCAAGTCTTGAACCCGTGGAAAGTAAAAGGGTTCGTTTCGAGTTTTCTTCTGTGTGTGTGTGGGGGGGGGGTTCAAATCTTGATTATATGCTATGGTGTTTAATTATGAAAGTGAATAAAATAATACGCTAGAAGTCATTCTGATCAATGTGAAAATACGTGTCTTTCCTAAATAATAAATATGCCTAAATTAATGATTTTGTGATCCGTTTTGAGCGTCAGAAAAGTAACTATTCATGTCTAATGATTTTTGCCTGATTGAATCATTTTGCACTGTATTTTAAGTGTCTTAAAATACTGCACTAGTAGTCATTTTTCATGACTACTAGTGCCTAATTCCATAATTTTGTTATCTATTTTAGGTACCTTAATTTTAACTTTTTGTGCCAAAAATTCCGAGGTCTCGTGATGAGACGATACCAAATGATGGAAATTAAGACATTTTCTGAGTTTCTGCGTTGCACGAGGCTTACATCTTTCATCCCTCGGAGATAAGTGGTGGCCACGGTAGTGGCGAACTTTGAATTCCTGTGTACAAAGGTTGGCAAGTAAAACGCTCCAACCTTCCAAAATAAAATCCTTCGCACTGTCGTGAAAGCGCTTTGATACGTATCAAACAAATAACTTCACAGTGAATTGTTCTTCAGACGATTGATACTTTTATCAGACACCAAACAAATAAATTTTTCCTTTCCTTATGATCCTCCCCAGCAATTTCCATATTCAACCTAGGAAAAATTACGGTTGAATTAATAATTTTTCCACGCCGAAGAATCAAATCCAAATTCCCAAAAGATAAATTTATATCATCTTAAAGAAAAGTGCATGATTTCCCAAACTTACTTTTTGTAACTTTTTTCTCCTGTAATTGTAACCTATAACATATTTTATCATTTTCATATATATATATATATATATATATATATATATATATATATATATATGGATGTATATGGATGTTGGTATATAAATAAGAGGTAAATTCCGACACCGTGCAACCTATCTCCATGAAAGCTACCACTTCTACGTGTTTTTTCATCCAGAATGTTTATGTGCTGTTAATTCTGCAGTATCTTCACTACAAGGCGCTGTAGAACAAAACCAAATATTCACGTCAAATCCAACCTGCAACACTCGGCAACATTTTGAATCTATAACGTTAAATAACTCCTAAGCGTACTAGGGCAAAGCGTACTAGGGCATTAAAAACTAAAATTTGGAGCCTCTGACATCAAAGAAACGTTATCTATACCGTACCGTACCGTATACATACCGTAATCTATAGGATGAGACCTTCATAAACATTCTATTACATTTTTGCTGGTCCGGCTCTTCTCGGCCGAGAAACAGTGACAGAGACACACACAGACAGTCAGACTGAGGCTGAGTCAGAGAGAAACGGCGGGACAAAGAGGGAGGGGGAGGGAGAGACAGAGAGAAAGGGAGATGGAAGGGGAAAGAGGGAGATCAAGGACAGAACGTCTGACGGGTTCCGCTAGTCACATATGATTATTGATTACGATGTAAAGCGTGTACTTCCGAGTATTGTCCGAACACAAAGCGACATCTTACTAGCTTGTAAGATAATTTATGGCCTTACACAAACGAATCACTTGAATGCACAATCTAATCACTTGATTATTAAACCATTTTTTGCTCCCATCTCTCATCCTTTCATCCGGAACCCAGCGCAAAGCGCACCCACGATCGAGCGCGCCCTCCCCATTGTCTCCTCCATAATGTACTTCTCCGCAATGCGCGCGAACGCGAAGCTTCAGGTGCGCCCAAGGCGATTTATGCGTCTGCGGCGAGCGGGCCTCTCCCCCACCCCCTCCACCCACCCACAAAGGAACCCGGCGCGCGAGCCTTCCTCATAAATCGGCGCACGTGTTGGAATCGACGTCCCGTCCGCCCGTGACAAATCGACGCCGCCCGTGATAAGCGCCCCGCCTCCTCCCCCGCCACGCGCCGCGCCGGCCGCTTAATCCCGCACTCGCGGATCCGCTCCCCGCGATTCGGTCTCGCGCGCACGCGAACGGGTCAGGCGATGCATCATCGGCGCCCGAGGCACCTCGCGGACAATGCGCGCGCCGCCGCCGAGACGAGACGCCGCCGCGGTGCATTCTCGCGATTGGTCTTTGTCGGCGGGTGATGGGCAATCCGGGGCCGGGGAGGGGAGACCGGTCGGGAGCTTACAGCTTGTCCCGGCTGGGGCGGTGCCCCGCTGGTGGGAGATACCTGGCTGAGGGGAAAACCCCGCTGGTCGACGGTAGGCCGGCGCCGGATGTCGCCATCCAGCGGGGAAAAGATCACCCCCACCTCTCAAAAAAACACCCACTACACTTACGGAATTAATTACCTAAGTAGTTGACGCGCCCGTGATAAGCGCTCTGCCCCTCCCCGCCTCGTGGGCCGCTTAATCCTGCGCGTATTCCCCGCCACTCACGCATCCGCTCCGCGCGATTCGGTCTCACGCGCACGCGAACGGGTCAGGCGATGCATCATCGGCGCCCGAGGCACCTCACGGACAATGCGCGCGCCGCCGCCGAGACGAGACGCCGCCGCCGCCGCCGCGGTGCATTCCCGCGATTGGCCTTTGTCTACGGTGAGAGTGCGCAATCTGGGGGTGGGGGGTGAGAGGCGGTCTGAACACCACTTACCTGATGAAAGCTTATGACTCTTAGCGGACAAACATCATCGGTAATAATGCTCGGTTATGTTGGGTGAGAGATATCTAAGTTATGAACATTTGCAATTGATTGAATACTCATTAAATGAGCTTGACGCTTATTACATTTCTAAGCTTAAAAGTATATATGCTCAATAAAGTCAACAACAGAGTATAATAATTATTAGACTCACCTATGCCACGCAATTTTTCAGCTTCTGTTGCCAAAACGTGTACAACAAATCGACGGTTGCATTCAATGTCGTTTTTAGAAAGTTTGCCTGCTTTTCTAGCAGAAGAACCCGTATCGATTTCTCCGTTTCCATACATGTTCTTATATTTTTATTCAAATTAATGGTCTGACAATAAGAAGATTATTCATGAAAACCACAAAGCAATACTTTTCTAATTTTGGTTTCACAATTTTGGAAAAATTTTGAATACTTTTCTAAAGCGCGGCTTTTTGAATCCCAATTACTATCAATACTTGGTACTTCGAAACGGCGAACGACCCAGTTCGTGTGTTTCTCGTCCCCTTCTAGAAATATTTCTAAATTTGTTAAAGGGAATCATTTTACAAATTTCGAATGCTTTTTCAAAGCATCTTTAATAAGAAGCAATCAAACAACTCTGCCTATAAGTAGCCACGCGAAACGTAAACTGTTATCACTAGACCGCGAAATTTCATGCACTTGCAATTTTTTAATGATTGCGCACATCGAAAGGAAATGTATAAAACTTGACCTATCACCCAAAATAAAACAAATCTAGTCCATTTTCATTTTGCATTATTGCATATTTCTGAGACTTTTTTCTTTAACTACATATTTTAATGAATGCGGAATATTTAAAGCAATATATTACAGGTTTTTATGTAAAGTGAGTCGAAAACAGATATTTCCGTGTATTTCTATTTCAGAAAAATGATTTAAACCATGTCAATGCTACAATACCACCATAATATTTCCGATAGTCTTCTAAGTTTATTTTCACTTGAATCGATTTACTTCCTGAATCTTATTCGTATGGTGCGCATGAACTTTGTGGACTGGTGATTAGTTAGTGCGCATGAACTTGGTGAGCTATTGATTCTCTCGCTTAATATTTTTTTCTTTATTATAATGTTTGAAAATAAAATTTTGTTATAAAAATTGTGTACTACTGTGTAAAATGAAGATAACCCATATTTTTTAACCTTTTCTTTAACTATTAACTTTTTAAATTTTAATTCACCCATTTATGTATTAGAAAATGTATTTGAAAAATTCTGAATAAAACTTTTTCTTGACTAAATGTTAACTGTTGCTAACTATATTTATGTTTAATGCATATTCTTAGTTTTAAGTACATATGTTGGCTAATTTAAGTGCATGGTCGCATGCACATTTTTACTTTCCCGTATACGTACGTATACATGGAGTGATATACGTAGTATAGGGAAAGTTATGTAATGCTGCGCGAAAAAATGGCCAATTTTCTGCGGAAAAAAATTCATTGTGGGGTCGTGATAACGAGAAAGTGGATAAAACCAGTTGCTAAATTAAGAAAAAAAATCCCCTAACACGTGGTATAGCCAGAAACTCTGTTTTCTAGGTCCTTGATACCGAAAAACCAATTGAAAGGAAAACGTCCGTCTGTCTGTCTGTCCGTCTGTGAACACTGCTAGCGCCTAAACCATACGTACGATTTCTTCCAAAATGGATATTCCCCGGTCGATCTGATTCTAGTCGAAGCTTTGAGATTTTGAAAAAGATTCTTCAATATTTGGGGTACTTTACATGAAGCCCCCGCCGACATTTTCAAACTTTTCTCAAAAATGGCTCCAATTTTTGTCTTTACATTTCTTGTAATAATAGAGGAAAATACACTTACTAAGATGGCATATGTCCGATTTTCACAGATAACTCTCAATTTTCGAAAATTGTGAAAGTTTGAATTTTTTTCGGCGTCTTTCTCCAACTACAAAATTGAAGATAGAGATTTTTCCTTCAAATAGAATTTGTTTTGCATATTGAGTTCTTTCATAAAGGCCATATAAATATTTTTCAAAATTTTAGTAGTTTTCGTGCAATATGTGCAATTTAAAAAAATACAAAAACAAGTTTTTTTCAAAAAAGACTCCAAATTTTTTCTTTAAACTTTTGGTAGGGATAGGGGTAAATGTACTCTATCAGATGATATAAAAGCCATATTGCTATACAGATTGTTTTTTTCAAAAATTACAACAATGTAAATTTTTTCACGTTTCTCACGTCGATAATATTTACATTAGCTGCGATTTTTTCACATTATTATATTTACGAGTACATGTGCTTTAAATAATGTCAAGGTTTCTCGAAAACACAACCGTTTTCTGTGAAAAGTAGCTCAAAATTTCGCATTTTCAGAAACGCTCAAACGCCATTTTCTCATATATGGTTGCACATTTTTTCTTCAAACTCTTGTAATGGATAGTGCTAATTACACTCTTAAGTATAGCGTTAAGTTTATTTTGAGTTGTTTTTTTTCAAAAATTACATAATTGTAATTTTTTGAAAGATCTCTCACATCTTTAATATGCACATTACAAACAATTTGTAAACATTTTTATATTTGTGAGAGTAAGTGCTTAAAAGAACTTCAAGAAAAGTATTTTGAAAACTCAAACTAATACGGGAAAGTCTGTGCCATTCCCTAGCACCACTAGTTCAATTTTTGTAGTGGATGAAGTTCCGGGGTCTAGTCATCACTTGCAAACTTCCTCCATTCATCTGATAGAATTATCAAGTTGTGATATTAGGATTCGCAAAGCCTTGACCTGCTGTGTCCCTAACCGTAAGAAGTCGAGAACAATCGCCGTCTATCTCTATTTCCGCGAGAAGTAAATCGCTCCGTCGTCGGCGTGTTTCGCCCGCCCTTCAGCTGTTTCGCGAACGGGTCAAGCGATGCATCATCCAGGCCGGCAGCTCCGCCCCCGCCCCCGCCGCCGCCAGCGCCTCTGGCGAACAAAGCGCCCACTCGAGATGCGAACGCATTCCGCCGATTGTGCCGCCGCCGCCCCCACTGCCTCCATCGCCGCCGCCGCCGCCGCCGCCGCCGCCGCCGCCGCCACCACCGCCACCGCCGCCACCACCATCTCCACTTCTACAGTAGCGAACAAATTAATCCGAACACATGCTGTCCTTCAGAACATTTTATTTTCACACCGGAAAACATACGAAACATAAACTTTTCATGTACTTAATAATTGAAATGTTTTCCTTTATTGTTAATAAGTTTATTTATTCTCTTGGTATTGACTCTACGAAAATTAAATATTGTTTTTTTGATTTCTTCGTCACGATACCAGACACTTACAATTGACTCAAGATGGTTTATTTTTTTGTCACATTTCATTTTCCTGTGTCGACTGGATATAGATCAGGAGTACTGCGATTGCATTTAGATGAGAATTTCCTGGTCACTGGAGCACACGAATATTGATCGGTTTGGAAAAAATGGTAGCATTCTTCGATGTTACCGTTGTGTTATATTCTTGTAATGGTCAAAATTAGGAACTCTACGTATACCAATTATTACAATAAACTGAGTAAACCTACACCTAGAAAAACCAATAAACCATCAATAATGAACATTAAGATAGCGCAACAATGAGTCGATAGAATTACACAAAAGAACTCTGTAACGGTCTGATCAAAAAATGAAAACATTACAATTTTCTCTGTTCGGATTAATTTGTTCGGCACTGTACCATACCACAAACGCCGCCGCCGCCGTCGTCACCACCGCCCCCACAGCCCCCGTCGCCATCTCTATTGCTACCATACCACAACCACCGCCTCCATAGCCGCCGCCGTCTCCGCCGCCATCTCTACTACTACCACACTCCAATCACCGTCACCGCCGCCCCCCACCGCCCCCACAGCCGCCGGCATCGCCATAATACCATACCACCGCCGCCGCCGCCGTCATCACCACCGTCCCCACAGCCACCGCCGTCTCCGCCGCCATCTCCACTTCTACCATACCGCAAACATCGCCACCGTCACCGCCACTGGGTGATGCGAAGCGCGTGCAGCGATGTACGCCTCGAGTGCACTTCACGTAATTGAGGCGGTCAGCAACGCCAGACGGCGCTGGGCGTCGAGGAGGAGGTATTACTACCAAAGAGCAACCCATCAATCGGATCCCTACGCTTTGCGATCGACGAGGGCGAGCCAAACAGATGGATGAAGTTGGGCTTCTTTCCGCGTTGCACGCTGTGATGTTCGCTTTGCACTGCATTGAAATTCAAGACTTCTTTCAGCGCTCGAGGTTTACGATGCGTTGCGGGCTTGGGAATCAATGTTAAGTAATTGTCATTTAGATACACATGGAGATGATTGAGGAAACGGTTATTTCCTTAATGTATTATTCTTGGTTTCTATCATCCGTATTGTTTGAAGCACTAATTTCATTGCCACCAAGCCACCTTTGCTTATCAGGAGTAAAAGGATTTAAAGAAATGAAAAGTTAATAATTTCCGTATCAAATCATTTATATTATTATTATTATTATTATTATTATTTAATAATAATAATAATAATCGTTGTATAATATTCGTCATTATATAACACTTTGTCAGTAAAAGGGAATTATTGGAGAATTTAGTGTCCTGTTTAATATCACTAACTATAGATTATTGCTAAAATGATGCAGTCTTCTTTGAAATTTGCTTAAACGTATTTGTAATTGTACAATGAATGTGGTGCTATTATACCTCATATATTCTTGCATTATTGGTAATGGGTATGCAATATTATAATACACGAACATGCAAAAGTGTTTCGAACTAGCAAATTTTGATTTTCTCAGCGATATAATTCGAACTCTGGACCTTACCGTTAACATGCTGTTAACATTTTCCTTACGTCGCCAGCTTCACAGATAAACTCAATCTCCCTGAACGTAGTTAATATTTTCTAGTTAAATATTTTTAATACTTACACTACGGTAATTAAGGTAGTCAGGACTGCTACAGTAGATTTTTCTTACGAAGAGTTTGTTTATTAATTTTTTTGATTATATTCTTGTAAAATTCTCTGGGATATTTTTGTAAAGCTTATTGTATCAAATGGGGAATATTATTTGTTTGGGAAAATCTTGTAAATAATTTGCATTGTTCACCAACATAGAAAAACAGACATTGTGAAAAAACAAACCTCTTTCCGATGTCAGCTACTCCCTAAACAAGAATTGAAATTGGAATCCTGATATCGGTTACTAGGAATATTACATAACTAACTCTATACGACACATACTACGTGTTCGTGAAATATAATGCTCTTTACGAAACACGAGGAATACACAAATAAACTAACACTTTGCCCCTTGCGATGAGGGGCACTGATGTCACTAATGATAATAAATTATTTGTAATTACTGTTAATAGACTGATCTCATGTTGCATTCTCTAAGTAGAAACTAGCGTCAATGTTACCTTGGTGTAATGATCAATGCTTCTATAACTGCAGTTTCTGTGTACATGTCAACTTCCATAAAAAGTTTATAAAATTTAATAAATGTTTCTTTATGATATACCTACTCTTGTGTTTGACCCAACTCGCCGCATTCGCACGAAGTTATCTCACTCCTTCTTTCCACCTGTGACCGAGTGGCTTCGCTAAGCTGATATCGCCCCAAACCTTTGCGAAGGCCATTCGCGTGCTCGTTGTTCTGACGGCCCTGCAAATACTACTATTATATAATTTCAATACTGAAATACTGAATAGTTTCATCAGACCACCATACAACATTATATCAATATACTTGTATTCACTTCACTTAAGATCTGAAATATTTGATCTTGAAGCGCCGTGCCGTGTGCTATGCGATGTTGATGGGAAATTTATATGGTCTAAATACTGCGGTTAACTAAAATCTGACTTAATTTATAACTATTCAATTCATTATAAATATTTGGTTTTAATTTAGATCGCATTAGCTACGAGGTCAGTAGCGACCACTACTGATTTAAACTTAGAAGTATCTCTATACTGAATGAAGTGATATGGTGATGATGAGAAGTGAAAGGAAGAACACAAATACAACCATGCCCGAGGCGGGACTCTAACCCGCGATCTTTCGGTCCGAGATCGCCAGGGTACTACTGCTTTAGCTATCTCGGCCATCCTAATCGGCTCATTATAAACAGTGTTTCATTACAAACAACGCCGTTAGTGAGTCCGATCATTTATGCTCTGGTCTCGGCCAAAGTGCGGAGTCGACAATGGAAGAATCAACTGCAGAACCAAATAGCAAAACATCCACTGAACAGCAACAGCAACATCATTCAACAGCAACAAGAGTCATTAATTCAACACCAACAACACCAACAACTGCAACACCTACAACACCAAATGCTTCAAATACTCGTATTTCCTAAACTGTCGCAGTGGCCTTCAAGTAATGATCCTGCCAATCCACAATTTACGGACGTACTTCTACATTTGCCTGTATGTGCAGCTACTATAGTACGGATAACTTATCTCGCATTTCCAACATGTTCGAAATTAAGGATAACCAAGAGGGCGTATGACAGACACGGAAACGGAGACCTAAGAGGAAAAGTGAAGGAGAGGCCGAATGTCAGGGAAAGCGGAAATCATGTAGGTCGAATAGGTTTCAAATTCTAGGTGAGGAAATTGTAACTAACCCTGATAACGATGAAAATGACAAAAATGGCTCTTAACCCAAACCCCCGCCTGTAATTGTATTATAATACATCATATTACTTTTTTATATTGAAACAGCATAGGTCTTTGCATAGGGCTAATGTAAAAACATACTTTATTCAAACAATTGAAAATCCTCCAGCAGCGCAATTTTCAAGCCTCGCCCATGCAAAAGGCAGGAGAAAGTAAATGTAAGGAACCGGGCACTTTTCTGCGTCCACGGTCTCTTAATCCGTGTAGCTTCCGGACTTCGGTCTATTCTGAGCGCCTGGATGAAAAAGATGAGTCGTGATGTAGGTGGCCACGTTTGCGGTCGAACGGGCAAGGGCGCAGTGCCAGTATCGAATAATCACTTCAGGAGATCGCCACTACGTGGCGCCACTTTTCAGACGAGACACAAGTCACGGAACCTGCGAACGGATTGTGCTTGGCGGGGGCCACCGCGTCATCGGCGGGAGAAGGGGGTCGCAGAAATCACATAAATCACACGAAACGCCATTCTTCGCACCTCCAAACCACCAGAGTGTGAGGTAAGGGCACAAGTTACAATATTGAGTGCTTCATCTGTGAAGTGTACAGCACATTCAACTTGAATTACAATTTCACTGTCTTTTAATAGTAGATATTACACATTATATTTTGGCCCATTATTGTTTATCGACAGTTGTTTCTAAAAAATAAAGAAAACCAGACACAAAATGTTAACACATAAAAAATTTATTGAAGTTCATGAATAAAACACACATTATTTATGAACTTTAATAAATTTATTATGTGTTAACTGTTTGTGTCTGTCTTTTTATTTTAGAAAGAACTGTCTATAAACAATATTGGGCCAATAATATAATGTGTAATAATACACATTCACTTTACATTTGCAGACGGAGCTCTGCAATCTGTTTACATGAAGTAACCGCCGACTGAATGAGAACCGCACGTTTACAATAGATACTGATCGAGTAGATAATTATAATATAGAGGGCGGTGAGCGGGATTCATGCCTGTTTTTTGCAGGGCACTGTAGAGTAGATGCGAGCAAGAAAATAACTATTATGCAATACATATGTGCAAAGGAGAAATAAAAATATTTTCCGTGCCTTTTATGAATATCATGTATTGTCGAAGAGAAAGTGTGAATTGAAAAAAGGGTGTAATGTTGAAGAGAAAGTGAATATTGCAGCGCTGTCCATGGGTCTCTCTAATGGTTTTAAACAAGAGCGGATCCAGAGAGGAAATTTAGAGATTCCGATTTTCTATTTCCAACGGGTGCAGCATTTGCGCAGTAGGCATAACGTCGTTTTCAATTCTCAAGGCATTTCCTGAGCAAATGCAAAGAAAGCCAGGAATTTCATTCTTTGGTCAGATAAAGCATGTTTTACAAGAAGTCACACTATTAATGAGCACAAGTTTCATCTGAGGGCCCAGGAAAATCCACATATTGCAGGTAGTGAAGCTCATGAATTTTCTATTAAGGTGTCGCTTGGCATTATGGGTGAATATTTTCTCGGTCTACATTTGTTAGCGATCGTTTAAGAGGTGTTCAGTATCCGAATTTTATTACTCAGGTACTTTCAACGCTCTTTGAAGCTGGGAGTTAATGAAAGACCGCGTTTATGCTACCAAAGTCAAGGACCCTGATGGCTAGGGGCGGTTTTTAATGAAATGTCATTTTCTCTTTACATTTTATAAGAATGCTGTTTAATATAAAAATTCATTTTATTATGACAAAAAGAAATTACCTATTTTTATTTGTAGTTTTTTTGCATTTTTCGTCGACTTTGAATAAGATGTCATTTTTCACTTTTTATGTCATTTTTAGAGCATTTTTTCGCTGATTTCTTCTATTTTAATATCATTTTAATAGTATTTGCCGCACATAATATTTCCGAGATTCCACAAATGCTCACCACAGAATTCCTGAGTAGCCATTTCGATTTCTTCGCTCATGTATTGTATTGTCATGCGTTATGAAAACTACGTAAACTAAGGTTCCTATGACGCCTATCGTCGCCGTTGTCACTTCGACCGATTTTGCAATAAATAAAGGCAAATATTTTTTTTGTAAAGATCAGTCCAAACCAAAAGTTGCAAGCTGAGATCATTTGAACACAAGGAAGAATCTTCTTTTACATCAGTAACATATCCAACAGCTTCAGTTCATCTGAAGTGGTTTTCATTCATTTTTACGCCATTTTTCCATGTTTTAGGGCATTTTAAAAACATTTTAAGTTCATTTTATTGATCATTGGTAATTTTGGCAATGTTTTAAGTCATCAAAATTCGCCCCCCTAATGATGACCTTCCTCGGCGCATTGAAAGCGTGGCGGCAGAAAGAAAGGTACAACCCGGCATAGTAGGCGTCACAGAAGCCGTGCAGCGCAGATGCCTATGTTGCATTCACATAAGAGGGGGCCGTTTTAAACATTTTGTAGAACCCCTGTTACACAAAGTGAAGATGCAAAATTTATCCAAATTCATATCGCAAAACCACCCATTACAAGACAAGCATACGTTTCAAAGATAAATTTAAAAAACACGACATTTTCTTATGTAGTTATTTTTGCCAAATCTCCTTTGGAAGATTGAGATAAATGATAAAATAAATTTAAAAAATATCCGTGCCACGATACACAGACATCTAAAAAATAAAATAAGGATAGAAACAAGAATACAAATTTTCAACACAGTTTTAATGTATGGAGATGAAGCAAGAGTGCCATCAAAAAAGATAACTTTAAAATCTAGACAGCAGAAATGAAATTTTTGAGAAGCACTCTTGGTTATAACATCTTAGATAAAATGGAAAATACGGAGATAACAAATGAACTAGGGGTCGAACCACTGCTGGAGAAACTGGAAAGATATAAGAAAAGATGGTATGTACATCTTAGAAGAATGTCCGATACCACATTCCCAGCACTCGCAGTGGACTACAGATGCAGACGCAGGCGAGATTTAGGAACGCCCAGAATATTTGACTAAGGTTAAGATCTGAATGCCCTTTTGAATTATATGTTGCTGCCGTGGATGTCCTAAAAAAAGTCTAGTTTAAAATGTCTAATGAATCAAAGGTGGAACTGACAACTCCAGAAATATAAAAAACAAACGAAAATGGTGATATCGGAATTATTGCCGCAACTTCTGTACTCCCTCGCAGGCGGCCTAATAAAACAAAGCCACCTGTGGTGGGTAGGGAGATATCCGCTCAATGACCTTGGCTATATATTCCATATCAACTTTCACGAACGATTCAATGTAAAATTTACTTTAAAAAAGGTACCATAAGCCACTCGTTCCTCACTCTGTCGTAATATCACAATCGTGTATTAATACCCAATTTTACATCATCGTTTCATAATTTACTATTTATTTATCAACTTTAAGGACCCCGCCACTGCATCGTCGTAGGCAGACCACGTCCCATCGCCCCCTCTCCCTCCTTCCAGGGGGTGCGCCACGGCTTTTTGCCGCCGGCAACGCTACTGGCGGACACGTGATCTCGCTTCCCATGATCGTGATCTCGCTGATTGGCACCCGCACCGCACCTCCTCGTCCTCCGGATTCACGACCTCGCCTTCTCTCTGCTAGTCCTAGCAAAACCCCATTGGTTCCCTGACGAAATTTCATTTAGGGAGCGAAACTCAATAACTAATCCATTACTTGTCATCCTCTAGAATTGAAACGAAAAAGATAATAATTGTACAATATTTTGATTTGTGCAATGAAAGTCCGATCATTTATGGCACCAGAAAGGTTAACAGTCGTCATAGAAAACTTCAGATTAATTTTCTACTCGGCCGAATTGTCGTCGCCAAAAAATATCACGTTTTACATGCTGACAGGAATACATATTTTCACCCCTCAACGAAAAATAAAAGCAACCCGCAAAAGCACAGAATATCCCAGAAGTATGGCAGAGTTGGCAATCCTACTTCGTCTCGTCACCGCCGCCCGACCCGACCGCCTCTGCCGGCGACACTGCTCGCGGGTCGCCGGGCCACCGGCCAAGTTTCCCAATTTCGGGCCCCGCCGCCGCCGCCACCCGCGCGCTGCATACTGATGCCCCCCCCCCCTGCACAGCCCCTCCTACCCCCACCCACGTCCCTCACTCGCACCCGTCGGCCCCGTCTCTAGCCTGGCCTTCCCTCTCCCTCGGACACGCACACCCTCCACCCCCTACCCTCCTCGCTCCGTTTCCCTGTCGAACCTCCCCAACACTTCGTCATCCTAACCTCCTCCCGCGAATGAGCCTCACTCCTCTCCACCTACGCCCATCCCTAACCCGCTCCCACCCATATATCCTCATTCCTTGGCTTCACTTCATCCTCCACTCCGCCCTTCTCACCCCTACGCGACCTACAGCGCAGCGGTCCCCTCCCGACCTACTGCTTCTCGCCCCTCCTCACATCCCTGTTCTCCATTCCCCACCTCTTTCCACTCCGTTCTTCATACCCCTTCTCCGACCTGCTCGACTTAACATTCTCTCCCCTCCCTCTTCGGTAGGCTTCGGCTCTTCCCGACCACCCGCTCATCACTCCCCTCCCAACTCCACTTTACCCACCTATCCTTTCTGCTCCCTGCCATTCTTTTCTCTCCCTCTGTACTACTTCTCTGCCTCCTTGTTATCCCTACTTGCTCCTCCGTTTCGCTGTCCCCTCCTTCGTCCTCCCTGCGTCGTCTCTCTCTCTCCCTTTCCTGACACTCACATACTATCGTTTCGCCTCTTTCCTTCTCTCCTCGTCTTTCCCCATCCTCGCTCTCTCTATCTCTCTCTTCCCCCTTTCCTGACACACCCTCACGCTTCGCCTCTCTTCTCCATCGTCTTTCTCCATCCTTGCTCTCTCCCTCTTTCTCCCCTCCCTTTCCTGACACTCTCTCGCCTCGTCTCTTTTCTCCCCACCTCATCATCCTCCATCCTTGCTCTCTCTTTCTCCCCTCCCTTTCCTGACACACTCTCTCTCTCGCCTCGCCTCTTTTCTCCCCGCCTCATCTTTCTCCCTCCTTGCTCTCTCTCCGCTACCTTCCCCCCTTCCTCCGCGTTTTTCCCCCACCGCCGCCATTTCCATCCCCCCCGCCCCGCCCGCCCCGCCCCGCCCCGGCGCCGGAGCCGCTGTTTTTGCGCGGACGTGGCGCGAATGCCCTCGCCCCGCCGCCCGCGCCGCCCGCGCCGCCCGCGCCCGCCGCCCACTTGTCGCCCGAGCGCCAGGGCTTTGCGGCGAGGCCTTCCAAATAAACGACATGCGGCGCGGCGCGGCGCGGCGCGGGGAGGAGCCGTGTCCATGGCTTAGGTTGTTTACTGTTGATGCATGTGTTTCTCCATGTTCACCACTCACTGCTGCTGCTGCTGCTGCTGCGGTTCAGCTCGCTACGCGGATGTTCGAGGAGTCGTCGCAAACCGGGGAAACGCTGAATTGGCGACAATCAAAGGATATATCATCTTCTCGGATTTATTCCCTATTATGTTAAATAAGGTGTGGGACAAAGCAGTGTAGTACGTTTACAATTAAGAAACCACATTTATCTTAGGTAATGCACACATAGTTATGTGTAGATTTATTTTTAACATAGTACCCTTTTTCGAGTGTTTGAATGTCTTGTTTGAATTGTTTTCAAGTGAAAGATTTAAAATCATTTCGGGTACTTTGATAAATCTTTGATAAATCTTGACAGTACTTTGATAAATCTTTGAGACACCTTTTAATGCAGATGAAAACAACTATATCTTTCAAAAGTAATAATTTCTAAGTTTAATGTTTTCTTATGGTATTAACTTGAAAGAGAAGGAGTAATCATTTAATAAAAAAATATAAAGAATAATTTAAAATGTTAAGAACGTTAATCAAATAAAAAGGTTTATTGCAAATAGTTTTCCTTTACGTTACAACTATCGGAAAAAAAGTATACACAATTCTTGAAATTCGTTCGCGAAAAACTTTGCACGTAATCAATATGGAATGTTTAGAAGATAAATTTCAAGAAAACTGTGTTATAAATTCTTTCTTACCAACATTGCCTTACATAGTGGGGGTCATGATCACGTCGAAGAAATGTCTCAGCTTCTCGATCTTTTAACACCTTCGGTAAAACAATGATTAACACAGAAAAATGAATCATGAAAGAAAATGATAAAGGGAAAACGTGTGTAACAGTTATAAAAACGGAAATCAACGCGACACGTGTGAACTAAAATAGTTTTTATCCTTGAAAATTAATTTCATTTGTAATATAAGGAAAGCCAAATTTTCAAGTTAAAATGCTACTATCAGCTTATTGACTTACAAAATAAAGTGAACTTTCATGTGAAAATATCACGTTCTTGGTATGTACTTTCAAAGAAAATCTAATTAAAATTACATAGTTTTCGTTTAGTTGGAGTATTATCAAATGTTAGATATAAAGGATTTTTAAAAACTTCTTCCATATGTAGGCCATAATTGACAAAATCTGCTATTTATTTCAATGTTTAAAATCTCATAAAATATTCTATCTTTAAAACTAGTGGTACTGCAACAGTACGGGCTTACATGCACTCAGGGGTCATCCATAAACTACGTAAAGTTAAAGGAGATGGAGGGGGTCTGACGCAACGTTACATAGAGATAGGAAGTGCGTTACAAGGGGGAGAGGGTATTGAAAATACTCGAAAATTGCGTTACGTAATTTATGAACGGCCCCTTAGTAACGGTAACATAATATTACAATACCGCGATTTCTATCTACCTAAACATCCAGTCATCACTTGTAAAAGTCATTACAACTCGTAGAACACTAGTTGCAAAAACTAATTCTTTGAAAGCTAATGTATCAACACAAATTCGACAATTAAATGCGTAGCCTTAACATATTAGAAGTTAACAACGTGACCCAACGGCAGCAGTGGCAGCTGTTGCTGTTGCCCGTTTCGTCAGCCCAGCAATGTTAAAGCAATAATAAACGATTCGCTTGACATATACACACGACGAATAATTTCTTATCGATACTTTTCAGGCACTAATAAATACAATATCTCTCAAAAATCGCGATAATCACTCATATTTCAAAATGTTGAGTTTTATTCTAAAACAGCAATTTGGGTCCATATAAACATTCAGTCATTACTTTTATAAACTCATTATAAATCTTCGAACGTAAGGTGCAAAAACTCGTTTTAAACTGATATACAAAGGCAAATTTGACAATTAAGACTACGTTCCAAATCGACAATGCAGAATGCGACAATGCAGACTGCGACCATCTATAACACGACCCAATATGAGAGGAAATTCTCGGAATTTCCAATTGCCATCTGGCGACGCGCAATACCTTACTGGAATTTTAATAAGGTGTTTTCCAAGGGTTAGCCAATAACGCTTAGGAAATTCGAATGAAAATTTTAAAATTTCCAGACACTAATATACTAATTACTTTAAAAAAAAGTAGGTGGTCATTTTTAAAGAATGGAGCTCTGCAGTCAGGCGAAAATAACCGCTCCAGACTCTCGGGCTCCGCGCCGACGCTTGGCGAAGGGAGGGAGACCTTGCTCGGGGGAAAGAGTTTAACGGACATTTCGACCGGCCACCTTGCGGCTCCCGCCGAGACTCGAGAGTCGCCGAGCGCCCGAGCGCTTGGGCGCTCGGACGCTCGGCTGCTCGGCCACTCGACCGGCGCCGGACTGCTCGGTAGCTTCGCCGCTCAATATATGTAAGGGATATAAAGTCGACGCACGTAGTGATCGCAACTCTTTCAATTCATTGTAATCGAAAGAAAATACAATTTCAATTAAACGATTGATTTGTTGAAAAGTAACAATTTATCGATTGATTAGAAATAATTTTATAGAGACAAAACAATACATTTTTTGAAAGAATTAAGGCAAACAAAGAGTCTGAAAATAAATTTAAACCTTTATTGCATGAATTTTTATATTTTTTATATTTATAGTGCTTAAGGGAAAATAATTCGTTTCGTACAAATTGTAATGTCATTGAAGTTTCTTACAAACCCGAATATAAGGCATATTTATTACATACAATGAATATTTAGTCATAATTTCACGAGTATATAAGAAAAACGCATATGCTAAGCAAAAATGAAGTGGGTACTCTTTTCCTTGTGTCAAAACGTCTTTTCATCATTACGCGTACTAATTTATTGTGAAATAGTTTATGTAAGCCGCCATGGCCTCTGAATTTGTCGACTCGGTCGGCGGCAAAACAACAGCGGTCACAGCACATCAGCTTATTCAACTCAATAATTCAAAATACATTATTTACTATTATATACACACGTTTTACATTATTTTATATTCGTCAAAAGTATTCACGAAATGATGCATTTAAAGTTTTAAATGTACGAGTACAATATTTTTCAATTACTCCATTATTTTTCGTTTCAATACAAGATAAGCGATTAATTGTAATTAAAAAATCGTAAAAGCTGAAATTGTGAATCATTGGCTTCTGTGGAGTAGTATTGAAGCTCCATGAGATCCCCTTCCTTTGGATGAACTACTGTGAACAGCGTGGCAGGAAGAGATTACAAAGGTTGATCGAAGTGACTCGGTGGCCCCCACGCAACGCGCCATCGCCTTTGTGACGAAATTTCCAGGAAAGGACACGAAGCAGTTGAAAGAGAAGGGTCGAGATATGTGCACAAAGATTTCCTCGAAATATATTGAGAGGCTTGCAAGATTATAAATAAAACTAAAAGTACAATGAGCTCAAAACAATGTTGGGGTGACTGAGGCACCCCGCGCGCCTACTGCCGGGTTAAGAAAATTAGACCTACGTTTCAGATGCCTGAAAATTACAACAACTAAAATATTTGGAAAAAGCCAACAAAAATACAAAATTGGAAGGGAAAAGTACTAATAAAAAATTGCATCTAAATTTAGCAGAGCATTTGTATTTACGCCTTATAAAATGAAGGAAAATTAATGATTTTATGTTCATTAGAATAAAATAGGCAATTTCCGAAACTTCCGATGCCTAGTCATTACAAAGAACGGAATTTATCTCTGAAACTTTTGAATGCCTTTTCTTTGAATTCACAGGCAGAACTGCAATAGATCCACTTGAGGTTTTCCAGTGCGTCCGAGGAGTCGATTTTTAAAGCTTTTCATTCTTTTTTATATTAAAATTTATTATTAATTTATTAAAATTTGAAAATTAATATTAAAATTCGTCTATATATTAAATTTTGAAAAAAAAACGAAATTATTGGTAATTTATTTTAAAAACCATTCAATACTCCTTCCTTTTCCTGAAACTTGGCATTAGATATTTACTCCGACGTGTCGGCCGATTGTTACGTTCGCCTGAACGGGGTCCGCCGGTTGTCGACAACCGGTCGAGTCTCGGTCGGCCGCCGGCTCCCGGGAGTCCGCAATCGGCTGCGAAGGACAGTCGAGCGCGTGGTCTCGAGAGAAGAGAGGCGAGCGAGCGCTGGTCGGTACAAATCGCGGAGAATGCAGACCTCTATTAAAGAACTCATTTTTAGAACATATTTCAACTTACAAACATTCAGGGAGTTCGCCGAAAATGGAACCAGTATTACTTCCTTTGCCGTTACATACGAGGAAACAAATTGCAGACATTCGTGTAAATTTTTTTATTTATTTTGTCAAAAAACAGTAAAAAACTGTATATGACGTGTAGAGGAAGATATTACCTGCGCACATTTTCTTGAGGCCGAGAATGAAAAAATGGAGAAAAAAAGAAAATAACAAAAAACACGAGATTAGCAACATTTGAAAAACTACACATTTTTGTTCCCAAGTTATAGAAAAACAATTTCAACGGTAAATGAACTGCTGACAAAATTAGGAGTCGTTTGTGAAGAAAGTATTGTTTAAAATTGTAGGTTTCACACAAAATAACACAAAATTGCATGTTTCACACAAAATAACACAGATATACTTCTATATAATAAGCATGACCTAATTTGAATGTCTGTTATTGATGAACATATTTCATTAAGGAAAAAGTTCAATCTTCATTCGATACGCCGAAATCGACGAAAAATTCCGAAATTTTGCAATTATCAAAAAATTACAAATTTAATCGAAAATACTAGTGGGATTTCTTTACGACTTCGTAAGAAACTCTTTTAGAACGCTATACGAGGATAAAAATTAAACAAACAATCTGGAGCCATTTTTGAGAAAATTTTCAAAATATTGAGGCTTCATGTAGAGAACTTCCGCCCCCAATCAAAAGATCTGTTACAAACTTGCAGAACCTCAAATTCTTTCATACTGATCGGAGAATATCAATTTTAAAGAAAATCGTTTGAAAGGTTTAAGCATTTAACATAATTAAAAAAAAGTTTTATGCAAAAACTTCTCATATTTTCGAGAAATAGAAGCTGACCTTACTTGTACTTGATCTTTTCTGTGAACAACTTTCATTAAAGAAAAAAATTATATTCATTATTGTAGTTTTAGAAAGAAGCCGAAAAATTTCAACTTCTGCAATTTTCAAAAAATTAAGGATTTTACCGAAAATAAAACTAGCACAATTCCTTTAAAAATTCTATATGCTATCCGAGGACAAAGTTTAATCTAAAAATAAAAAGACGTTTTTGGGAAAATTTAGAAAATGCTGAGGCTTAATGTAAATTGCATCCGTTTGAAACATGAGATGATCATTCGATCAGTTCTGGCAGTGAAAAGCAATTGTGGAGAAAATCGCCTGAACGGTTTGGACGCTAGCGTTGACCACAGGCTGACAGACGGAAGGACGTGTTTTTCCGTTAATTGATTTTTCGATATCAAGGTCCCTTAAAACATTCTGACAACACCACGTTTTAGAGGAAGTAATTCATGGCATATAAAAACTAAATCCATCGACATCTTCGTTTCCAGGACCTAGCAATACGTTTTTATCGAAAAATCACCTTTTTTTCGCAGCATTACGATACTTTATCTTAGAAAGCAAGAGAGTAAAAATCACATAATATGATGATAAAAATTTCACAATTTTAACATTCTAGAAAGTAATCTGCTTCAACACTTCGATGATAAATTCGGAGTCTCCCTCAGGCAGTAACATCAAATAGAAAACGAATTGTCTTAAGAAATTTTGAATATTGATATGTAATTAAAATATATTGAATTTAAATGATTGCCTACGTTTTTGAGTGATGTATAAACAATTAAAACAGTTTTTTAGAAATCTTTACTCAACTTCTTTCTACTTTTCTTCAGTTTTTGTTCACTTGTAGAGCTCTCCTTTTCCTGCCTTCCCTCTTTTTGCATTGCGTGATGCATTTTAATTAATTCCGGAAGGCAGCGTGTTTCATTATTTTAATTTTGTTGTCCCGGGCATGTCAGACAGATATTACCACAAAATGGGAAGCAGACTTCTTTGGTTTCGTCCTGCTCCCTTCAACCTTGCAGTCACTCGCTGATGTAGCTGTGCCGCAGAAAGTTCAGGAAGGGTGGAGAAAATGTTTGACTTTATACCATTACTAAGGTAGCAGATGCAAATTCGCCTATGAAAAAGCCGTAAACTACCAGGAAAGTAGGTTTTTGAATTATTTAACACGAGAAAAAAATTGTATTTATCTTCTCAATGAACGAAAATATTTAACTATTTATTTAGTTTAAGTTTTTTACTCCATTAGAATAAAGTTTGCTCAATTATACATAGTTGTCCCATTTTCATTAGAACTTCTGGAGTTTTAAACTTGTGTGTGTAAATATTCTATTCTTTTCCGACACTTTTCTACAAACTTAACAAACTAATCACAATTTACTAAACATTACATCTTTAAATCACTTAATGTTTTGAAAAAAAAACAACAACAACAGAATGACACAGTTCGGTTTCTTCAAAATATTGTTCTATCTACGACAGTGTGCTCACAGAAAAATAGTGCACAGTGTTTCATTCTGAGCTACATATATCCCATTCCTGAAAATTACCATTTTCAACTTGTTTTTCTTATTACTTTATTTCCAAACCAACATTTTCATCCAGTAGTGGCCATTTGTTTTGATCCAATAGTGGCCGAAATTAAAAGGGTTAGCAAAGGTCATATACATTATTCGGTAAAGCGCATGACCTCTTTTGATTATTCTCCTCTCTCGTAATGTGGCTATATCTCAATGGCTATTTGTGTAACTTTCCGTATATCTTTGAGTTTTTTCTAATAGATGGAGTGTTAAAAGAATATGATTTAAAACATTATAATATAGTGTAACTTTTACCAATAATACGAGAAAGTATTGCCTGTTATAAGACCACTATTTTTAAAATAATGGTACTCCAATTTTATAATTATTAATACTTCCAGTGTGTCAAAATCTTGGGTACCTCAAACTTTGCAGTGTAACTAAATTTTCTCCGTTTGATTAAAAGAACAAAATTATTTTTTATAAAAATGCCTAAAGTAATTGGAGAGACTGAGATAAATATCGTCTGAACGTGATTTCCGTCGTTTCTTTGACATGCTAATTTTTGTGTAGTTACGTATTGTTACTTGTAGAACAACATAATATATTTTCATTCATTCTACAGATGAGGAAGAAGCGTGAAAAGTAAAGCTCAGCATTAATAAACTTATTTTACACACATGTAGTCATCTTCGAACGTCCTTACCCAAAAATGTTGCAATTACCATTTCGTACAATATAAAAATGAAACATTAACCTTCATAACCACAAACATTTTCGTTACTAGTAATACAAAAATGTTGGATTTCATGTACATATTTTAGGTATAAAAATATTGTATACTATAACTTAAAATTGTCCCTTGTAATTAATATTACTATTCTTATGAGCGCTAGCTCTTGAAATATGTTTTGATCTTCCAATATATCACATTCCTTACACGGAATTTGGTCAAACAGTATTGACCTTCCCCACTGAAACCACTCGCCAGTTGCTAAACTAAATGCAGACAGATGCCATCGACGTAATGGCCATGAAACGTAGAGTTAGCTCTTCATCTGCAATATCCGAAGTCGCAATGGACAATGGTCACAACAATGTAATCTCGCAGCTATAAAGGATATCCATGCGAGCATAATTTATCCATATCCTACGCACGGGAGAGCCTGCCGAAATAAAGAGGAAAATTCAAAACGACCTCTAAAATCTGTTTCCGCGCGCGGCCCAGCGTGGTCGTGAAACCCCGACGAAACGACGAAGAGTGGGACGCAGGGAAAACAGAAAGCACGAGGTCAAATAACAAGCAGAGTGAAACGGGAGTAAGCAATTAGGGAATATAACGAAGCTTTATTTTATCGCTGGAGAGCGCTACGTGCTAGTACCTGCTACAGCGGAGCGGGCGGGAGTCGGTGTATAAGCAAACACAGCCGGCAGGCTGGCGAGCCTCACGTTGGCGCTGACCTCGGTGGCCGTAGCTTTGCCCTGCTTACGCCGTGCAACCGTTGTTGATATGTTTGCCTTTTCAATTTGGGGACATTTGCGTCCCGTCTTTTTCTCGAGGGAAATGCGGCTGTAGTGAAAATCGGTAAGTGTGAGGGCAATTCGCACGTTTGCAATTTACAAGGCTTGCAATTCAAAGGGAGAAAGGGAATGCCCATTTTAATCTTCCGCTGGTTCGTGACGATCGAAGCAGGTGTTCCAACTCCTAGCGAGTTCTCTATAAATTAAAGTCTTTTACACGAACAGTTATTGACATTTCGTTATTTTCAAGTTTCTTTTCGTAACATTGGTAATTTTTTATCTACAATACATCGTAGTTAAATACATTCAATAGAGGTGCTATCTAGCAATGTGGATGTGTAGGTGAAGCTAGATGAAAGTGCTATCTAGTAAAAGCAAAAGAGGTATTATCTTCTTCTATAGGAACATTTTGCTCACATTTTTAAAGAAAACTAGCTGAAATAATGACATTTAGCAAACATTTATGATTAAAAGTTCGGTTTTCTATGTATCGTATGTATAGAGTATGTTAAAAAATATAGAACGTCTTAATAATAACAATTTTTGAGCGCCATTGAGTCGAACTAGCCGTTCCCAGCAACTAAATGTGCTGGTGAACTTCAAATTCAAGTCTCATGTGCTGGTCTCAAACTTCATGTGCTGGTCTGCGAGTGCAAAGTTACATTTCATTTAACTGGAGTTATTCAATTATCTTGTAATATATTTTTCATTAGTATTAAATTTCCACTTAAACGATTTTCGAGCAAATTATGGACTGTACAAATAAGACTGTTACAAACTGTAAGTAACGGCAATTCAATTTAAATTCAATTCCTGTTTTTAAATGCGCTCGAGAAAACTTCCGAAGGCTCTCCTGGGAAATGAGTGATTTTGGAGTAGTGGCCCTGTTGCATTAGGAGTTTGATGTGACGTTTACCTGATTGTTAAGCAATTCCTGATTACCAATGACCTGTAGATACCATTCTTACGCGATGGAAGTTCATGTACCTGGCGAAGATCCATGCGCGAGGAGTTGCCTCACAATCATATAACATCTATATATTATGAATGTATGAAATATCCGACCACAAGTCCGACTACATGCCTTAGGTGTTTGTAATATTTATTCTGAGACACCTTTAAATATAATGGAAACATATTTTTTTACTGAAAATGCTTATTCAGTGGGCCCAAACCTGAGAGAAACAACACGAATATCAGTTACAATATTTTGTATTCCAAACATTGCTTAATAAAATTGAAATAATTACGCGTGTACAAGTAATTATTAGAGGGAATACGAAAGAGAAATACATAACGATGAGCGGCTCAGTTAGCTCAGAGCCGTAAAAGCCGCTATCCCTACAGCGACTCTTATTAGGAAGATCTAGGGTTCGATTCTGACTGTGGTGGAATTTTAGACAGGGTTACGAGCTAGATCGTTTTTTTAAACAAAATTATATTTTAAGTTAAATTTTACAAATATTTCACTGAAATGCAACAAATGCATTCAAATATGAATAAGCTGAAACCATCGTAATCTTTTGAAAATATTTATCAAAACGAAACAAAATGTTACAATTGTCACTTCTTAGGGATGTCTAATTTGTGAGTGATGATTAGTTTTCTCATTAGACTTACCCTTACGTACTCTTACGAATGTCATGATTTTATATAAACAATCTATCTTATTATTATTATTGTTATTATTATTATTATTATTATTATTATTAAAGTGCTATTTGAGAGACGTCCTTTGTGCCTCTGCGCGCTATGGTGCGACATGTACTAAAACCTTGCCATAATTGCTAATAAAAATGGTTGTACTTAAGACATTAATATCTAAGAGATTTCGTAGTTTCTGAATTCATTTATAGAAAAGAAATTTCAAAGCTCAAATGGCATATCGACTAGTAAAAAATAAGCATATTTCCATCAAAATACGGATGCAAAAATATTTTTCACATCTGTGAATACAATTAAATTTTTATAATGCAGCAAAATGACGATAAATCAAAAGGATGTAGATATGTGCAGGTTTATAAGTATTATTCTGATTAAGAACATTCTGCTTGATAAATAAACACATTGGTTGGAGTGGAACAAACATATAATTCACAATGTTGATGACTAATATTATACTGTATAGTTTTGTATATTATTAGCACGCATCAAATATAAAAACAATGGACACGTGTTCTTAAAATTTATTTAACTTATCGTTACAAGTGTCTGCTATTTGAAAATGAGAAAAAAAGACACAAAAATGCAGTTTAAAGCACTTTTTCTCTAACAGGATTCGGCGACAAATATCAACAAACTTGTGCGAATCGACCAACGATAATTTTAGGAGACGGAGAGGAAAGCAAAAACAATTCAATTAACTTCTAAGAACTGAAATATTATGCTGCAAAGTTTTTTGGAAAATAATTTAAAATTGAATTATTAATTGAAAATTCTCAACGCGTAATTTCAATTTCTTCATTTCGGGTTTTGGGCTACTACTTCCGTGTGCCGGCTGGCGTGGCGCTGATGCCAAGGTGAGCGGCACGGCGAGAGCGCGCTTAAGCTCAATTCCAGGTGAATACCGGAGCAGTACCCTAACAAACGGACCACGGACCGCGCTGACAATATTCAACCATACGTGGAAACACCAAGCATACAGTGCGATTTGTATAACTTTGCCCCTCGAACTCCTGTGGCCACGATGGAATATCACACGGCATATCGTATCTTTCTCGCTCGCGCCGCTAGAAGTCGCATGATCGCAAGCACTGCATGATACGGTCGCGATCATGCGATACCCAGCGGCACGACTGAGAAAGACGCGAAATACCGTGACATATTCCATCGTGAAGACGGGCCTTGAGGGACAAAGTTAGAAAAATCGCAGTACAGTAGAGGACTTCGGTCCAGGCCGCCTAAAATCTATAATTGAAATCCTCGGGGGCAATAACATGCTGTGCCACAAAACTTGAATTTTGAGAAAATGGTGATTAAAGGTTTAGACATTGCATTCTGTTGATAGCGATAAAGAATCACTGCTATCTAGCAGCGACTCTTCAAAATTAAAACCCAAAATCTACATACATCTATGGAATATCGAAATACACTAATATTTCAATTTCATCAGAAATGTGGCGGAGCATGTTATTGCCTCAGTTTTCAGCTGAAGAACCCAAGCGCTGTACGCAGGTTGACTCTGATTTCGTCTTGTGCCTGATGTCATGAGCGATAAGGGCGGTAAGGTCAAGGCTAAAGTCACCGTCAAGGTTCGCTCCAGCCACGGAGGGCTTCAGTTCAGTATTTTTGTTTTTGATTTTTTTAAAATTTATTTTCTTCTCGTTCGACTTTCGTCTTTCGAGGATTTTGATGGGTACATTGTTACATACAATGAATTTACGGGGCCATACTAAGTCAAATGCGGGTCTCGGTGCAATCCTTCACTATTTTTAAAATTTCATATATGAATAACTTGACTAACGGAAGATTTGCATTTATTGTCTAGAAGTGGAGGGAGGGTGTTTATGGAAAAAGGGGGCAAATGATTTTATGACTCAGGGTGGGCGAAAGAGTTCTTGTGAAGAATATATGCGTTTTGACCTAGATTGAATATTAGAGTGTTAGGACATGCGGGGAGGAGAGAATAATATTTTTGAGAGGTTTGCGAAACGAATTCTGACCGTAGAGGTACTTCAAGCTCTTGATGAATTTGTGAATTAGAAACGAACCATGGTGCTTTCAATGTTTTCAGTTCATTGTGTGTCCTATACACTGTCTTCTGCGCAAGGACAGCTACGGGCATTTTTCAAGGTGCTTCTCCATAATTCGCCTGTGGCTGATCGGAGTAACTCATAGAAAACTGCCGTCAAGAATAGCCGTTGGTTAAAATTTTTAAAACAGCGGCATCGACACACCTATCAAGCTAATGTTGAAAATTCGCCACCGTCGGGTCTACAGAGAATCATTGGCCCTCACAGTTTGAGACACTGGACTCACGTTACGTCTCAGGAGGTCGAAGTGTATCCGTTGAATATGGTGTTACTGGTGGTGGTGGTGATGGTGGTAGTAGTAGTGGTGGTTGCGGTGATGGAATGTTATGGTTGTTCTGGTGGTGGTTGCAGCGGAGATGATGGTGATAGTGGTAAAAGTGATGGTGATGGTGATACTGGGAATTGTGGTGGTGATAGTGTTGTTGGTGATGGTGTTGGTGATGGTGGTGTTGCTGATGATGGGATAGTGGTGGTGATGGTGGTGGGGGTGTATTGATGTGGGTGGGATAGTGGTGCGATATAAGCGATGTTTACGAGGCAGTGGTGGTGATGGTGATTGGGGCGGTGGGAGGAGATGGGAGCGATGGCGTGGGCGTCCGCGGCGGGCGGGACGGTTGCTCGTGCGACGGGGCTGCTTGCGCGCCTGGGGCGCCGGTGCTGGAGGCCTGTGGAGGCGTGGGTGGGGGTGGGGAGGGGGTGGAGTTGGGGAGCGAGCGTCGCGGGCGGACGCGACTCCGCGAATTTGTCTCCTTTTACGACGCCCTAAAGCTTTACGGCAGCGGCGTCGAGTTGAGGCCGCGCGACAGAGCGGCGCGGGCGGGGCGGGGCCCTGGGCGGGGCGCGGAGCGGGGCGCAGATCGGGCCGGGAGCGGGACGGGGCGCGGGACGGAGCGCGGGGCGGGGTTCGGCGCGGGGCGGGGCGCGGGGCGGGGCGCGGGGCGGAGGGGAGCGCGGGGCAGGGCTGGGTGGAGCGGGGCGGGGCGGAGCGGGCCGGAGTGCCGGGCAGAGCGGGGTGCGGGGGAGGGCGGGGCGAGGGGGTGGGCAGGGCGGGCGGGGGCGGGCACTGGGCAGGGTGGGGCGGGGCGCGGGGCGGGTTACGGGGCAGGGCGGGGGCAGGGCGTGGGCGCTGCGGGGAGCGGGGCGTGGAGCGGGGCGTGGACGGGGCACGGGACGGAGCGCAGGGCGGGGTGCGGCGCGGGGCGGGGTTCGGCGCGGGGCGGAGCGGGGCGTGGAGCGGGGCGTGGAGCGGGGCGTGGAGCGGGGCGTGGAGCGGGGCGTGGAGCGGGGCGTGGAGCGGGGCGTGGAGCGGGGCGTGGAGCGGGGCGTGGAGCGGGGCGTGGAGCGGGGCGTGGAGCGGGGCGGGGCGGGGAGCGGAGCGGGGCGGGGCTGAGCGCGCGCGAGGTGGGCGGAGCGCGGGGCGGAGCGTGGGGCGGGGCGTGGGGCGGGGCGGTGGGGCGGGGCGTGGGGCGGGGCGACAGACCCTGGCTACGCACCACTCCACCCCGCCCGACCACGCCCAACACAAGCGTTCCAACCCAGCTCGCCGCCCGCCTTTCGGCCACTTTGTCACCCATCGGCATTTTCCTCTTCATCCCCAAATCGCCCTTCCGAAACGACTTTCTGTTCCGTACACTTTTTCCATCTGTTTTTATAACGAGTACGCAGATCACATTTTGGAGGAGCGCTCTACAAAAATGTCTTTCTATGAAGTATGATTTTGAGTATTATGAGAGAAGCAAGATGTCTGTGGTTCATTGCCATTGTGAAATAAATTTGTTCAGGTGCTTTTACTGAAATGAACAAGTAAGAGGAAAGTATTGGTAAGCCACGATCAGAAGAAAGAATTATTATTCTATGACTTTTATTTCAACAATTTAATAATTAACTTTTATTTTTGTCAATTAATTTACGACACAAACTATTAAAATACACAATACTTTTTATGTGGATTATAAACGAAAACGCCGAACCGCAGAAAACATAATTTGTTATGAAATTTGATTTGTATTTGATTTGCAAATTGATTTTGAAAGAGTGAGGTCAAAAACACGCAAAACTTGTATTTTCATCAAATAAAATGTGGACAAATTTAATACATCAAATTAAAAAGGGACATGCATTACAAATGTTAATTTTTATGCCAATTAAGAAAAGCAACATTCTTTTAAATAAACATTCCAGTAGGAATGTAAAATAAAAATTCCAGTAGGAAAAGAGTTATTGACGGACTGTTTTCAAATACCTCTCCATAAAGTAGAACGATGTGTATTATTGATCCACCGAAAACGAATAAAAAAATGTTTCGTTAGAGACGCAATGTTTGTAGCTGATCAAAGGGAATATGTCACTACGCCACCAACAGCAATGACGTCAGCACAGCCAGTTCATCACCGTCCCGCTCTTGTTGACTACTCGCTCAACCGCTGACGCCGGGAATAAAGCGGAGCCTGCGCACTAGGAAGACGGCGAGCGAGAGCGAGAGAGAGGGAGAGGAGGGGTGAGAGAGGGCGGGAGGGAGAGAGAGGGGGAGGGGGAGGGAGAGAGGAGGGGAGGGAGAGAGGGGGGGAGGGAGCGGGGGGAGGGAGCGAGGGGGGGAGAGAGGGGGTGGATGGAGAGAGGGGGGAGGGAGAGAGAGCGAGAGAGACCACGGAGGTGTTTTGGGAATGAGAGCGTATCTGAGAAGTAGAGACCGGATTTTTATGTAATTATTAGGGGGCGGATTTAAGGAAATGCCATTTTTCTATTTTCACTTTGTAACAATGCCGTTTTGTGTAGAAATTCATTTTATGCCATGACAAAAGAAAATGACCCATTTTTATCGATCATTTTTTTTTAATAATTCGTCGATTTCGACTAAAAAGTCCTTTTTTACCCTTTTTCGTCATTTTTACTGCAATTTTTGCTGATTTAATCGATTTTTAATATCATTTAATAGAAATTCCTTGAAATAATATTTACGAGATGCAAGAAATGCCCTCCACAGAATTCCTGAGTAGTCTTTTTCGATTTCTTTGCTCAGAAAGTGTAATGTCAGCCGTTGTGAGTATGTGATTCTAAGGTTCCTCTGAGGTCTATTTGACGACTCAGCCGATTTCAGGATAACTAAAGGCAGAGTTTCAAACGTTTGCTGGCAGAGTTTCAAACGTTTGCTAGCTGAGTTCATTTGAATGAAAGGAAGAAGCCTCGATTACATCAGTAATGTATCTAGAACCTTGAGTTGTTCATCCAAACTGATTTTATCACATTCTTTACGTAATTTTTCTTTGGTTTTGAAGCATTTTAAAAACATTTGAAGTGAATTTATTATCATTTTCGGCGTTGTTTTCGATCGTCAATATCCAACCCCTAGTAATTTTTGTCTTTGAATATTCAGCTCTCAATAATTAGATAAGATCACAATCTTATCTAATTACGACATACATAACACAAAATCTAAGTTGTTCTTAAATATTTTTCCCCTTATTTTATACTACATTAAAGATTATATATTTTATACTACATTAAAGATTTATAGACTATTTCCTTTTATTTAGCGCAGTTTGCAAACTTTTTATCTTTCCACCAATTTCCTTCCAACTTGTTTTGAAGAAATATTTAATACATTTTTACAAAATGATTTTGTTTCAAAATCAGATTCTTTTCTTTCCCGTATTCGGCATTGCGTGCTGGACGACGCAAGGTGTGGCACGCGAAGACGCGGTCAGATACACGCGGTTTGGGTTAAACTATCTGCATGGCATGAATATTGCGGCATGTGCGCGTGAATATTTTCTTTAAGTGTGAAAATTATCAGTGATGTCTTGGTTTTTGGATTCAACCAATTAATGAGAAAAACTTGTTGTCATGGACGTATAGCCTACGAAGGCAATGTTACCATGATCGTTTGCGGGCCATTGAATTCTCGCGTTTTAACAGTGGATATCATTACTCTAAAAATTATAAATATACTCTCAAACAACGTAATGCTGTAGGCAAAGCAATATTTAGTTTTAAAATTGGTTTAATAAATTATTTATTAATTTTATTTTACATTGTGTAAATTTATTGGTACGTTAATTGGAAAATGAGAGCGTAGTTGTATTTTGCATCCCCCTTTTATATATTCATTGCATATTCTTATCGTTTTCGTTACATATTTAAGTTCAAATTTTCCTGTTCCATACTACATATTTTTCCGGACTTATCAGCAGACTGCGAGTTTTCACGAAAGCCTCTACTTTACGCTTTTGACAAAGATGTTTCTAAGCAAGGCAAGTTTCACGAAACTTCTGCACAATAACCAACTTTCTAATGAGGCCTAAAAACTTCTAGTTAGTATTTAGTCTTCAAAGTGATTCGCCTTACATGGTTGCATTTACTCGTTTTGCAAATATTTGGCTATTAAAACTCTATGATTTTTCTCTACTAACATTAAGAACTCACGTATTGGGCTATATTTGGTGACGTATGAAGTCGCGCTCTAAACGGAGTATATTGGAATACGTATATTAGAAGAGAGTACTTTAGTGAATATACTGAGCAGAACAAGATTAATTTCACTTTATGTAAAATAATTATATGTAATAAAATAATATAAAATACTACTACAATACTTAAAAGATGCATGGGAATTCTGAAAGTGTTACTACTCATAAACGTAAGCGTCATTATACACTGAAATGCAGCGAATTAGTGCCATGATTTTGCGGAGAAACGCTTACTTTCTGAACAGCAGTTTCTTGACAATTTCTCATCTATAATGTCCAGAAGGTCGTGATTATAGAGAGTCGAAGCTCTCAGAATAGTTTTCCGTATTACCGAAGAAAATATCTATTTTTTCGGGTTGTAACTCACAAAAAAACCTAATTCGAGAGAAATTGGTGTGCTGTTTGCGAGAATCCTCAATCGATCGAGCCCAATTTTTAGTCGTCAGAACCTTAGACTGTGCGTCAGCCCACAGAATTCCAGTACGAACGCTGTTCACAAATGGCATGATGGTCTTTGGAAACCACAACAGCGCTTCGAGTCTTGGAAAGGCGCGTAAAATTGCGAAGATAGGCAGTCTGCGACGAAATCGAAAAATTTCAAAAAACACTCTCTTCGGGAACCTGTGCTGAGGCCAAAATGGTAAAATGGAATTATTTATTGCTAATATTATGAGGAAGAACTTTCTTTACACTTGAAATGACCTATCCTAAACAAATACATTTAAGGTCAAAACTATGTGAGCTCTTCACGTTCGTTTCAATACAATTCGACGAAATTCACCCCTTTCTGAACTGCACGAACTAAGTGTCCGACAGAAGAGGCACGACAAGGAGAGGCTCCACTACACTTCTGTGTGGAACTCATCTACCATCGCAAATACTAGGAAACTGTTGTCCTACTTGAACTATTGCCTGTTGAGTGATATGGAAAGGTTAGTCAAACATAACTGTATAGAATAACATTGGAACAACAACGATACGTTAATATAGGTGGTGGATAGATCAATAGAACCAGGAAATATGAACCTCGTGGCAACAGCGACTATCTCATGGTTTGATTTCTGAAAGCGACTACCACAGGGTTTGATTTCTGAAAGAGACTACCTCAGGGTTTGATTTCTGAAAGAGACTACCTGAGGGTTTGATTTCTGAAAGCGACTACCTCAGGGTTTGATTTCTGAAAGCGACTACCTCAGGATTTGATTTCTGAAAGAGACTACCTGAGGGTTTGATTTCTGAAAGCGACTACCTCAGGGTTTGATTTCTGAAAGCGACTACCTCAGGATTTGATTTCTGAAAGAGACTACCTGAGGGTTTGATTTCTGAAAGCGACTACCTGAGGGTTTGATTTCTGAAAGCGACTACCTCAGGGTTTGATTTCTGAAAGCGACTACCTCAGGATTTGATTTCTGAAAGAGACTACCTGAGGGTTTGATTTCTGAAAGAGACTACCTGAGGGTTTGATTTCTGGCCGCACGGCACGGAACGGTTTTTCAGTACCTTTGGAAAGAAATTGGAAAAAAACCTACAGAAAGTAAAAGACAGGCACTCGGAAACTTCCACTTTTGGTTGACCAACTTTCGTAAACTCAAAATTAAATAATTTTACATATACCTGTAGCATTTGTACGAATTAAATAAAATTATTAGTAAGATAGGGGGATGCTATTCGAGATCTAACATTTCTGGGGTCACGGGGTAAAAGTTCTTAAGTCAGATTTTGGAAAAATGGGTTAAGTACTGGAAGTACAAATTAAGTATCTATATTTTATTTTAGTAAAACGACCGATTGAAGTGTTGCCTCCTTAACGACAAAAAACGTTAAGTGTAGGAAGAAGCGTTGGCTCAAGAATATTTAACCCTTGTTTTCTCCAAACTAAGATTTTTGACTTAAGAACTTTTACGTCGTGACCACAGATTTTATAAGTGAACACTGGACTACCTGAAAGTTAAAATGCCAAATGATTTGAAAATACCAGCCCGTGGGGTATGGGGTGTAGGGAAAGTACAATAGCATCAGAAACCGAGTCGGGGATGCAAATAGAATCGGATGTGATGGATGAGAAAGCTCGGAAAAAAATTAGTACGTCATGTTTCGCCTCTGGAATATAAAAAATCCTGGTTAAATAAAATCTGACAAACATTATCCTGATGCCACATTTGTTCAAAGAACAACACGAGTAACAGATAAATATGACCAAGACCGTTGAGTCGTTCCACGATAGTGAACATCAAGCCAAAAAACAGTTGTCTTCGCGGCGAAAATCGCAAACGCCCGAAATACAGCCCAGGTAACAACAATGGGTACTTTTCCAGATCCCGGGCAACACAGTACCGGCAGCGTATAAGCGACTCTGACAGTTCTCTCGCCACATGCTGTGGTGTGTCATGTGACCCGTTCTGAAGCAATCAGTTTGCGAGGATTTGTTTACTTTCTCAGAGCCAGGGTTCAGCGTTGCCGCTCATCTGACTCACACGAAGTCGCGGGGCGATAAGGTTCGGCTTTGGCGAAAGTCATGGACATGATATCAAGACGTGTTATAGTCGATCAGTAAGAGGTAATGTTTTGAGATTTAATTTGTCTGTGAGTAGGTGACAAAAGCGTACTGAACTGTCGGAGTCCCTTATACGCTGTATACTGCAATTTTTCCAACTTCCCCCTTAAGGCCCGTCTTCACGATGGAGTATGTCACGGTATTTCGCGACGTTTTCAGTCGTGCCGCCAGGTATCGCATGATCGCGACCCTATCAAGCAGTTCTTGCGATCACGCGACTTCTAGCGGTACGAGGGACAAAGAAGCGAAATGCCGTGTGATATTCCATGGTGGCCATTGGGGCTTTGGGGGCAGAATTAGAAAAATCGTAGTAAGAACAAGAGCAACAGTGTGAAGATTCGAGAGCGCGAGGGGTTCTTACCGTTGAGCACGTGCACGACGACCGTCTTGAGATTCGCGTTGGAGGGGTTGCACGTGTATTTGCCCGAGTCGGGCGTGTTGGCGCGCTGGATGAGCAGGTAGGACGTCGTCACGTCGCCTTTCTCTGTGATGACGCTCACGCCACCTCGCGGCGAATCGTAGTTGATCTCCTGAAAAAACAAAGTTTGATTAGGCTGTGAGTGTTTCGTGGAAAAAGATAAACATGTGACAATGTTGGTAAAGTAAAAAATTCTGAATTGTTTGTATTAATAAGCATAATTCTGCCAAAAAGGGCTTAGAGGACCATACCAAAATTATGCATTATCCTTTCCAAATTGTCTCATTAAACTAAACTCTGAAAGATCCAAAACTCTGTACAATGTTATGTCATAAATTCTGGAATTACGAGCATTTATTATCAATGAATAGCTCAAGCTAAATTCAACAGGTTGTCTCACTTGATGCAGATTGTTCTGTACATATTTGTATATTATGTTGTCTTAATTATTTTGTATCTTACGTTATTGTATTATTTTGTTATTGTGTTACTATATTATATAGATTTGTTGTGTTATTTATATTGTATCTTGTACTAACTACTTTATGCTATTAGAATTATTTGTAATTAAATTGTTCACGATAGAGCTATGAATATACACAGCAATTTGTAATAGGTTAACCTTGTAAATAAATTAATAATAAAATTGAATTGATTTCTCACATATGTATCACAGAAGAGGAACGAAAAGTCACAGTTAAAGGATCTCTGTCAAGCCCTTTCTGATGAAACAAGAGTCTTACTTTCCTTAATATTTTTTCTTCACTTAGTGTCGTCTGAACTGCGCTCATTAACCTGAGACATTAATTCAAGATATAATACATTCTGTCTGCCTTACGGCCGTTAAGGCTGAAGGGATATACAACTTATTCTTTTACTGTATTTTGCATTGTGACCTGCAACATTAACTATAAAAATAACAATAGTGTACTCGTCCATTACTTTGTGACTCCCTCGAAATGATTGGAATTGCAAGAGAGGTTGACTTTTGTATCATCAAGAATTATTCCGAAATATTTATGGGGAATCGACTTTTGGCTATATTTGTTGGTTGTGTGTCTTTGCGTAACAATTACTAAGCTACCGCATGTTTGGGATATTTTAACACTTGAATGAAGCTATTTCTAAAGATATTGGACAAACTAAATATTACAGCACAATTACAGCCTTAAATCACTGTAGATAAACTACTGTTCCCGCCTAGCAGCCAGTTGAATGTATCAAAAGTACCTAATCCTTGTTATTGAGATATTCCCAACCTCTACTCTCTCTTTCCCCCTTTTTACTTATTTACTTTTACACAAAACATTTATACAAAAATAAACGTTTTCTACCTAAACGCTGAAAAGAAGGAACTAGAGAGATCAAGGCGTCACCAAAGAAATTTAGTTATAGTTGGAAAGTTTCAATCACCTCCCGTATGGAAAGCGCAAGTGTCTAATAGAGAAAAAATGAGGTCAACTACTTTATAAAGTAAAACATTCACAATAAAAGAAAGAACATAAATATTTATTTACTTGGCTTTAAGAAAGGAAGTTTTTAAAAAAACGTACACAAAATATATTTGACATTAAACTTGAAACCTTGATGTATGAACAATACAATAAAGCATCTTTGTTCTTCAAGTGGCTTTATATTAATCAAAATGGTCATAGCTTTGTATATCTAATTATTAAACTAAGTGCTATATTCATATCTTAGGGCTCTGTAAAGAACACGAGTTTGAGAAAACGTCCCAGATAAATTACAACGGATGTTGGTAGCCTGACGCAAACCGAAAAACGAAAAAAATGGTTGGTCTGAGTTCACGGTCTTGCGCAGCGTTATGTCTAATTTCCATAAAAATAAACATCGGACGAAATGATCTTATCTGAAATCTTCTACTGAAGTCCACCCAGGGTCACTGACATGAGATTAATGGGATTTCTACAAAGATTTCAAAGAGTTCTAATCTGGGTGGGGTGACGCTTTGAATTTTGTTGCCGTTGTCAAATTTTCAGCTAGAACGACTTCAAAAGGAATTAAAAAAGGATTAGTAACTTTTCAGCTTCGAGGACAAATAAGAGAATATTTTTCAACGAGCGTAAAATGATAGCTATTATTAACGAGTTCATGTTTACGACACGAGCGACGTAGGAGCGAGTGTCGGAATTTCTACGAGTGAATAATAGCCATTCTACGCGAGTAAAAGACTATACTTTTTCTACAACTTTCAAATTAATATTTAAAAAATACTAAATGGGCGACTTAACCTAACAGAACGGCTACAGAACACGCTATGTTCTCTGACCCTAACAAACACCAACTCGCATATTGTTTCGTGGTTCGCCTGTCTTACGACAGTTGCAATCTGCCGCGGCAGAGCACGCAGCGCCTCTGTTTGCGACTGCGAGAACCCTCTGCAGTGTATAATGAACTATGAAAAATCTGATTGGTCGACAGCCGTGCGAGAATAATATTCTCTCATGGCTTGTGGAATCGGTATCATTATTGCATCCGATAACGTGCAGAAATGTATACATTCTGGAGTACCCGTAGAGAAAGAACTTATTCAGCTAGCGGGCAGAGAGGATAGGGATGGAAAGCGATTTAAATTATGAAATCCACGTGTCGATGTCAGTGTTTCAACCCCGCCCCCGACGGGGGGGGTGACGTTGTGAGATAATTAAATTTGCTACTTTGCATTTGAAACTTAAAATCAACCATATTTTCGCAATATATTTATTCATTTCCTTGTAATTTGAATAATTGTGTTTTATTGACGTACTTGAGTGCCTAAACTTCAGAGACAATTCGAAGCAAAATATGACCTATGCCACCTTTATAAGTGTATTTTACTCTAGTCTTACAATTAAAAAAAATTGGACCCGTTTTGGAGAAAATTTTGAAAATGCACTAAAGGCTTTACAATGTACCCCCACCAAAAAAATTAAAGAAAGTTATTTAAAATCGCAGAGCCTTGAGTGGAGTCAGATCAACCGGGGAATATGTATTTTGAAAAAAAATTCTACCTGTACTTTAGGCAGTAGTTGTTCACAGACATACAGTCGGACGGACGATTTGAAAAAAAAAGAAAACTACTTCGGTATTAGGGTACCCCCAAACGTATATTTTCGTTGAAATCTTGAATTCGGTTTTCCGAAGCATTACATAACTTTCTCTACACCACTTATAGTACTCCGTATTTACGTCCGTATACGAGAACGTAACTGGTGCAAGGAAGTTCGGCGCAATGTGTTCTTACAAACATGATGTAATATGTTTAAAAAAGTTACGGAACTAACATTTCTTTCAAATTTGTCTCACATTTATTTAAAATATTTCCTCTTATTTTCCTACATTTAGTACTCTTTAACAGAAGGTTCAATTTGGGGTATTTTTTGTTTTTTCAAAAATTACCCAAATGTAATTTTTTTGAAGATTTTTCACATCTTTTATATACACATTTCCAGCAATTTGTAAACCCTATTGTATTTGTGAGTTAATGTGATTCAAATGACTTCTAGTGAAGATTTTCGAAATCACAATAGATTCCTGTATAAAATAGCTACAATTCAAGTTTCGAATGATATTTGCTATAATTATGTTGCTATTTCATTATATGAAATCTCAATACAACTACATACAATTAGAGTTTACCAGCTATTGTTTACAAATATTCAAACGTGATGAAATAGTTTACATGAAAAGCAAATATTTGGAAACAATTCATTTTAATAACAGTACCAACAGTAATGTTACTAGTTACTGGAATTAAAATTTCATAAAATAACTAACTCACACCAATAAAATGGAAAACAATGCTAACTATACAATTACATATACATTCACGAGAAAAAGGTGCGAATAAAGAGAATTGTCAGTACATCTCTAATGAAGTTCTTGGAAAGTTAAATTAAAAGCTGCTTTCTATAACTACACACGACTTCAAACTTTGTTTTACATCTCTCACTCTCTTAATTAACTGAATTCCCAGCTCAAGTACGTGCGCACGCTTTCAGGATATCACTTTTTTACAGCTTCTTTACGACAGAATATACTGTGAGAGTTCTAATTTTTTTCCTTTAATGAATCAAATTCACTATTAAGAAAAAAATAACAGAAATATCCATTTATTTGTTAGGGCCGATGATCCCAAGGCATACACCGTAGACCTGAATAAAGGTAGTTTACCTTTTAATTAAATTTAGAAAACATTTTCAAGCTTCAAAAAAAACTAATAGAAAACATTTATTCATAACAAAACAATAACAAAATTAATGTAAAGAATGGAACAATTCACAACTAGAAAACAAAAACAAACAAACCTAAACCTAACTTCTCAGAATTATAGTTTATTCATATCTCCATACCACCTTGGTCAACCTTAAATCATGGTCAACCTTAAATCATGGCCAACCTTGGCCATGGTATGGCCAACCTTGGCCATGGTATGGCCAACCTTGGCCATGGTATGGCCAACCTTGGCCATGGTATGGCCAACCTTGGCCATGGTCTGGCCAACCTTGGCCATGGTCTGGCCAACCTTGGCTATGGTCTGGTCAACCTTGACCAACCTTAAATCATTAAACCCGCATTCCGAATCTTCCAATATCTCCAATATGTTTACTCTTTATCGGTACTTCTATTTTTCAAGTCCTCCTTATATTTGAATGTGCATACTCTGTTCTACATTACATACCTTCGTTCAGTTATCCACCAGACTGCGAGCCATTCAATACGAAGCGCAACGTCTACATACGATGTGCTTGTTGATTTTCTCTTTTGGAGTTTATTGTCTGTCGCTATGGTGTTCGGCCTTGCAACGTCAGTCCAAGCAGACCGTGCACAAGAACATCATATAATACGTAACATCCGTGGCGTGTTGACTTGTTACAAACCCAACCTCTGATGAAGAGCGAGTGCTTCCGGCCGCGTCTAGTACTTTCGTCATTAATCCCGCAAGAGAAGTGCAGGTTGTGAAGGGGGCGATATTCTAACCTCACTGAAAAGTGATATCTAGTGCAATCTCTAAGCTCTCGCTTATCTCTCAATATGTGTGGAAGTATAAGTATAAGAAGAGAGATGTTAAGAATGAGGAAGGGATGATCGAGAGAGGGGGGAATGGTCTGTTTGTTAAAGTACAGCTTCGGCTTTGGCCTGGTACTGATTGGAGAAGACACAGAGAACTACGGATTACAGCAGCCAGCTGCTAGAATTCATTTCTAAACAGGGGCTGAATTGGAGCCAACTATCCTCAGTAATTCCGAAAAGTTCCTGAAATGTGTCTGTTGAGGCTGCAAATATGGTTTGAGTTTTTGACAGAGCTTTATAATATCTCATGTAGCCGAAACCGCTACATATATATGTTAATTCATTGACACAAAGAAAAGTTCTCAAAACGAGAAATATTTAAGAACTATTAGTATACTTCAGCTAAAGACTCATTGAGTATTGAAGAAATTTCAGTTTTTACCTTTACCTGGACGAGGGAAAAGTGTTTTTCTCACTTATTCTGTTCGTTATTCAGACTTACGCCTAGCCGCACTGTTTTGGCACGTTATAAAGCTCCGGTTCACAGAGAATGCAAACCGAATTTGCCTAGAGACGGTACCAACTGTACGTAATAATACAACCTGCAGTGCAGCCAATACGCGTGCATTGTTCGTCTTCCACCTGGCGAGGCGATCCGTTGTAAAACAGCTTTGCTTTTCTGATTTTTCAAACAATGCGATCTCCCCGCGTCTTAAACGGAATCTCGTTTGATTCTGAGAATTGGCGACAATATGTTTTGCTGCCGCCCAGGACGTGGCGCAATCTACTGCACTTCTTTGAAAGTAGTTGATGCCTGGTACGAGAAATGACTTTTCGGCCTTTTTGGAAGTAGCCCGCGGTTTTGGGGGAAACATAAGACGAACTATGTCGAAGGCGCCACGTTTGAAATGAATGTTTCTCGCCGTTAATTAGCGCCAAAGAATTGTTATAAATGATTGAATTCTACGTATGGTGCTAAATTTGAAATAATTTGGCCCCTGTGCCAACAGTGTTATTAAAAATCGATTTAACTTACAAAGGCGGAGGATCCCCGGCCGAGGGGTGGGTTGGTTTTGGAGGCAGGGAGCGGTGAGAGGCTGTTCGCGGAGGGGGTGCGGAGGGGGCCGAGCGAGGGATGGGTGGGTGGCGGGGCAGGGCCGGGGGGAGGGAGCCGAGTGAGGGCAGGCGTTCCGAGAGGCGATTCCGCGAGAGGCGCGGCCCTCAAGCGGATCGAAGTGTTTGCGCGGGCGGCGCAGGTGGCATCGACGACGGGGGCGGTAATGGCGGCGGCGAAGGCGGCAGTGGGGGCGGTAACGTGGGCTGCGGCAGCGATGAGTTCCCTCGACCCGAGGCCAACATCACCGCTGGGCTGCGCTACGATCGCTCCAAAGCGGAGTTTCTCAACCAGGAACTCCTCGGCGAAGAAAGCAAACTCGGTATATTATCAAATAAATAAGAACTTACTAAGAGTAAATGTAGGCACTAAAACAAAACTACAAATTTATAAGTGCGTATATATAAACCAACATATATAAATGGAGCTGAAAGTATGCCACGTTATACCAAAGCAGAAGGTAGTGCTGTGGTCAGCATTTTTGAAGCTGGTGCGCGCGGTAATCCACGGCACGCCACAGAGCTCGCTGGCGCGGAACGCTGGCCAGCGGGAGGGAAAGCCTCGAGGCGAGGCTACCTTGGGGCGCGCCGCCCCTACTTAAGTGGGAGCGGGCGACGGCCAGCAGCAGTGAGAGCCAGGAGTCGCAGACAGTCCGCTTATCAGTCGGAGACACCGACGGAAAACGAGACGGGAGCCGCCGCCTAGGGAGAAGACGCGTGCCGAAGCAGCACGCATAGAAGTCGCGACGGGCAGCCCAGGGGCCGTGCTGGAAGCACGGCAGGATAGCGTGCCAGGGACGTACGCGGTGAAGCCGCACCGGGAGTCGTGCGGGACACGTCGCGACCGCCAGGCTGAGGCGCCGTGCAGTGTGACGCACGGCGAAATGGAGTGTCGGAGGAGCACGCCGTGGAGCCACGCTGGGAAGCGTGAGGGACAGTACGAGTGCCTAGCAACGCACTAGCCAGAGCCTGACCAAGAAGAGTATATTTTGCCAGAAGATAGCAAATCCCATGCACTTTCTTTGTATGTAAAGGAGATATTGAAAGAATAAACTAAAGTTTAGTAAGCGTGTATCTTTTCATTTGGGCAAACATAACAGGTAGCATCACAGCAGTGGAAATTAAATTCCTAGGCACTATAGTAGGGAAAACTAGAAGAGATCGCATAAGAAATATAATATTGGAGAGGAGCTAAAAGTTACGCCGCTACACAAAGAAATGGAAAACACGGCTCTGAAGTGGTATGGACGTGTTAATAGAATGGCAGAGGAAAGAAAGCCGAAACAAATGTTCGAAGCCAGGCCAGAGGGAAAGAGACCACTTGGAAGGCCAAAAGGGTCATGGAATGCATGTATACAGGATACATGTCAAAGGAGCGGAGCTACACTAGCTGAGGTGAAGTACAAGGCACAAGACAGAAATTATGTGAAATGGCTAACACGGCCCTTAGAGGCATCAGGGGAAGAAGAAGAAGAAGAAGAAGAAGAAACTCCTCAGAAATGTCACTGACACGTGTTTTTGCGCCACGGTATTCAACAATGCCGCTTTACAGCACGCCAAATTGGCACACAGATTGGGAAAAAAATAATATTAAACTCACCGAAACATTATGCGGTTTGTGTGTTTGCAATATAAAGCGCATGTGTAGGCTGAAAACTGCGACTTCGTGACATGACACATACGCCATAATTTGCTAAAAATAGCTATCAACTACAAATATTAACAACAATTGCTTTAGGTAAAACGAAATGTGGATAGTTAGGTTTTTAATTTTCGAAAGTTTTTCGACGACCCTAGCCTACATTTTCACGTCGATAGTTGTTTAAAAATAGTCTATCTTTTGACTGTTTTCTTTTGTAACTGTATGCTAAGCTTTATTACTTTCTCATATATTATTTACGTAACTTAGAGAAAGAATTGTAATCCTGAGAAAACAAACGCGAATTTTGGACTGAGACACCCTGACTGGGCACTGATATTAAAAAAGGTGAAATAATTCAGTTAAAATGTTTTTCAATCAAAAAGCAGATCTCGCTGAAAAATTATACATAAATCTATTCTTCTTTGAATTCCCTCATTTGAGGGTTACTTGTGGAATTTTCAGTGTAGAGCTCTAGAACTTCTAAATTCACCCACAAGGTTAGCACAGTCGGCCCCGTGGCAGAGATCGCTTAGGCAGTAGTGCCGTAGTGATTTCGGACCGTGGGGTCGAGGGTTCGAGTCCTGCCTCGGACATTGTTGTAGGCGTATGTCCTTTCACCCCCTATCATCATCATCATCACATCGTTTCATCCTCATACCATAACGTTAAATCGAATAGTGGTCGCTAATGACCTAGTAGTTGATGCGGTGCAAATTAATTAACTTAAACAAAAGGTTAGCACTAATTAGATTAAAATTACATTATGATTGTGTAGTAATTTCTCATTTAAATATTTGGTAATTAAGTATTTTATGACAAATGATGTTTTAAAATAAAATATGTAGTTTTGAAAGGTGTTATTTTCAGAATAACATATACAGTAAGGAAGGATACATCGTTTTGTCTTGTAAATCATGAAAAACAATGTTTGAAATACCTTTTTGAATACGATGTGATTTAGTTGGTTGAGTTACAGTGAATGAATATCTTAAGCATTTACCATTTTGTAAATATTCACTATTTTGTGTTCCCTTTTTACTTTCTCACCTTATTTGGTATGAATAGAAAATATTGTAATCGCGCGACGGAAATCGGAGATTTTTCGACTGAAGATAACTTATTGCCGGACCCAGATAAGAAAAAGTGAATAAACTTAAACCTTGCTCCAAAATGTAGTAAATTACTTTCTCTATCGCGTTTTGCAGTTATACCCTACATTTTGGGGTTCTCGATATAAAAATTGGTTTACGGCAAACCGTTTGTTAGTCCGGCTGCCCATCTGAACGTTTGTCACTCAGACCAATTGTTCGTCTGTCTGTCCGTCCATTCGTTCGTAAACAACGCTAGCACCTAAACCACAGGCAGGAGTTGCACCAATTTGATATCTCTTGATCGATCTGACTGATGTCGCGGCCCCTTGAATTGAAAACAGATATTTTGATTTTGGGGCTATTTTATTCAACTGTTATCTACTACGTTCTCTACTATTATCTTATGTACTATACACATTTTTTCAAAAATAGTTTATATTTTTTATCTATTCTGAGGTAGAAAAAAAAGCATTTTCCTTGATATCTCTGATTTCTTAGAATAAAATGGCATTTCCCTTGAATTCCCTGAATATTAGAAATGTGCGAAATCCAAAGCTATCTTCCGCGTCTTCCTACAAGTACAGTAACTAAGAGATTTTCATCAAACAGAGCGATTTCAGAGAAAGTTTGAAAACGTATTTAAGGGTTCATTGAGTACTCCCAAAATCAGTTTTGGTGAAAATTCTTCTTACGGAATGTTGAATTCTTTTAAACCAATTTTTCAGTATCACGGACCCTCCAAACGTATTCTGAGTTCACGACTTGGAAGTGATTTATTAGATACAGGAGCAAGAATTATCCAGTTATTTTGGAATCAGAGACCTAATTTGTTATCAAAGAATTGCAGTAATTTGCTGCGGCATTGCCATACATTCTGTATACTACCTACATAGTATACTGGACACTAATAATAACAATATTTTAGTGTTATTATTAATATATTAACGTCTATTATATTGTCGATTTATAGTAATGGTTTCTTGACCTCAATAAACAGACTCAGTACTTTTGTAACAATTTATTCATTGTTATACATTGATTTTTCGAATCTAGTTGAGGTCTTTTTCAAACAATCTGATGTCTAGATTTGTTGACATCACATCATAGCATTTTGATCAAAATTGTCACAAGGTTTAAAAAGAGTTGGGTATGGCCGGATGAAGTTACTTGCTCAGTTTTTTATACCTTGTGGCAATTTTGATCAAAAAGCTAATTCTATATCTATGATATGTCAACAAACCTGGGCATTAGCCGTTTTGAAAAAGACCCCAAATAGGGTCGCGATATCAATGTATACATACATTTATTTAAACGGCAATTGGGTATGACCCGGTGACAGTTGATTAACAATAATTACAATAATAATAACAAGATAATAAAAAACAGTACAATACAAAACGAAACAATACAATACGATGCAATAATCATACTATCGACTAATATTAATATAATAATACTATAATATAATAACTAATATAATAATAATTCTATCGACTATCACTAATATTAAGTGTTATAACAATTATTTCAACTCTACTATGATATACAACAATTATATGTTAGTAATAATAAAAATCAGTACAAGATACATAGGTATTGGCTGAATTAGTTTGAAAAAACTGGCATTTATCACGTTCACTACACTTTACTGCACTACACATTCTGAGTCTGTTTATTAGAGTCAAGAAACCTTTCCTATTAATATTTTAGTGTGTTTCTGTCGTTTTTTGCTTCGAATCCGGGACAGTGAGCCACGCTACTTGGAATGCAAACGCTTCTCCAGTGCGTCGTTCCCATCGCCGTCGCGCCCGACGTGGACTCCGCTGTTGTGACTGCCACCACCACCACCACCACCACCACCACCACCACCACCACCACCACTGCCGCCACGTTCACCGCGAGCCTCGATGGGCGTCGAGGCAAACAGCTCCGGGCCTCAGGGCTGATGGGGATGGAGCAGGTGGCAGTCCTCAAGCACGTGATCAATATCGGACAACAGGCGGGACGAACGATGCTTCCAGACGATCCAAAGATTGGGGGATTTAGGCATCAAGATTCTTCTGGTTTGTCTATGTTATCTATGCAACTAAATACATTTTAATAAAATAAAGACGCTCTGGGGAAGGATCTAGGGAATAAAAAATCTATGTTAACAACAAGTGGGGCTACAGAGTGACACAGACTTATAATCATATTCCGCTTATAAAATAACCTCAAACAACGTTATGAAATACAGAAGGTCCAACACCAACGCGGGAAAGGTAGTAACCCAAAGTATAAATTAAAGCCGTAAAGTGACTACATGCCAATAAACAGTTTTTTTCAACAATATATTTTAGATAGATAAGTAAAAAAAACTACTACACAAGTTATCAAAATTGTAAAAAAATGTAAGATATTAAAAAAATAATAATATATGCGTTGGAGTAATCAGCCCCTTCGATAGCATAAGGGTTAATGCCGATTCACGCTCTTTGGGCATTCAGTGCTGATAGAGGACTCAACATGAGCGTAGTTCTCTCCAGAGACATCGATCGCACCGCCCATGCGTGCTGTCCGAGAGTCATTGCATGCAATCAGCATTGAAGAGTTTGGTTGATCGTTTATGTGAGGCCTGCAATTTGCAAAAGCTAAGTGTGACTCCGCGCATCCAGGAAATAACTGGGACCACCGTGGCATTTTTGTTCATATTCAGAATCGTTTCACAGTAACTGATTGACGTGGATTATCAAGCATTAAGATAAACATTTTGAAATTACATGTATTTACAGGTGATTACCTTGCTTTTATCAATGTTTGATGAAATTTATATCATATAAAAATAAAGCAGTAATTTGAACATTAAAGAAGTCAGTTATATTATTTCTGAGTTTGAGATGATTTATTTAGGTTCACGTGCTTTTTCATCAATAAACGTGTTCGTAGTATGTTTCATGACACAAAAATTACTCCGTACATTAGTAAATTGGAGTGATTTTCGTTGAATATAATGCTAGGTCAACGTTTTCCTCAGTAAAAGGAAATGAATCAAGTTTCATTAGGAGAAACGAGTATCCCAACACATAAGTGTAAATACACATAAGTGTCGTACATTAGTGAAAATACTAGAGTGACTGGAAGGCTTTCCTGGAAAAGCTACAAAATGAATGCATAACATGAACAAAATCACAGAGCTTTTGTTTACGTACCCAATTTAAATTAATGAAATTCTACACTCAAACTTCCATATGCTTTCGAGAACACTAGTTTTAACTAATTGCAGAATAATAAGTTCATTAACATCTAATTCTTAATCTTCAAAATTTACTGTGTGATGCTTATCAACAATAAATCAAGTTTTGGGAAGGATAATTTATAAATAACTATAGTACTAGAAATTCTAGATTTTTACTGAAAAATGTGCAGAAGACTGTTAGCTACAAATGTGTAGAAGACTGTTAGATGTAGCATTGTTAGCATCATTAGAGACATATTTTTTAAGAAAATATGTTTTAACCCGAGAGAGGTGGCGCGGGGTCCCTTGTGACCCCACGTATCTTTTCTCAGCTGCAGTTGCTTAATTTTGCGAGTCAGAAGCTTCACATTTCACATACCTTTCACCACATTATTTAGCTTTTGTTTGAAAGATATAAGCACTTCACGACAGCGCAAAGGGGTTCTTGGAAGAGCGATAACAGTCGAGCCGTCGGACAAAATGATCTGCCCGACCCCGCGCCACCACTTCCGCCTGCAGTGCGAAGAGCTTGCAGCAGTGCTTCAGTCGTGCCGGTAAAATGATAGCATGTGTCAGCGTTAAGTGTATTGTTTATTGATTTGACATTATGAATAATTTGAGGAAAACTAAATTTTTTGTGCTAAATTCAGAAAACAAGTTTTAAAGATCATCGTGATGTAATCGTGTAAACAATGTAGTTCAGTGAGAAGAGTAATAAATTGTTGACATGCTACATGTTCCTTTCCAAATTTTAGATGCAATAATTCATTTATAAATATCTGTGACACCAATACAAACATCTTAAATTTCGTACTTATTTTAAGTTCTGTTGTTAGAACCATTTTCAATTAATTGTTTACTTATTTTTGTGTACGACAATGTTAGAAAATGAAATTTATTGAATTTTCTGATACATTTGCCATTGAAATATTCAGGAAAATGTAAAAGGGATCACTTCATAAAATTAAAGACAAATGATGATTTTGCCCTCTTTTCAATTCCTCATTTTCATGTTTATTTATAATAATTATTCATTAAGTTAATACTACCTTATAAATGATTGATTATTATTAAAATAACTTATTTCGCACTTATTCCTTGCTAAATATAATTTTATAAAGAAATAACTGAAAGGGGTCAGAAGGGACCCCGCGCCACCTCTAATGTAACTGCGGCAACCGCCACCTCTCCAGGGTTAATATTGTCACGTTGTTCCTTCACATTACGTTCCTTCAATATTTCGCCTCTGCTGAAACATCATATCATTTCCTGGTGATGTAATTAATTTATGTTAAACCCAAGAATCAAGTGTTACGACATTCTATTATTTTGATGCGAATGTTAATTAGAAAAACTCGTTTAAATTAATAAAACTTCATTAAGGAAAAATGAATTTGTGAGATCATTTATAATGTTTTGTACTACGTTTCGATTCTTTCGTAATTACTTAGAACGGGAAATGTAATCAAATAATGCGTTTTAAAGTGAAATTCAGCGGTCGTAAAGTGGTATTGATTAATTAAAAAATGGTTAAAAAGTTTGTAAATATGTATTTATTTTCGAAATCTCTTAAGCCTATTTTTTTATAAACAATGGTATGATGAATAAGGTGCACTTCTTTTTCGTGTATTTTAATATATGTTCATAAAATACGTATCGCAATCAAAACTTTAATCTGCATGATATTTGATGAAAGTCTTCGTCAACTAAGAACTAATTACTTGCAACACAAGACCAACTTTAACCAGCAAATGGAAAGCCACTTCAGTTTTCTCCCATCCACGGCATTCAGCTCGCATACAGCCCGCGCACACAACCACACATGGGCACACTCTTAGTCGATGGCAGCTTCGCCACCAAATTAACAGAGAAGAGCGTTAGTGTTTGCCATTCGTCGAACCGAGTTTCACAGAGCGCTCTCCCACACAACACACACTGATGCCCACCCCCATACATTTAAACGGTTCGAGACATAAGCACTGATTGGGCGTAGCGTCGTTCAGAGAAGGGCTGGAGTGAGAGCAAACACTTAAACTTGTTTATAAACACCCGAAACTTGTTACAGATATTTTCGATCCGCTGAGGGAATAAGGGGAACTATGAACGAGGGTATCACCAAACTCATCGCTTGATATGATTTCATCAAACTAATAACCCTTCATGAAAGTTAAATGCCAAACTATTTGTTGAAAAATAGACAATACAACCTCTCTAAAATTTTATTGAACTTTGTTTCCATTATTTTCACTTTAAGAAACAGTTGTTGTGAACAATAACTCGGTGAAACAATTTGACCGAAGAACACAAATATTAATATCGAAAGTAGTACAAGAACTACTGAGAATCCGTAAAGGAATTGGTTCTGTTTGAAAAGCAAGTAAAGTTGTTGGTGCTGCCGTTGAACCTTACCTCACAGTTGTGGGTTCAGTAGATGGCCGGCGGGGGCTCCTGGTTCTGTTTGAAAAGCAAGTAAAGTTGTTGGTGCTGCCCTTGGACCTTACCTCACAGTTGTGCGTCCAATAGATGGTCGGCGGGGTCTCCTGGTTCTGTTCGAGAAGCAAGTAAAGTTGTTGGTGCTGCCCTTGGACCTTACCTCAGAGTTGTGCGTCCAGTAGATGGCCGGCGGGGGCTCCGGGCTATGCTTGACGACGCACGTGAGGTTGATGGTGCTGCCCTTGTAGATGTACATATCGGGCTCACCAATGATGATCGTCACCGGCTCTGCTGGCACAAGAGAGAAGATTGTGTTAGAACAAAAGCAATGCTTTAAGATTGATTGATTAGTGCAGTGGTTGCCAACTCAATGCTCTACGACGTCATAGAAATCTGCTCTCTTGCTCCGAGCCGACAGACCGAGCAAAGGTAGAGCAAGGCGCGGCGGCAAGCGCGCAGTGTTCCAATGATGGTACGGAAGTGGAAGAGAAGGTTCGCTTGGAAAGTCGAAAATTACGTTTTGAACTGGTAATTATTATTATTAAATTTTTATTATTTAATAACAATATGAAGAATTATATAATAAAATATACATTATTACATAACTCTAAATCATATCCAACTCTTTATTATAACCAGTACTGTAATTCCACTACAATGGTATATATGTTTTAAACAAAAGTATATTATACAACGAATTAGTTCTTTCTCAAATAATAATTTATGTTAACAAATAGGTAACAAATAGGTCAAGTGGTAGGGGTCAAGTAAGAGAATTTTGACCCCTACAGTTTGGTTTGAGAATATTGTAAATCCTCGTAATTTTCAGTATCTTGTTCATAATCTTCGATCAGCAAATTCCTTTACTTATTCCATGATTGCGAGCGATGTCAATTCTCAGAATTTATTTTAATCTCTCAGATTTCTCTGGGTCGCAAAACTAAGTAATGCGTCAGTAGGTTGGGCTTTTTAACATACTGCAGTTCCTTCAAACACGCTAAACACTTCGCCATTGTTTCAGTGTCTACGAAAGTATCTCTTCCCTAACAGAAAGAACATTGTCGGGTGTAGATGGTTTTCCACTCATGTTGCCTGAAACACCGGCAAAGGCCCACTGTTTTCGGTACCGGCGACCGCCGTCTGCCCCTACTTCCCTCCCCCATTCGCTCGCGCCGCTTCTCCGAGTGCCTTATCTCGGAGGGGAAACAGTGCTCCGACGTCATTCCTTGTCCAGTTGGCAATCACTGGATAACTGATTCCGGGTGAGTGAACTGCTAAAGTCATTATTACCGTGGGTGTAGTGCATGATTTATCGCGGGAGGGAGTGGCAATTTCTCCTTCTCCCTGGATGGTGAGATCTGGTGCCGATCTACCGGTCAACGTGCGGGGTTTTCCTCAACCAGGTATCTCTCAGCAGTGGGACGCCACCCCAGCCGGACAAGCTCTAATCTCCCGACATGCCTGGTATTGTAGTGCATGTGAATGTGTGTGTAAGGAAGTGGCGAGGATGGGACAAGGAAGATCGCGCGCTATCCGTGGCCCTTTTGTTAGGGTACCAGGCTGCATCTTTTGCCTGGTGGTCATCGGTGGAATCACGTAAAACTACGGATCAGAGCAGTCTGTCGCTAGAATGCTGCTCCAGACAGCAACTGAATTCGACCTTGCTGTATAGCTAGTGTCGAAGAATCCTGTCACCTTCTGGTCTCGAACCTAAAATATCCCCAAGAGAGGCACTACAGTGACATCAGATGATGCCCCGAGCCAACTATTCCGGTCTGTAACATTCTAATTTTCTGCTATATGGTAGCGAATGTTCAGATGTCTTCATCTCGGCGTACCGACAGAGGTTATACGTTGTTATAGAAATTATCAAATTGATCACAGTTTCCTCTACCATAACCTCACAATTGCAATATACCTTTTTAATCACACGCTCGTTAGTGCTAGTACCTATAGGACTTCCTAGTAATAGGACATGATTTCCCCGAAGGTATAAAACTTTACGTAATGCCAGACGTAAAGAAGAGGAGCTAAACAAGATTTATTCTTGTTTAGCTATTATCAAGAAATTAAAGTGTCTAATAATAAAGCTTTGAAGGGCCCTAAGGCTCGAAACTTTACACGGTACCAGTCATGTGTCTGAATTCTCCGAGTACTGTTTCATTCTGATTTTACTGGACCTCGTTGCTGCAGCACAAAGGCAATGAATCATAAAGAGTGGGGAGGTGCTTTAACCAATAGAATTGAGAGATTTAAATTAAACACATTGGGGCAATCGTGTGATATGCCACTATACGTAATTTTTGGGAAAAACGAAAGTAATTGTTTAGTTATTGCATTCCACACATTGGGACATTAATTTATGAATTGCATTGCCATCTTGCGGCGAATCTTTAAAATAAAACCCCAACATCTAGATACATTTCTGGGGCGCCGAAATACGCCATTATCTCAATTTCATCAGAAATTCAGCATAGCATGCTATTGCCTGAGGTCTTCAATTCTTTCTGGGGGTTCTGACTGATTGATTGTTAGTGATTCTGGGCGCGTGAACTAATGAAGTCATGAATCCCATAGGTGTAGCACATGTTTTACATTGCGAGGTGACGATATTTCCTCCACTGGATGTCGAGATCCGAAGTTGTGACTGCCACCGCCACGTACCCCGCGAGCCTCGATTGGCGTCGAGACAAACAGCTGCTGGGTTCAGGGTTGATGATTTGTTGATGGATTTATCGATTGATTGATTGTTAGTGATTCTGAACGCGTCAACTACTGAGATCATTAAACCCGTAAGTGTAGGGCATTTTCTTTCATCTGGAGGTGGCTGTGATATTCTCCCCCGCTGGATGGCGTGACCTATTGTCGACTAGCGGGGTTTTCCCCAACGAGGTATCTCCCACCAACGGGGCCCCGCCCCAGTCGGAACAAACTCTAAGCTCCCGACAAGTCACCCTGCATATGTGGTTGTGTGGTGCATGTTAGTGTGTTTGTAAGGGGTGAGGATACGACAAGGAAGAGGAAGGAAAAATCGCGCACTGTCAGTGGTCCGTTTGTTAAATAACTGCTCCGGCATTCACGTGCTCCAGCATTCACGTGGTGTTGATCGGAGAAACCACGGAAAACTATCGATCAGAGCAGCCGGCCGCTAGAAGTCTCCTCCAGACAGCGACTGAATGCGACCTAGCTGACAAGCTAGTGTCAAAAATCCTGCCATCGTTGGGCGTGGGACCCTAGGACCTCCCTGTCAGAGGCACTGCAGTTACATCAGTTGATGCCCTGCTCTACCTCTTCCGGTCTGGGGGTTCCGGAAAGAGACTGCCAAGGGCGCGGGTAGAGCGGCGTGGGTGGGGGCCGTGGCTGCCCACGCGAAGAGCCCACGCGTTGCCCTGGCGCCCGAGTGGGTGCTTTGCGTCGGGAGCTTTGTGCTTTGCACGCGCAAGAGGTCAACGTGTGACCTATATTTCTGAACTCTGCGTCTGAGGGAAGGAGAACGCTTCCAGCTGCGTGAGATAAGCACGTGGTCAATAGTTTGATATAAAACGTACGTGCGAAGTATGAAATTTTTGATAACGCGCCCTCCCAGGAAATACATACGTATGTTTGTATGTAGTCTGGCACAACAACTCTTTACGAGCCAAGGCCTACCAGTGGCGTTCCGGCCTTGCGGCCATCGGTTCAGGAGTACGTGTGGTGAGCACATAGCTATCCCTACGCCGTATTTCTGGTGTTCTCAACTTGAAAAATGGAGCTTTCTCATCGTCACACACCAACAGAAACTGGTACACTGCAAGGAAAGCGCACATATATTTTTTGACCCGGCCAGGAATTTCACCATGGGTTGCACCGTGGAAAGCGAGCACGCTAACCACCTTCTGGGACATAAATACATACGAAGTATGACTATTAAAGTATAACTTATACTGAAGTTGCCCGAGATTCACCAAACAGCACTAGAAAATGGACTCAAAATATTTAAGAAATTTTGTAAAATAAGAAACATTCTTTGCCAATCCATAATAACAATTATACTGATTTGCATTCGAAAACTATGAATAAAAGACAATTGGCATTTGAAGTGATTAATAGAAAAATATTTAAAGAAAAAGGAAATAGAGGAGGAAGGAAGCACAGAGAGAGAGAGAGAGAGAGAGAGAGAGAGAGAGAGAGAGAGATTATAGCCTAGTAAATATGTTTATAAAATCGCTAACGCCTAGGAGTTATGTTGCTTACGTCTCGCCACATAACTTTAAAACGAACGAATTCATGAGACTGTAAATAAATCAAAGGTTGATGAAAAATATCTCGTCAACTTTGGAAAGAGGGCTCCCGCATCTCATTATTTACAGTTTTACCGCCAGCAGAAGCCCGTAAATATGAGCTTGGAGGGTTTACCTACTCCCTCTGGCGGTGACTCGTGCAAAGTCGAGAGGGAAGACACACAGAGGCGAACGCGGACGCCGCAGTTTGCGCACTTGTGGGCGCGAGCGGCGGGGACGGCGGCAGCGGCGGCGATGGCGGAAGCGGAAGAGATGGCGGAGGCGGTGGCGGCGGTGGTGGAGGCGGTGGTGGAGGCGGTGGCGGCGTTGGTGGAGGCGGTGGCGGCGTTGGTGGAGGCGGTGGCGGCGGTGGTGGAGGCGGCGGTGGTGGAGGCGGCGGTGGCGGCGGTGGTGGCGGCGGTGGTGGCGGCGGCGGTGGCGGCGGTGGTGGCGGCGGTGGTGGCGGCGGCGGCGGTGGCGGTGGTGGCGGCGGCGGTGGCGGCGGTGGTGGCGGCGGCGGTGGAGGCGGTGGTGGCGGCGGCGGTGGAGGCGGTGGTGGCGGCGGTGGCGGCGGTGGCGGTGGTGGCGGCGGCGGCGGCGGTGGCGGTGGCGGTGGCGGTGGCGGTGGCGGTGGCGGCGGCGGTGGGGGTGGCGGTGGCGGGGGCAGGGGCGGTGGCGGCGGCGGTGGGGGCGACGGTGGCGGCGGCGGGGGGGGCGACGGTGGCGGCGGCGGGGGCAGCGACGGGGGCGGCGGGGGCGGCGGCGGGGACGGCGGGGGCAGCGACGGGGGCGGCGGGGGCGGCGGCGGCGGCGGTGGGGGCGGCGGCGGCGCGGCAAATTCTGTGTGTTTCTGTGCAACCGTGTTCAATGAGAACTAAATTTAAGGAATCTACACTGCCGAAAACCAATGCACTTCCTGAAGAGATATGTTTAACCCAAACACAAAAAGAGAAGATTTTAGCCACGGCGCGAGTTCAGAAGAAATGATGAGCGAACGACAAAATCTACCTCTACTAGGGCGCTTCTTCCGTTGTTCCAAGAATCCCTAAAGTATCGGCAGCGTATAAGCAACTTTGACAGTTCAGTGATCTTGCATGGCAGATAAATTAAATCTCAAAACATTAACTCTAACTGGCAGGCTATGACACATTTTGATATCATGTTCATAACTTTCGCCAAAGCCGAACCTTATCTCCTCGGCGACTTCGTGTCAGTCAGATGAGTGGCAACGTTGAACCCTGGCTGTGAGAAAGTAAACAAAACCTCATAAGCTGATTGCTTCTGAGTAGGTCACATGACTTACTAGAGCACGTGGTGTGAGAACAGTCAGAGTCGCTTAAACGCTGCCGGAACTGTAAGTACCGCGCGGCCAGGCCACCTTCACGCATCACGGCTTGCCACGGCCCCTCCGCTGTTGTACGCAGATAAGACGATGTTAGCTTACTTCAATACAGCGACCACATTTTACGCGAACTCAGGTCTATAATCGAACGCGCCAGCAGATGATGTTCGCGAGTTATGCAACTCAGCCAAAGAGACCCAAACGCTCTGCCCTCCACCAACTCTGCAAGGCGCCTCCCATGCCGCACTGACCAATAGATAACTCCTAAAGTATATCTTCAATACGTTTTCCCTATCTACATGTTATTAACGTTTCCTAATTCCAAATAATGTTTCGTAACCCCAAAACACATAAACATAAGATATCAATTCAAATGTTATTCCCAAGACATTATAGCACTAATGTCAATAAAAATATGTGTTATTCCTGTTAACTTCCGAGGGCGTATTGCATTATATTATTGTATAAGAACTTACTGGAAACTTTCAGAGTACGGTAATCATGCACTTGAAACTATGTACCATGAAGAGTACGACTGTGGAGCAGCATTTAGACCGCTCGCCACCACAGGGCTCACATCTCTCAGCCACTGCAAATATCTCTTCTAAATTGAATGTTGTAATATCACTCGTGTATTTCATTTGAACAAGTGACATTGTGGTAGCGTATATGAGAGTTGCAGCGAGCCTAACACGCCAGTCAACTTCGTCAGCTCGACTTCTTTTTTAACTCGCGCTTGCTCCTCATTCTCACCGAGTACTGCGAGAAGAGGTTTTCTGGAGCTTTAAATCGTGAACTCCGCAACCCGCATGACACAGATGTGTTTGCTTCAAGTGGTTGCATCTTCAATCACCTTTAAAGCAGTACATTCGTCTTGTTGCAATGCACAAGCAGGATGAAAGTACGTGATGAACCGACCAGAAGAACTGTAGTAAAACCCTGTTAATCCGTCAGCTGTGTGACTGCGAGATTGGTCGGACGCAAGAAAGAATAGGATGATCAGAAAAAAAATATTGAGTTTTTTTAAAATATATATTACTTGCAAATTATACCGTTTAAAATAAACTACAGAAACAAATAAAATAAAATAAAATGCAGAAAAAATAATGGAAACAATCGGTAATGTTTTCTACTTGGAAAATGATAGTAGACTTGCGTAATGTTCATGGTTGAAAATATTCATAGGTGTTGAGAGCTTTTGTTCTGTTCCATTTATTGCAGAGCAACATTCGATTACTTTGGATTGGGTTTATGATACATATACACAACAAAACAACGGAAAAGTCAATAATGACCGGCCGAAGTCATGGGCGGCCGTCTATCATGTCACTGCATGATATGAGAACTTGAGCAAGGAAGATCGAATTAAGCGAGGGCGGATTGGACAGCTTCCACTATGATGAATTAGCACTTTCGTAATTAGGATTCTTTTGGTCTTATCTATCTTGAGAATGAACTCATCAGCCAATATTAATCAATAGCAATGATCTCATGGCGACATGTTTGAAGAATTGTAACCCTTAAGCGCGCGAATCAAATTTCGGAACATAAGTGAGCGCGCGGCGCACGGAGTGCGCCAAGTAGATTTCCGTTGTTTTTTTTCTTTCAGAGACAATATTGTGATATTTGTGGCACATTTTCACAGTCAATTATTAAAGGCACAATCAGTTCATTACAACCCACTTCCTCCTCCTCCTCCTCGTATTCGAGGAAAAGTTTTGTAATGCGACTGGTTTCTCTCTCAAAATCACTCCTGAAACAAAAAGTTATTGTTTCTCAAAATCATACGATTAGAATTTACTAGTTTGTGTACTGTGAGTATAAAAGGATTATTTCCGTAAACTAGGAGAGATCAAAGTTCATAACAGAAGGATAATTTGAGACTCTACTTAACTCGATGAGTCAAAACTGCTAAATAAATTCCTTTTAAAGAAACAGTAATAATGTGCAACAGTACTAAATTTTGCTTGAAACTAATTTGGTATATTGTAAGGATCATGGATATGAAAAACGTATAAAATATACCGTAAAACCAATCGGAATGCACCAAAGTAGTTTGTGAACTAAGAATTTGGCATAATTGAATTACTTTGCAACAAAAATAAAGAAACAAAAAATATAAGTGTATAACGAATCTATTGCATAATTTTCGCTTACATTAAGGTATTATCCCCTATAACTATAATAGTCATGTCTCAGATTTGGTATTCATATGCATATCTATATCTATTTATCTATCTTTATATATACATACTTTAACTTTTTATAAACTTTAACGTACGTTAACGCACTTTAAATAAATGCATTTTATTTCCTATCAACAACTTTCCTTTTAGGAAATATTTAAAAAAGAATCAACGATTCATTTTATTCAGAACTAAATTTTTTACTCAGTATTAATTGAGAATCCATTAAGAAAATCTGCTCTAAACTTTCAAAAATATCAAAAATAGTTGAAACAACCAACCATCACGTATCTCAAGTGGTTTTTCGGATTTCAAAAATAAAAAAAAATTGGAAACATGCTTCAAACTCCCCAAACTCCCACAGCCTCCCCTCTCCCAAGTCGAGTTCCTACACTCGCCACCAGCAGCGCCACCCGGCAGCTCCATCTGCAGGGCGCGACGGCCCGGAATAAAACAACGGGCGCGCCCGCAGATTCCGTCAGTCTGATATTAATTAACGCAAAAAAGGATTTTCACAGGCGGGCGTCTGGTGTTCACGGGCTCGCGCTTTTTGGGCGGGGGGGGAAGGGGACGGGAGGGGGTAGCGGCAGCGGCTGCGGCGACAGGCATCGCGCCGTCGCGTCGTCTGTGATGTGAGGATCGAAAGCTCTCCCCGTATCCCCCTCCGCCCGCTCCCTACACTCAGCGCTGCAAAGTTTCGTCATTAGGGGCCTCTGCTGATGAGAGTGGCCGAGCCGCGTCGCCGACGTTGCTGCCCCCTTGCGGCGTGCGACGAAAGGAGCGAGGAATCTGGCTGGGCACATGCTAGACCTAAAGCCTTTCTTTTATTTATCATGCATTCACGTACTTGTTGATTTACTTTTGTATTTTTTCTTCTTCTTTTATGTAGGTTATACACCTGTTTTTCTTCACGCTTCATTCTGTGGATTCAATAGACGCTGACTGCAGATCTTCTCTCCATCTTTTCTGCGGTCTTGTAGGGTTTCTCCTTCCTAATGGTATCATATCCCTGGCTATCTTCACCAGCCTATCACCGCTCATTCGTGTAATATTCCATTACTTTTTCCTCCTTTTCACAAATTTTATTTTGTCAGTCATTTTACACTGATTATTTTTATTATGTAACAAAAATAGACCATAAGGAATCAATTACTAATGTTTATTGTGCCCGTTTACAATTTCCACGTCACAGCTCGTACCTATTACAATGCCGTTCGCAATTCTTTCAGGTGGTCATGTAAGTACAAGTAATTTTTTTGCAAAATCGAGGTAGGTACATTTCTTGCATCATCAGCTCGATATCTACGTCTGGCAAAATTTCAAATCCTACTCTAGAATACTGTAACATCCTACTCTAAAATCAAAAAAATCAAATACTACTCTAAAACACTCTATGTTTCTGCATATTGCAAATACTTTTAAAATTCAAAGTACAAACTGAAACAATTTTTCCCTCTACTGTAAAATTATGTTTTTTTACTTGCACTCCTATGATCACGCATACAGTCAGTTCTCCACTTGTAGCTTGAGACGGGTGGAATGACACCTCACTTGCCTCGAGTGTTGAACGGAAGAAATGCAGCCACATAAGGGACGGCAACAAACACGCACTCGATTGCAGATTACTCGATAACTACACGCAATTTGCAATAGGAGGCGCGCAGAACTGCTGGTGACTTAACGTTGTGACAAACCAAAAAACAGTCGGAACACTGGGGACATTCTCGGGAACTTTCATTGTATTGGGAATAGACAATACTGTAATAATGAGTTGCTGCTGAACCTGTAATAATGAGTAACTAGGGGGACGCAAGCAAGGTGAAGTAAACAAGATGACGTCGTCGTTATCAGTTCTGCGAAAGAAAACAATCTGACAAGGTGCTGAATAATGTGGTGCGACCTGGCGTATATATTTTTTTACATGCCAGCTATTCCATTACACTTAGAAACTGTTTTCTAGGATTTGTTTAGAATACTTTAGATTCCTTCAGTTCCATTCCTTTATTCAGATTTTTAAATTATATTTAATAATTAATTTTAATTCCTAACACTTTGTGTTCCATAAACAAAAATGTTGGGGCAGCAATTCACCACATGCAATGTTATATCTAAATAAGCTGTAGGACTCGATGAAAATTTTATCGTATTACTCATAAACAAAATCGAACCATAATAATATAGTACATGCAAGATCAACGGTTGATATAAACATATCAAACACGCAATTAGTCGGTAACGAAAATAAGTTACGGCGTCTTCAACCCCGTGCTCGCTTAGAGTGAGAATTTCGACATCCTTGTCTGGGATCCACCGCCGGCGGTGGGGGACGGTGCAGGGTGGGGGGTTGTCCCTGCGGTGCGGCAGGGCGCCACGGGAGGCGCTGCGATCGTGATTGCGTCTGCTGCCCCCTGTCGCTGCCACGTCCCACCCCACAGCGCCTCAATCACACGCCTCATCTCTCACAACCTCCCCATATTAATGATTAAGCAGTTGTGGCTCATGCTGTGACATAAGTAATCACGTTGCCTTTGATTTATGTTGTTTTGGCAAACCCTAATTTAACTTTAAAACGTATTTTACCTTTTTAAAGATTAAATGTGTTTATTTATGTATTAATTTAGTAAGGTTTACTGGTCCTTCAGTCTCTGAGGTTATTGAGACCCGTGAAAGATTATCTAATGACTGTAACGACATTGGTGCCGAAATGTTGCAAATGATGGATGCTGAGATGTTGGGGAAACAGAAGAAAAATAAGAAATTCTACTGCTTTCGCTTTGCACAATTCGTATTTCACATGGATATGCCGGGGATAGGAGAGACGGAGAGAGAAGAAGAAATGAAGAGAGGAGAGACGGAGTGAGGAAAGACTGAGAGAGGTGAGACGGATAGAGAGAGACGGAGAGAAAGAGAAAGGGAGAGGGAAGGAGAAAGAGGGAGATAAAGGGCAAAACAACTTCTGACGGGCTTCGCTAGTAATGATCAAACGAAAAGCATGAAAATAGAGCTGTGGCTGTGCGGCCACTTACAGAATTAAAAAAGTTCTACAAACTAGCTTCCGCATACAATGAAACCTTAGACAGCCAGACTATTAACTCGCTTGACAACGTACCGGTTAGGTATTGTACGTCGGTAGGGATTCTAATATTGCTTCCCTTTTATTAGCACTGAAATAGTAGCTCCGTACGATTAAATTGCACATACAAAAAGTTAATATAATTTTACATGGATTTTTATGAAATGGATTTTTTTTTGATTTTATGGTATTCAATTTTATTGGATGGAATTTTATAATACGATTTTGCACGTTTTGGATCATCCTTCCCAGAAATACAAGTATACAAAAGAGCTTCAAATAAGTAAAAGAAGGCGTCATAATTTTGGAGATTGCAACGTCAGAAATGTAACTAAAAAGGGAAGGCCTCGAACACATCGTTTTTGAGTTACGCTTGATAGTGATGTGAGGCACAGCGCAACGTGTGTTAGGTTGTTCCATGTACCGCTTCTGAAATCGTTACATTTTTTACTTCAATCATTTTTAATGTTAAATATGTTCGGAGGATAATTCCGTATCCAGCAGTGATGTCTTGGCAGGGTTTTGTGTCGGCAGTATCTTATACATTTTACGAAAGTGTCGTAATTTCTTAATGTATTATATACACAATGGAATCCTTTTGCATATTTGTCCCTCCCTCTGCATCATCCTAGATCAAATACCATTTTAATTGCATGAAACATGTGAATTTGGTGACTGATAAACTGCGAAATGAACGATTGGTGTGGGTGAAAGGTATTGTGAACATTGATTACGTTAGAGGTGAATAAATATTGTAGCAATAATTCAGTGAATGAAAAGGAGTAACACTAAATATTTTGAGTACTTTACGAGGGCGGCAACAGCTGCGCTGCTGGTGATGTTGACAGAAGACAGCGCAATGCACCTGATACTATGCCTTTGTCGCTTGGTCCTTTCTATGCTACTCCACAAACGCTAGGCACAGCAATTCAACAAGCAAAACAGGAGTATTGAGACTGGGCCAATTTACTCTTAGTTTCTCCTGTAATGCTGCAAGAGGAGACAACGGGTCTGTGTGTTTAATATTCCAAAGGCCTGAGGGAACATTCCATTGTACATTCATGTTTACAGTGTATCTCTGGAGATCTACTATTGGGATTTGAGTGAAACGGTAGGTACAGGCTTTGATGAAAGGAGATGTTCTGTGTTCACAAGAGGAAAGCTATTACGTTTTCACAAAGGCCATGATTAAAATGATTAAATAGCTTTGCAGCTACATGCATAAGAATGAATAAACGTATGTTCCTTACACAAACTTGTTTTGCTGCTCACTTGGAAGTATTATTGATCTCTCAAATGATCATTTATAAAATTCTCACAGTTAAGTACGTTTTCACCAGCACACTAGTTCTGCTACAACAAAATATCTCCATGGATTTATTAGTAGGAATACGTATTACAGTAATGTAATTTGTGTTCCACTAAGTCTTCAGACGTCTCTTGAAAAGCCTTTATTAAACGAAGGTAGGGAATTTCGAATGTGAAAAAATTCAAAGTTTTGCAACTTTAGAAAAAATAGAATCTGGGCAATGATAGCGTGATAGGGGTGATTTGCTCTATTCAATAAAATATAATGGAGCCATTTTTGAGAACATTTTGAAAATGACCTTTTGGAATTATTTGAAGTTCCCCAAAAAGTAGAATAACAATTTCCAAACCCTGCAAGTTCACCAATGTCAATCTAGGAATAACTGTTTACGAAGAAACAATTTGATCGATTAAATGCTAGTGTTTCTTGGAGGCACATGGACGTAAGGACAGATGGAAGAACAGATACTTTTGAAGAAAAAACACGTCCATAACCACTATAAAAATGTGCATTTTCGTATAAAGTTTCCATATCCCTATTTTGCAGTATTACATAACTTTCTCTATACTACGTGCATGAAAAAGAATAAAAACCTTCCGTTATACAAAGCATATGAGAATTCCAAAAAACCTACATCGGAATTGGAAAAAAAATTTTCAATTTTCCCCATCAACCCTTTGTGTCATTTGAGTTTCAAAATAAGATATCACAATATCTTAATGATAAACCATTAAAAGTAATTAACATTTTGAACAAATTGAGGGAATGATATGTGTCATTCAATACAAAACTTTTCTTCTTAATTTGAGAAATTATAAATATTTAATGGTCGTATATCAATGCGGGGGGGTGAACAATGGAACTCCGCGTAGCTTTTTACTTTCTCGTACTTACTTGGTAAAAAGAGAAAGAATTGTAATCTTGCGCCCGGAAAATGGCGAATTTGGGACACAACAACTCTTGATGCTGAGTCCTGGTAACGAAAAAGTGGATAAATCTTGTTCCGCTTTGTCCACAAAGCCCCACAAAAAGGACAGCAGGTGCAGAAAATGACCAAAATATGTGTACTTTTACCATTTCTTAGAAAACAAAATTATTTTAACACAAGGTTATTAAAAACGATTGGAGTTTATAGCTAAATAAATGTATCATTAGTTCTTCAGCGGGATCAATCTTTCGGCCGTATCCCTTGGTCAATAAAGAAGTGATAAGATGATGGTGTTATTATTATTAATTATTATTGTCAATTATTATTATTAGATTAGATAAGATTAGGTTAGATTTATTATTAATTCTGCAATTAAGTATCATTACTTGGTGGCAGAATATTTAAATTACAAGAGAGGACTTAATTTAGGGAAAAAAAAACAATAATTGAGAATAATAGTACATAATTTCACAGTGCAAACCATACTCCAATTCACTTTACTCCACTTCACTTCACTTCACTGCACTGCACTACACGAATATAAATAATAATAATAATAATAATAATAATAATAATAATGACAATGACAATACTACTACAACTACTACTAATAATAACAATTAGACAAATTACTTAATAGGAAATTCTACTTATTTAACAGTAGAAACTTAACAATAATACAATGACCTAAAATATAGATAAATAGCTAGGAAACTAATTTATTTTTAAATTTTTTCAAGCTTTCAGGAAAGGGTTCAAAGATTATCGCAGGCAAACTGTTCCAGTCTAATAGTTCTGTTTGGGAATGAAAATTTCTCAACGTCCATTTTCTGCACTCTTGTCTTAATTGTGTGCTTGTGATCCGCTCTACCGAAGTATGTAGGTTTTCCTAGACGACGATTAATTTCACCCCAAGCAGGATAACCTTTGTATGCTTTGTACACAGCACAGAGTCGCAACTTAATCCGCCTTTTTTCGAGTGACTCCCATGCACCTTTATTTTTTGTACCCCTGAAAGGGAATTTTGATGCTCTACGCTGGAGCCTTTCTAGATTACCTTGCTGCGATATTCTCTACGGGTCCCAGCATACCGCGCCGTATTCTAACACGGGTCGCACTAGTGACATATAAGCTAATTCTTTACTTCTCACCGTACTCCTCTTTAGAATCCGCATAACGAAATGTAAAGATCTCCAGGCTTTCCCTACAACGAAATTTACTTGATTTTCCCAGCTCAATTGACTGTCTAACTGTATTCCTAAATATTTGCATGATGTAACTGTAGGTATGACATTGTTATTCAATTTATACATTGTTTCATCATAACATCGACCCCTACCAAACGTGATGGCTTTGCTCTTCGAACTGTCTATTTCCATGCCGTTTGCTTCTGCCCAGGAGTGTAATTTGTCTGTGTTTCGCTGCAAAATATCTACGTCCTCCTCTGTAACTCGATAGATGATACAGTCATCGGCGAAGAGTCTTACATTTGAAGCTAAATGTTTTGGCAAGTCATTCACAAATGCGAGAAACATGAGAGGTCCAATGACACTTCCTTGTGGAATCCCTGACGTAACACTAGCGGAGGTTGATAAATAGCTTCCTATTCGAACCTTTTGTTTCCTATCACGTATTAGTTCGTTTATCCAAGCCACCACCGTTGTGTCTACACCCGAATCTATTAATTTGTTTACAAGACGATCGTGTGGAACAACATCAAAAGCTTTGGCAAAATCTATTACTATCGCGTCTACCCTTCCCCCATTATCAATTTCATCGGCTAGGTCCTCCAGAAGGGAAACAAGCTGACTTTCGCATGAGAAACCGTTCCTGAAACCGTGTTGACCTTGATACAGCCATTCCTTGTCCTCCCATTCTTTCCGGGTGTAGTTAGTAATTAATTGTTCCATGAGTTTGCATACGACTGATGTGAGACTTATCGGTCTGTAGTTACTAAGGACTGTTTTATCACCGCTTTTAAAAACAGGTACTACGAGTGCTAACTTCCAATCTCCCGGTACGCAAGCGTTATTGATAGAGACATTAAAATACGGTAGAATAGCCTCTCCGCCTAATTTAATGATATCCGTGGAAATACAATCGGGCCCTCGAGATTTTCCGCTTTTCATTAATTTTATTCTTTTTCGTAGAGTATTTACGTCGATATAAAATAGATTTCTATCTGATAACGTTGGTATCCGTGTACCGTTAGTTTTCTACTTAAATACCAACGTGTAATACGCATTAAAAGCTTTTGCTTTTTCTCAGTCGTCAGTTACTTGCGAATTATTTATCCGAACAACTGGTATTTCGTCTTTGTTTCCCTTCCTTCTACGAGCACACTTAAAAAATTTCGACCAATTATTGCCGTCCGCATCAAGGATACATTTCAAATGACGTTCTTTCCGCAATTTTCTTTTCCTTCTCTAATGCTTTCGAATAACTTCGAAATAATGACATATGGTTATCATTAATGTGTCTGTTTCTAAACGCCTTTCTGGTTTTTCTTTTCATACGTCTAATATTTGCGATATAATATTCTGGATCTACTTTTTAACAATTGCTCGGCACAAATGTCTGCACGGCATTTTTAAGAATATTTTTAAATCCTCGCCATATTTCTTCATTCCCCCCCTCCTATTCTAAGAGACCCTTCGTACTGTTCTCTGAAGTCATTTTGAAGCCCTTCTACTTCGTTTTCTTGTATTCCGTCAGTGGAAACCCGGCGTTAATACTTTTTTTTGAAGTTCTTAAGTCCATGTCGACAAGAAGTGCTTTATGGTCACTTATACCTTCCATGACGTCGCACGATAACGCACCCTTTCCAATTAGTATCTGGAAGATTTAAATCTCTGGCAATAACTACTGGATGGCTATTTATGTTTTTTGTTCTTTCGTGTATTGCGCCTAAGTTTTCGTAAATACTAGCCGGTGGACGATAGCAAGCAATTATTTCTAGGATATTTCCTAAACAATGAATTTTCAAACCCGTCATTTAAAAAAAACATTATCAACCCAATTTGATAGGACATTTAATGTGTTTTTCACGCAAATGAAACACCACCGCCTCTAGTTTCGCGATCTCTCCTAAACGTAATATAATCAGACCGAAAAATGTCCGAATTCGCTACCGCATCCGAGAGCCAAGATTCTGTACCTATCACGATATCAGGATCACAAGCCTCAATTAAATTCCAAAATTCTATTACCTTATTCATAATACTACGGCAGTTCACCTGCAACAATCTAGTGAAGCCTTTCCTCACCTGCAAGTCAGAGTTTGGGATCCCTGCGTCTTGTTCAGGTGCCTGCACCCGCACAGTAGTTGTTTCCTCCCGCGCAGCAATCGACTCCTCCCACGCAGCAGTCGATTCCTCCCGCGCAGCAGTCGACTCCTTCCGCGCAGCAGTCACTTCATGTCGGGATGGCGCGTCCCACGAAGCCGCCGCCGTCACCGCTGCCGTCACCGTCACAGCCGCCGCCGCCGCCGCCGCCGCCGCCGCCGCCGCCGCCGTCGCCGCCGCCGCATCCACAGCCTTTACCGCCGCCGCCGTCGTCTCCGCCGCTGCCACCGTCGCCTTCGCCACCGCTGCCACAGTCTTTCTTTTGTGCAGTCACTTGCCTCGCAAGCATGACTGAATAACCTCAGCATGCAGACGGCCCAGCTTCCATGCACCGCGGAAATTTAGATGAAGACCATCCCGTGCGGTGTCTTCTGGCCCCAGCCAGTGATTTGGGTCTACGAAATGACCCTCGAACTTTCCGCATGCCCATTATAACCCTCGATTTAATTGCCACGTCCTACCGATGTGCACATCTCTGCGTTGCATCACACCAGATAGAACAATTCGCGCGTTTTTGAATTTGCTTTTTTACAGCGCGACCTAACTCCACGCACTGGTTCACAGAGTCGAAGATGGGTTGCCTCTTCGATACATTTGTACCCACGTGCAAAAGGACGACTTCCACGGCTTCATTTTCGTGCGCTCTTTCCACGACGGATTTCATTTGCACAACGTTTATCCCTGGAAAGAAAGAAACGTCGGCTCCTTTCTTCTTGCAAACTCCTCCGCTATGGCCCAGCATCGTAGCTCCGAGCACTTTAACCTTGTTCTTATAAGGCTCTTCATCAATGACGGTGTTGTTTGCTTCGGTGCTCGAATGCGTTGATCGCTACGGGACACTTTGCTTCTTCAACTCCTGGATCTTGAAGCTTAATTTCCTAATGCACTGCTGGGCTTCGGTTAATTCAGCTTCATGTCTCCGAAGTCTTCTCTCGATTCGATCACATTTGGGGCACGTGCATACCGACGATTCAGTAGCAGGACCAGGATTTTGCTCAATTCCGCCGATCACAAGAAGAGTGGCCAAAACTGCTGCACAGAGCAAAGCCATGCCGTCGCCGGACCGCACGCGCACCGCTTGCCCCTTCACCACCCGGAAAACACGCAGGCGCCCTGCCCAGATGCCCACGCGGGCGCGGTAAACCGCCAAGTCGCAACCCATGGCCTTTCACTTTACGGAGCTGCTCCGAAACACGTCATTACGCGACGACTACCTGTACACGACTGTAGACGATCTGTAGACCTGTAGGCGATTAATTATTATTATTATTTTTCCATTACATCACGACTAAATAGGTTATGAGTCGGCTGAATGTAAAATCTACTCCAAGTTGCAACCAGCTACCTAAGGAGCAGATCCAGTGACTGTCAGTGCCTCTACAATACTTTGCGCAAAATGCACTTCCCAGTCCTTTGAATGACCTGCAAGTTCAGCCAAGTTCTTACACAAATTTTGCGGAACAAATCCCAGAGCTCCGATAACTATCGGTACGACCTGTGCTTTTAGGCCCCACATTCGGCTGATCTCAATTTCCAAACTCTTTTATTTAAGACGTTTCTCTGTCTCCTTCGTTACGACATTTTGATCGCAAGATACAGCAACATTGACAAGTAAACACGATTTGTTCTCCAAATCTCGGATGACTATATCCGGTTTGTTTGCCGCTCCGTTTGAATTTGTTGGTCGTACAATATTGTACCAAATCCAACCGATGTCACCGGTTTTGGTGAGTGTTCGTACCACTTGGGGCATGTGTTTGGAACTTCGAGGGCGGTACAGATCTGCCAGTGAAGGTAGCTACACACCCCGTCGTGTCTTTTCAAGTATTCGGTCTTTGCTAGGATTGGACAAGCTGAGACAATATGATCAATGGTTTCTTCTTGCTCCTGGTAAATTCGGCATGTGTCATCTGGGGAAATTTTGAGAACCGCTTTATCATAATGTCGTGTTCTTAACGCCTGATCTTGAGCAGCTACTAGAACTGCTTCTTATTCTGGCTTCATTCTTCCCGTTTTAAGCCACATAAATGATTGATCTTTATTGATGTGCAAATTGTCCATTCTTTTTAGGTATTGTCAGTGAAGTTGTTTGTCTCTCCACAATTTCTTTAACATTTTTTGTGTCTCACACTTCATGTTTAGCAGCATCAGAAGTTCAGTGCCTGTGTTATTCGATTTGTCTTGCCTAGTTTCCCTCGCAATACTTCTTGCTATACTAACAATGCCTCTGTTTCCCATTCTTCGGTCAGAGTTCATGACCTGCCTCATTAGTGGGTCATCTTGATGACTGACTACATACTTCTCCAACCCGACTATAGCGTTGTGCCAGGAGGCCTCAATTTATCTGAGGCCTCTTCCTCCTTCTTTATGTGACACATAAAGTCTATGTATATCAGCACGAGGATGGGAAACATAATGCATTGTTCGCAGTTTCCTCGTTTTTCGATCCATGGTGCGAATTTCTTGCTCAGTCTAGTCCACTAGTCCAAAACTGTATTCGGCTACAGGTACCGCCAAACTACCTATTGCAGATATTTTATTCCTGGAGTTCAGAGGGGACTGTAGGACTAGTTACACTCTCCTATAATACTCCCTACGAATTCTCTCTTTGATTCTTTCGTTCGAGATGGTTTCACATTCTTCAATGCTCATATATTTGTAAGTTTTACCTGGCTCAAGATCTTGAATCACAGTGTGCATATCAATTACAATGTTCTCAGACGTTGTGAATTTCCCTCTTTTTAAATTGATTTTTGAACACTTGTCAAGAACAAACTTCATGCAGATGTCATTGATAAAGTCATTCACGACAGACAGCATATGGGAGAGAATCGCTTCATTCTTAGCAAACACTTTCAGATCAACCATGTAAAACAAATGTCATACTGGCCTTTCATCACCATGGAGCTTAAAATCAAAGTCAGCTTGCGACAACTGTCTCGATAGTGGGATCAAACTAATGCAAAACAGCATAGGGGATAGTGAATCTCCTTGAAAAATACCCCTGTTAATCTGAATACTAGTTTCTACTGTTTCCTTTCTGCTCTGTATTAGTAATCTGGTACTCCACGACTTCATACTAGCCTTGCAAAATTCAGTAAGTCTAGGATGAAATCGATATATCTCCAGGGTCTTCAAAAGCCAATCGTGTCATACACTATCAAAGGCCTTTTGGTAGTCAATCCAAGCCATGCTCAAATTACGTTTGCGTTTCTTTACATCATTCAAAATGACTTTATTCAGTAGCAAGATTTCCGTACAGCCATAAGAGCCTTTACGACATCCCTTTTGTTCAGCTGGCATTAGATGGTTCTTATCTAGATGTCTGTATATTTTGTCAGGTATGGCTGCAGTGATAACTTTGTAAAGTACTGGCAGACAAGTAATTGGCCTGTAGTTCTTCGCCAAAGAGCTGTCTCCCGCTTTGGGTAGCAAATACGTGATGCCGCGTGTGAGCCATTCCGGGAGTTCCTTTGGGTTTTCTAAAACTTTATTAACTTTACTAGATGAGAATGTATTACTAACTTTACTAGTCTTTACTAGATGAGAATGTATTGCTGTTAATTTCTTAATCCAATAAATCGAGATCTTATCAATCCCGGGGGCCTTCCAGTTTCCCATGTTCTTAATTGCTTGGAAGAGGTTCTCTTCCGAGAATTGGTGAACATCTTCCACTGTTTCTACAAGTTCATCGGCAGCATCATCTTCAGATTTAAGCCAAGATGCGTCTTTGTTGTAGGATCTGCTCTCCTCCCAGATTCCTGCCTAAAATGCTTCGACGTCATCTTTGAAGAAGTGACAGCTTTGCCATTCGTTTTTTGAGTCAGATTGCAATAGAATTTTTTTGCGTCTGTTTCAAACAACCGTTTCTGTACACGGAAATCTATTCTACGTTTGTAACGTCTAATTCTTTGAGCCCATGCTTGAATTTTCTCTTTTAGCTTCTCAACTACCATTAGCCTGCTGGTGTCATTTTCAATTTGGTATTTTTGTTCAACATTGAATATTTTTCGTTGAACTTTAGAGGTGTGCGTTGATTTAGAAGATGCCTCAGCTAGGAGTGATATTTCCCATGGGGGTACAGAGCTATTTACTCTGTTTTGTTGTCGGCCGTCGGTGTTCTTGGCTAGCCCCAAAATTATCTGAGATACTAGATATCCAGTTGAATATACCATGTAATTGATTTCAGTAATATCTAGATCTCTGCCTGGGGTCTCGACCACCTCATTCAAGACAGAATTCACTGTTTCTATCACTCTGTTAGCTTTGGCATTTTCTTATATTCTCCTCAACAGTTCGTGAGATTCAACGGATGTTGACTAACTCGTTATATCTCGCGCCGAAGGATATTTTGCATTATGTCCTGATCGTGTAATTCATTGCCACATGAATTTTCACCACTGACGTGTGTTTCACTGGAAAGAGATGAACCTTCCACGGGATCATCATTTTCAAGTTCTACATGTTCGTCATATGGATAGTTCGAACGAAGTACATACTCCGCATTTCTCTCAATGTCAGCATGTTCTTCTGAGAATTGTCCTCTGCTGAGTATGTGTCGTCCTTGACTGGCAAGCTTCTTTGAGTCTAGGGTAGGTCTCATATCTGGGTTCCGCTCTCTCCATACCTTGAAAACTTCTATTTCTGAGCCCCCATTTTTCGCTTTTGCATAGTAAAATCACCACATCACCTCCTTTAATTCATCCCGGGTCCATCTCTGACGATGGCTTCGAGCTACTGCCGGCTCTGGGTCCCTGGGACTAGCATCCGTGGGATGGCCAGACGCCGACAAGGTGACATTAGCTCGGTTTCTGAGCTGGTATGTGACATTGGTAGAACAAGGCACGTTAAGATTCATTACATTTCTTGTTCTATCCATTTTTCTCATTGGTTTGAATTGAAGGGACAGGACGCAAATTCGAGTTCACAGATCACACTTAACTCTCGAGTTGTTTCCTGCCATCCGTTACTGCGACCCACAGTGGCCTCGGGGCATCCCCCCGCAGGGCCCAGCAAGGGGTCCCTCCGATTGCCAGTCGGCATTACTAAACCCTACGGGATTTTCACTGACTACTGAAGGCAGTCTCCTTCGCTGGCTAATGCAAGGTTCGGGCCTCCACCCTAATCAGTGGCCTGGTGTGCTAACCCAGTTTCTCTCCTGTACCCTCTATGGGCCGACAACAGGAAGTCCAAAAGTTCATGACCCTTCCCTCTCTACTTACTTCCCACTCTCCTCAAAATGGAGTACTTCTTCGTCTGAACCCTCACCTTCAACCTATTCAGCAAGAGAGGCCCTACCGGTAGCTAGGCTACCACTGACGTAGCTTCAAGGCTCATGGGGGTACTGAAGCTCCACCACCAACTGCAAGGTCGTGTACTCCCTAGGTGGAGTTATTATTATTATTATTATTATTATTATTATTATTATTATTATTATTATTTTGAGGATTTAAGTGGTAGGGTGATGATGAGGGATGAGAGGACTAGGATGATAGTACGAGCTGGTAGGTGGGGTAGTGGGATGTATTCATGGGTTTTTTGGAATCAACCCATCATTCGCTTTGTGACCAATGTAAACCACGAAAATCCCGTTCAGAATGGCCGGTCCGTGTATCGACCCCGGACCTCCCTATTTCGAATCCAGCGCGCTACACACTAAGCCACTGCGCTTGGTCACTTGTTCCTAAATATACACTGTTTTCTCCGATTATATTGCAATTTAGTATGGATTTAACTCAGAGGCTTCTTTTAGGTTTGAGTATCTTTTACTGCAGTGAATGTACAGCATGAGACAATCGGCTTTACATCCCCTCCGAAGGAAGTCGTATGAACAATTTTTGAGGATCTTCTGTGGGCCTTAAATGTCCACGTCTTGAACGGGTTTGAACCTGCGAACTTGGGTTCAACAGTCAGGGCACTTGTTAACCGTTACTCCTCCGAAGTCACAAAGAGATTAGCACGCTATTCTATGTTGCATTTCTAAAAATAGCTTAAAGTATTTTGGGTGTGTTTCTTTCACACGATTGAAGTGGTCATATTTATAATGAGTTATATTTTTTTACTTGAACAAAAACGAAATCTTTTGATTGATTTAGTAATGCTGGGTATGTAATGGCATAAAGGAATATGAATGAAGAAAGTCCTTTCAAAACTTTTCCGACCCATATGACGTCGGTAATATAATGCGTGTCCAGCAGGCAGTTGTAACTTAACGATGAATGACGTGAGGTGATGTCTCATGACGTGACATGATATACAATTAGGCAATTAATCTGAATCAAACTTCACTTGTCTCACAGTTACATTCTAAACGTTGAATGCTGCTGCGTGACTGCTTTGATAGAACCCTGCTTTCAAAAGGGTATTGTTATAACGTATTTGGGTAAAAATAAAGATAATTTGCGGCATGGTAATTGATAGACGTCATCCATAGGATAAGACAATGGTTGTTGGAAATCACAAACCACGAATATCATTATTAGAGTATTCATGTAATCCGTCGTATTTAGTATATTTTTAAGCCATTCGGAAGCAATATTATATGTATATACTCTTAAGCTTTGTTGACTTCAGGTAACTATGAATATAGTACGAAGCCTCATAATTATAATTACTATACATTTTAACAAACAAATATTTTATATTTTTCGACTTAGCATATTTATGCCACTATTATTGTGTAAAGAGTTCTTCTAAATTTCATTATGTCGGAGTTGCAATTTTATAATGATCATCTGAATTTTTTCAACGAATGATTGAGAATTTACAGAACAGATTTCGTTTAGGGAAAGTATTTTATATTATAGTTTTTACTTTTGAAATATTAACATTTGGTAAATCTCGAAATTACATATTTCGCAGGAAATGAGACTAGCACCTAATTTTTACAGTCGTTAGAAATATATGGGGAAAATGTAAAGAAAAAAATTGGTGCGGTTTTTAAAAAAAACGTTTTAAAAATATTCAAAACCGTCTATATTTTACACAAAATAAAGGGAAAATACTAATATTTTCGAAAACTTTTGCAATATTTATTTCAAGATCTGTCTTTAAAGAACAGATTTCAATCACGAAAAAATCTTTACCTTCAATATGTACGCCAAAAAATTGATTTTTTCCAATTTTCAAAAAATCAGGAATTTCAACGAAAATGAGATCTTTAATTTCTTTTAGCCGTCCTGTAAAATATCCAACGCTATGGAATGTACCCTCAAAAATAAAAAAAATCTGCTTCATACTCACAAAGACTTGATTTCGTTCAAATCAATAGCTGAATACCAATATTGAAAAAAATACTTCAACCTTTTTTTCACTAGCGTTGAACACAGACGGAGAGACAGTGACGGAGAGACCTATGGACACACGGACTTTTTCAAAGTCAATCGATTTTCAGGTATCAAGGACACACAGAACTTGAAATCTGGCTACACCACGTTTTAGAGGGAAAAATGTATTTATATAGATACATGATTTATCCACTTTTTAATTACCGAGGCCTGACAATAAGTGTTTTTCAGTAGGAAATTCGCAGTTTTCAACCGCACGATTTCAATAATTTAACTTCTTATGAAATAAGAACGAAGAAGTAAAAATAACTGACTCCAATGGCGCAGTTTACATTGCTGGGTATAATCCTTCGACTGTTGGGGAGAATTTTAATGACCTTTGATAGCTAGTTCTCTGTGATATCTCTGAAAAATAACAGACGAATACTGATGCAGTACCCTAACAAATGAATCACGAATTACGCGTGATCTTTCCTTGTTAATTCTTGTCTCTTCCCCCGTAGAGGTATACAAATACATGCACTGTACTGCCACAAATATTGGGAGACGACTCGTATTTGTAGAGCTTGTCCCGGCTGCTTCCTGGCGATCTGAAGCGGAAACTACGTTCAAGAGAAGGGAAGGACAGCAATGTCTTCCGATATATGAAATGCACTGTGTTAATTGATTTCTTGGTGATTACGGGCGCGCCAACAGCTAAGGTAATTAGTCTCGTAAGTTTAGTGCTTGTTTTATCGTGGCTGATGGCGGTGATCTTCCCCATCTGATGGCCAGATTCGGCGCTGACCTACGTCAACTTGCGGGTGTTTCCCCAACCAATTATCTCCCACTGGCGTGGCACCGCTCCAGCCGGGACGAGCTCTAAGCTCCCGACTGGTCTCCCGAGATGTGTAGCGCATGTAAGTGCAAGTGTGTGTAGGTATGACTTGAGGGTAGGACAAAGAATAGAAAGAAAAGACCGCATGCGGTCCGTAACCCGTTTGTTACAGTACTCCTCCGGCATTCACCTCATATTGATCAGAGATACCATTGAAAACTACCGATCGAAGTAGCCGATTGCCAGAATTTTTCTCCAGAAAACAAATGATCTCGTCCAATCTATGTAGCTAAAGTCGAAAATCCTGCCACCGTCGACATTGGAACCCTCGTCAACTCGGTCAGAGGCTGGAACCCTAGTCAATCTGGTCAGAGCCTTGAACCCTAGACAACCCGGTGAGAGGCACTGCAGTTTTATGCCCTTAGCCACCCTTGCCGGTAATAATCACAGGATTTTAGGCGCCAATTGCCACAGTAATTGACGCACCAGGAAAATTATATACAGATTAACCCCAAACAAGTTGTTTATTATTTACAATAATTTCCTCAGCCACAACTTTTCACCTTCCATTAAAAATGTTAGGTAATGTAAAACATAATTGGAATGAGTAGTCTATCAGCAGTCATTGAATGAGCGTTGTGAACCCATTGAGGGGTCTAGAGAGAGACAGAGAGAGGGAGAGAGAGGGACAGAGAGAGACATAGAGAGACAGAGAGAAATAGAGAGAGACAGAGAGATGCAGAGAGAAACAGAAACAGAGAGACACAGAGAGACACAGAGAGACAGAGACAACGAGAGAGAGAGATCAAAATATCGATTTCTGAACGTATTCGATTTCAAACACATTGAATGTCTATATTTTGAATTTTGTTGGTTAGCTCCCACTTCCACTCGATGCCTCAATTGTATCATTCCAGAAGTCCATTTGTACTGATAGGAATTAGTAGAAATGTCCCTCCATTTCACAGGCGAGAACATCGGCCGCTATGGTATGCATTGTTCGTCGAAACAACTAATTAGAGGAACGGAGGGCAGAAAGAGGGAGGGCCGCGAGACAAAAGGGGAGGTCGAAAGGGCTCGCCCCTGCTGGAGCAGCTGCGTTGCGCGCTGCGATCGTGTTTCCGGTCGCCGGCGGTCGGCGCGGCGGCGCGGGGTTCGGAAGGGTGTCGGAGCGAGGTAAGGGGCTGAAATGGCCTGTGCGGTAATGGGTGGACGGAATCCGGGAATGGCGCGAATCTCATTCTCGTTGAACTCTCTGAATTTTCGAAAATTTGCAACTTTAGAAATAATGCGAGAACGTTCACGCTGTTGTAGCAACACTAGCTGTGTATTGATGTAGAGAGTCTATTTCTTGGTAAGTTTTGTGAACCGAAAGGAGCCCAGGAAGGGTAGACATTATTTGTATTTGGTATTTTGGATACCCAAATTGGAATTCAATCTCAGCCTTTCCCATTGCTGATAATCTCACAGAAGGTGAGTTGTTTGATTACATCTACACTGAAAGAGGGGAGACTCGTCCAACCAGGTATCTCCCAACACCGCCCCAGCCGGGAAGCTCTAAGCCCTAAGCTCTAAACTCTAAGCCCCCTATCGGTCTCCCGGCGTGTATGGTAGTGTAGTGCATGTTAGTGATAGTGTGTGTACGAGGGGTGACGATAGGACAAGGAAGAGGAAGGTAAGATCGCGCGCGGTCCGTGGCCCGTTTGTTATTTTACTGCTCTGTCATTCGCCTCGTGTTGATCGGAGAAACCACGGAAAACTACCGATCAGAGAAGTCGGAAGCTAGAATTATCCCCTAGACGGCAACTGAATTCGGCCTAGCTGACAAGCTAGTGACGAACATCCTACCGCCGTCGGGGCTCGAACCTAAGACCTACCGGTCAGAGGATCAACAGTGGCATCAGTTGATGCCCTGAGCTGTCTCCCTGTCTATGATTTACAAGTGCAGAGCATTGAGCATGGAGTTTGCCAGCGTAAGGATACGTAGTTTGTGGCACACGTTGAAATGAACAGGTCAGGTGGGTTCAAGGGGACCGGAGGGTGCGGTGACGAGGCAGGGGTGAGGGCCGGACCGGAGACGAACCCGAGAAGTACGACGCGAGGAAGGGTCGATAGCGCGTGGGGGAGGGGAGGGTTGGGCGCTGACGCCAGCGGAGCGGCGGCGGAGCCCGTACTCACCGACGACGGACAGGTACATGGCGTGTCCGATGGGCGGCGTGGTGCTGACCTGGCACTCGTACAGCCCCGAGTCGCGGTGCTGCGGGTAGCGAATCTGCAGCATCCAGTCCTCCGTCTGCGGCGAGTGGATGGACTGGAAGCGCTGGTCGCTCGTGTACGTGTAGCGCCCCACCGTCAGCAGGTGGATGTCCCGGTGGCGCACCCACGACACCTGCGCACAGCACACACTCGCGCTCAGACACACCACCACAAACACCTCGCAAACAGACATTAAGTAATGTGCACGGGTAGCGCCCCACCGTCAGCAGGTGGATGTCCCGGTGGCGCACCCACGACACCTGCGCACAGCACACACTCGCGCTCAGACACACCACCATAAACACCTCGCAAACAGACATTAAGTAATGTGCACGGGTAGCGCCCCACCGTCAGCAGGTGGATGTCCCGGTGGCGCACCCACGACACCTGCGTACAGGGGACACTCGCGCTCAGACACACCACCACAGACACCTTTCAAACAGACACGAAATAATCGTATGAAATGGCGCGGGTTTAATGACACTCTCATCATTAGAAAAGGAAATATCATACATCCTGTTTTGAGGGTACTTCAATTTCACAAAGCTTTTTGAACCGCATTGCGGCCAACTAGTGCTAAAATTGCTAAAGTGTTCAGTGCTAAAAGAACAATAGAAGTATGTAAATTACAACTTGTAACAAAGAACAAATATATGTGAAATAACCTGATACTGAAAAATACGTATTAAGTGAAAGAAAATTACAAAAAGAAATTACAAAATTACAATGGAAGAATTACTTGTAATTAAAAATGCACAAAACGAAATAAAAGGTCAATAAGTTTTATTTCGACAATAAATAAGAAGATAAATTATATCTTTACAAAATAAAAGTTAACATTTAACATTTCTCATGTTACATAAATTATTATTGTAAGAAGAAATGCAATAAATACATGGAATAAATGCCGATAAGCAAACAGATGTGCCACTTGTGTAGAGAGTGTGAGTCCGACGAAGATAAAACAGCGTGGCTCTGGAGCACTGTCCTGCTATTTAAAGGTAGGCTACCACTATAAAGAGGATAAGGAACCAAAGAAAAAACCGTGAGAGGGAAAAGAAATGCAAGCCACGGGGTGGAAAATAGGGAGGAAACGGAGTTAATGTGCAGAGGAGATGGCCAACTTTAAGGGTTTGAGGAAAGAAATTTTATTTGAGAGTACTATGATAAAACTGCCTCCGATATTTCCTTTTCCACAATTGAATAATGTCAACGCATAACTGTAAGAGATTAAAACATGGACCCTACCAGTAGAACAAATCTAACCGAGAAATACTTAACCGTTATACTTCCAGTAACGAATTTTCTATTTGCAGTATTCGAATAAGAATTTCCCTCATGATGGGGTTATTTGATATAACAAGGCAGTATAGAAAGGCATCCCCGTTGAACGAGTTTTATTGGAGAAATTAAATTTGTAGTATTCGAATTAGAATTTCCCCCATGTCCAGGCAATCTGTACAGACGATCTCATTAAAAAACGAAATTGAAATTCGCATACGATGATTATAAAAATACGCAACTGGCGCCCAATATTGCTTCATAGTTTGAGTTATATGGTACAAATACGGGGTAAACATGTTTTCACTGTTTAATGAAAGCGTTATATAGTGTTCCGAAAGTATTGATTCCATAGTTACGAGAAGTAGTTATCTCCCTTTAAATTGCGTTGTTTGTGTTCCAATTAATTCTGTGATGTGAAGTTCTGTTGTAGTAATTTGCAGAGTATCGTCATTGGCATAGAATCGTCAATGTAAATATATGGTTGCACATTTACTGGAGATCTTTTATTCCACATGACATTAACCATATTTCCATGTGAATATTTAAATGAGTTTACCTATTCAATATTCCAAAAAGCAAGAAGCTTGTTTCTTATAAAGAGATGAAAGGCTTATTAAATCAAATTAAAGACTCATTTTTAAAAGCCTAATTTTGAAACTACCAATGCGAGAATATTCAGTAAAACCAACGGGTGGTAATTTTTTTGTATTTTATGAAAACAATTGAAACAAACAAAATATTGAAAAATAATTGAATTTGTCATTACTTCATTACTCCATATTGTCGAGGATGTGGTGTGCATAACATTGTCAAAATTGTAAAAATCATAACATTAATATAAACCTTAATTTTATGTTTAGAATTTTTCTGGAACATTTGAGATTTTCGAAGTTATAATTCCCCATATGCTCCCTATTAGCACCTAAGCATCCCGGTTTTGTCCTCAATAATTTCTACATTTTTATATTGTACGCTATTTATTTTATATGTATTTTAAAAATGGAGAAACATGGTCAGTGCTATCATAAACCGGATTCCTGGAGTCCAGTGTGCACAAATTCTGAAGTATTTGGTCGGCGGTGTTTCCAGTGCTAAATAAAATATTCTTCGCGCATGACGAAAATCATCTCACGTTGGAGGTCACACTATGGAGGTGGATGAAATAACACTCACTACTTTTGGACCATTTTTTTATTAAGTAAATAGGTGTTGCTACAGGTATGTAGTCCTTATCTACAGGTGTGTATTATCCTGACTGATTTATTCATTGTTTACTTAATTTTCAACAAGAACTTCATAATTAAATTACTGTTCTTGTCCATTCAGCAGAATTCGCACCGTCTCTTATTCTGTTTCTTCAATTTCCCACACTGAGTTTAATTGTATACGTTTCCCTTCCGTTCGCGTCCTACTTCTATGAACTATTTTCCATTCGCGACTCAAATTTCGTATTAAAAAAGTCAAATTCTGTTTATTTACGTTCATACGTGCTACTTTCGGATATGCGAATTGCCTCTAACATTTCGCACGAAATCTAACTTAAAAAACTTTCCTGAAAACGAATACTCTGTCAGACACAGCCTTACGTCCGACTCCTATCAGACACTTCTCTTCCACCGGATCAACTTGTTTTTCCCGTTCACATATTCAGCGTTGTTATTTACAGAATCCGATGCTAATTTGTCCACTGCAACTGTGCTTTATCGGGATTCTCTTGTCTGTTGCAACTATGTCTCTTACATTCGCAATAATTTATTAAAAACATTTTTCTAATATTTTAAATGCTTCCGCGAACACACGTCTTTATTGTTATTTACTGACGCCCTATGTTCCCCATGTCTCATTTCTGTTCATATTTTTCCGAATTTTCCTTTCCTTCCTATCTTCTTCCGTCGACATATTTTTATTAATTTATAAAAAATACCCAATAGGTAATTTTACTCATCTCAATAGCCATTAACAATATCGCGAGAACGTACGTGCTGTTGTAACACCACTAGTTTTTTTGTATGATTTTGAGCGACTTGAAAATGAAAAAAACATTTCCTTCAATTTCTGCCTTTAAATAAACACGCCCTGAAATGGTGATTTTTTATCCCAAAACTAATTGAACCTAAAAGACAAAAAGTCGTCATTAAAATTTATGTAATGGTGGCGGCTCAAACACAGCAATCGCTGCATGAACTTGTTTCGATATCTCACTGAAAAATAATGGAATTTAAAAAAATCACTTGAAATTGAGAACAATATCACACATGTGGAAATCGTCTTGCGAATTACTCGCTCTAGGAACTGTATCTCGTCTTTCGTATTGTTTTATTGCAAGGTTTAAAACATTTATAGTATTATACACTGTAGACGATATGGAATAATGGAAAACTAATTGGTGAACTAATGGTGAAATAACTAAAGTGTTTGTGAAATTAAGTAAATTAATAGTGAAAATCTAATGATACTAAAATTAACATTGAACTAGTGAAATGGGGTCACTTGTTTTCATGGACATTTTCATCGTAAAGAAATATATGTAAATCGATTGAATAATATGGAATATAAAATTTCAAAATTATAAAAAAAAAGTACAAAGCAGAGACGTCAACAGTTACACTGGCATTCCAAAACCTTCCCACAATTTCATCATAAGAATAATTCCGTATTCGCGAGCGAAATACAACAAAAGATATGTCGATAAGGAGGTGTGGCAAGTACCTATCTGATAATGAGTACCGTCGCAGCCCCTGTTGCCGCTTTAAAAGCAGCTTTTCGAGGCACTGTAAAAATTATTATATTAATGTCACTTTGAATACTTAATTATAAAAACTACGAATTAATCTAACTGAAATTTTTGGTGACGAGGAAAGGTGTCGAAACGTATATATATTGTTTTTGGACAAATTATTTATGATTTTCAAATGTGAGAAATTTCACATGATAGTTTCATTTACTCAACACTAAAATTTTAAGTAATATGTAGTTTAAAATTCGAATATGCTTTTCTCTTTCTCTTTGAGAAATGTCTTGAACGGATCGTGCCAACACCACGCGTGCCCTGACGGCTGCGCTTGTGCAAAGCAAGGACGATTCTTATCTTGCTGGTGGCGTCACAGCCCCCGGCACGGCACGAGTCGTGTGAGGAGGGGGCGAGGGCGGGCAGGCACGGGTGGCGGGCACACCTGTTGGCGCCCCCAGGGACTCACACCCTCGCCTTGACTCGCGGTGCAAGGCGCCGCGCCGCTGAACGGGGCGGGGCGAGGCGGGGAGGCGCGGGGCGGTCTGGGCATGGGAGGCAGGGCTGAGAGGGGCAGAGAGGGACGGGGCGAGAATGATTAGCTCAGCGGACACTAATGCACGCGAAATGCACGCTCCACGACGAATGCGGACGACGCGTTCAGCCGCCAAGCGTCACCACCGCGAGCTGCCCTCCCCGTCACCCCCACGCCTCTCCCCGCCTCGCCCCGCCTCGCCCCACCCCGCCTCGCCCCACCCCGCCTCGCCCCACCCCGCCTCGCCCCACCCCGCCTCGCCCCACCCCGCCTCGCCCCACCCCGCCTCGCCCCACCCCGCCTCGCCCCGCCTCGCCCCGCCTCGCCCCGCCTCGCCCCGCCTCGCCCCGCCTCGCCCCGCCTCGCCCCGCCTCGCCCCGCCTCGCCCCGCCTCGCCCCGCCTCGCCCCGCCTCGCCCCGCCTCGCCCCGCCTCGCCCCGCCTCGCCCCGCCTCGCCCCGCCTCGCCCCGCCTCGCCCCGCCTCGCCCCGCCTCGCCCCGCCTCGCCCCGCCTCGCCCCGCCTCGCCCCGCCTCGCCCCGCCTCGCCCCGCCTCGCCCCGCCTCGCCCCGCCTCGCCCCGCCTCGCCCCGCCTCGCCCCGCCTCGCCCCGCCTCGCCCCGCCTCGCCCCGCCTCGCCCCGCCTCGCCCCGCCTCGCCCCGCCTCGCCCCGCCTCGCCCCGCCTCGCCCCGCCTCGCCCCGCCTCGCCCCGCCTCGCCCCGCCTCGCCCCGCCTCGCCCCGCCTCGCCCCGCCTCGCCCCGCCTCGCCCCGCCTCGCCCCGCCTCGCCCCGCCTCGCCCCGCCTCGCCCCGCCTCGCCCCGCCTCGCCCCGCCTCGCCCCGCCTCCCTTCTTCTTTTCTGTTGTTCGAGCTGCGTGAGCGGGGAGGCTGTGCGACTGGCACGCGGAGCGGGAAGCCGACATGAGTTTGTCGTCAGTCGTGAGACATGTAGGTTTGTCTCGGGCAGAGCGGTGCATCACACCGAGGGGAAATGTTTGTAGTTTGGCTGTGTGGTAGCCGCACTGTAAGTATCACTTCTTGTGGTAGACTCTATTTATTTAGTTAGTAGAAGGCAGTTTTATGGTGGGTTTTACGACTTCGGTCAGTGTTTTTTTTATTAATAAACCAACTGTTTATTCTACCCACCCTCGTCTGTGTTTTAATACATCCGTATGACGCCACACCCTCATGACCTGTTACGTTCGTCCGCAAGACACGACCTCTCCAGGGCTAAGGGAAGCCGGAGGGGCTCAGTTCGTGGCTCGCTTTTTGCCTAGTTTTTGCTCGTAAGTGTTCTGAATTTTAAGATGGACATTTGTGTCATTCTTCGCAGTTGCAGGTTTGCATTCTCTTTCGAAAGCTTAAACAAATGAACGCGAAAACTGTACATTCCATGTTTTACTTGGAATTGTTATTTGACAGAAGTAAGTCACGACTGAGCACGAGAGCAATTTAGTGGTAAGGTTTTCTTTATCTTAAGCAATCTGATAACAATGCCACGATTTAGTAATCGCATTTTTGAGAAGAGAAAGTATAATCGAAAGAGTAAACAATACGAATAAACAAGATTTTCTTCCCTTAAAACATCATACAAATATTCTTTACATTAACGAAAGCATTCACAGCGATTACCCTAGAAAGCACTATTTTTAATAATAATTTCGAGTCTCGTCATGGTGACCTCGTGTGAAAACACTTTATATAACACATTGTAGATCACAAAATTATCGAATTAAATGTAATGTTGCTAAAGAGACAACTCGTTTACAGTCTACAGAATGGTCCATTTAATTTGACAAATCAAAATAACTCGACAAATATGCAACGTACAAGAAATGTCAAAGGCAAAAAAATATTATCTCCTAGGGGGATAATTGTCAGACCTAAAATCAGTCTCCGCTCGCCCCTTGAGGGCCCCATGAATTTGGTCTAAAATATGTTTTGATAGAGAGAGACGATCCAGACATATTCCAGAAAAAAATTAATATCTCCAATGGGAAAATCTGCCAGGCCCAAAATCAAATCTCCCTCCCCCGTCCACTAGTGGTGGGGTGTGGCAACTTTGAAACCTTAGATGGAAACCAAATTTTTCTTTAAAGAATTTGATTTAACGTAATTCAATCAGCACGGGCGATTTGAATCCGCTGGACGTACATGAATACAAATAATCGGATCGTTTCTTTTGATCAAAAATGTTTTGGATCAAACTGTTGTATTTTTTATTGTATAATACGAATATGAAATAAAAAAGGGGGATCCCATTTCATATTTCAAAGGTGGCTCCCTCTTCACTCTCAAGAGGCGAAAGGGGAAGTTTGATTTTAGGTCTGACAGATGTTCCCTCGGAGAAATTAACTTTTTGCCTTTGAAATTTTTTTGTACATTGCGTATTTCTCGAGTTATTTTCATTTGTCAAATTAAATGGGACATCCTGTGTAGATGGCTGAAGACGCGAGAAAGTTTAAATTTTAAACAATGGAAAAGAAAAGAGCAGCATTTATATTTGGCGTGTGGCGCTAAACCAAATGGCAACGTTAGACTTTTAAACGTTAACGCCTCTAATAATGTCTCCTCCCTGAAAATTGAAATACTCGTTTCAGTATCGTTCAATCTCGAGTTCAGATCGATCGGAAAGTGTTGATATTGGAGAAAATCGTATGACAATAGAGTTGCTCCCAGACAGACAGGTAGACGTTTTTCCCTCAATTGATCGAAGTATCTTGTTAAATGTTGCGCTGTTTACCGAATGTGTTTATTATTGGGTTTTCGTTGCGTGTGAAAAACAGCGTAAAAAAGAACAATAAACCGTAAAGATGTCGTAGAAACATTTAATGATTTTATGACCGAAGCACAACGAAATGTGGATTCACTTTATATTATTATTTACGAAGGGTCTACAATACTTGGATTCTGGCAATTCACCATGTTAGAGAAAGTAAATTACCGCATATAAGAACGAGAATTGTTCACTTTTCGCTACAAGGCCTCACTTCGTGTTTTTCTAACGAAAAATTGTCTATTTCCGCCTCAGTATTATAATACTTTCTCTGTACTACATAAACGTGGTAAGACAGGGATGTAAACACACTGCAGAATTATTATCAACAAAAGAAAGAGATTTTGAAGACCATCATGAAAAGTGGTGAATGTTTGCGTATGCGCGTGCAACGTCGCGTTGAAGGCTGTGTAAATCACGCTATGTTGAAAAATTATGTAAATGTTTGCAACAGTTCTCTCCAAATGCCATCTGGAAGCAAGTTCCTATATACCTGAAAATGAAAAAGTAACAAGTGGAGAATAAAGCCAGTAAAGCTACTGAAGAAATGTTCAAAAAACTTATTGGGCACTGCTTTGTTCCCACTCAACGCATGGATCCTGTTTATAACATTGTTTCGTTCCAACTTCCTACAGTGTATCACTGGGTCATACTTTTTCAGCGTCACGTGAGAAGAAACTTTTGAAGATTGTTTAAATGACCAAACTTGGGGCAATGAGGCAAGTTAGCAACACCACTAAATGTATTACACAAAACAACGCCATTAATTATCAGGAAATTCTGTAAATTCTCCATTTTAAGATTTTCCATAAAATATAAGTAAACGAAAATATTCATGGGACGTTTTCGACGATCAAATGTTTTGTCAAAACGAATTCCGTTGCAAAGAGTATTTATAAGAGATGCACAGATTTTAAATGCATGATAATCATGAATCTTATTACGTTGAAATGATGGAAGCTGTTGCTATTTCAGGAGATTGTTATCTCACGTCACCTGCTGTTATATACAGTATGAGTAAATTGCAGAGAGTTAACTGAAAATATATGTTTGCCACCTTAAAGTATTGTAAACGCAGAAATCACAAGAACTTTAAAAGGAATTACAAAAACAACTACTTCGAACTTGAAACGACACCTCTCCTTGGTAATACATGAAGCTCACGTAATTCTGGAGCAAGCAGAGAGCGCGCGAACACTTGATTAAAAACAAAGAGGGTGTGCATATCGCTTGTCACTAAAAATTCCATTCTTAAAAAGCAAGAGGTAAAAGTGAAATGTTCTGAGAAGCAGATTGTTTATCATTTAATTTATCTCGTTAAATGCATCTATATGATTGCAGATTCGAATAGAACAACAAAAGCAACAAAAAAATGAAAACAAATGAAGACCTTAGGGCAATAACACGCTATGCCACATTGATAATAAAATTGAGAAATTAGTGTTTATGATGCCCCATGTATGTATCTAGGTGTAGGTTATTCATTTTAAAGATTCATCGCAAGATGGCAGTGTACTTCATAAATTAATGTTCTTCATCCCAACGTGTACAATGCAATGTCTAAACTTTCACCTTCCTTTTTCTCAAAACTTACGTTTTGTAGCATAGCATGTTATTGCCTCGAGATCTTCAAACACAGAAGCTATTTTTGAGATCGTCTACACGCTCTTTCCGGTCGAAATGTCCTTTAAATCGCCGTAATAACTCTCCCTCCCCACTACGAAATTGGCTGCACTGGTGATGGATCGTCGCCTGGAGTCGCGCAGATCCGCCGAGGTGATACCAAACTAATCAGAGCCCTCTCTCGGTCCGCATCCGGTCGCGCCCCTCCCCTCCGCTCCGCTCCGCTCCCTCCGACGTCTGCGACGGCGGCGGCGGCGCCGTCACTTAATTAAGCCGCAGGTAAGTTCCCCGAAGCGCCGTCGCCGTCGCCGTCGGCGACGCGACGGCGCGGAGCGGGACGGGACGGGGACAGGCGGAGCGGGGGAGACGGAGGCGGCAGATGGAGCGAGCGAGGGAAAGCTGAAAGACGGGATCGTGGGGTGCGGGTGGATGGTGGGCGTGGCGGTGAGCAAGAAAGGAGGGTGGAACAGAACGAAACGGAGGAGGATGGGAGGTTGGGGGTGTAAAGAACGGCGGGTGAGAGGAAGGACTTAAGTCAGAACGGAGTGTCAGGAGAGCGCCGGAGCAGAGTGAGGGGAAAGGAAGGGCGGACTGAAGGGACAAGCAAGAGAACGGGAAGGCTTGGTGGAGTAAGAACGGAGTGTCAGGAGGGCGCCCGAGCAGAATGAGGGGAAAGGGAGGGCGGACTGAAGGAACAAGCGAGAGGACGTAAAGGCTTGAGGGAGAGGGTTTGTGGGGAGGCTTGTGAGTTGGAAAGCAGGAGGTCTGAAGGGTTGGACAGCGGGAGTGCGGAGGGTTGGACAGCCTGAGAGGGGAGGGGTGGACAGTGCGACGGCGGAGGGTTGGACAGCCTGAGAGCGGGGGGTTGACAGCGGAAGGCGATGGGGGCGGCCTGAGGACAAGGGGAGAGAGCGCCGTTGGAGGCCGCGTCCCCGCCGTTGGCGCCTTGCAATTCGGCGACTCAACTGAGGGCTTCAAAGCGGCGGCGCCCGAATCCCACTGCTACTCCTCCGTCTGCGCCGCTGCCGACGCGGAATATTGCAGTACACTTGCATTTTACCTGGGTTGTTGCTCTTACTGTTTTTCTAACAAGAATGCGAATATAATTGTTGCGGGAGGAATTCCAAGACTTCTGTGAATGTTTGTCACAATTATTACTATGCTGCGAATTTTTGCATATTTGCCGATTTTTATCCTTCAATTAAAAATGCGTCATTTTAGGATATTTATTCATTTTGAAGCATTAGTATTATTCTATTTTATTACACTTACTGTTTATTTTCGTTGCAGATGTACAATAGGTATAGTGCGATTTTTATAACTTCGCCTATCAAGGCCGGTCCTCACGATCGAATACGTCACGGTATTTTGCGTTTATCTCAGTCGTGCTGCTAGATATCGTATGATCGCGACCGTTTCAATCAGGGCTTGCGATCAAGCGATATCTAGTGGCAAGACCGAGAAAGATGCGAGATGCCGTGTGATATTCCATCGTGGTCATAGGGGTTTGAGGGGCAAAGTTATAAAAATCGCACTACGTATGGGATACAAGTACTGGGGGATGTTTACTGTTACGCGTGCAGCAGTGCCCCTCGCCAATCCTTTATTTCCGGCAGGCCACCTCCCCTCCCTTCCGCCTATCTCCCCACGCGTTCCAGTCAGCGTGTGAGTATTTTGTGTTTCCAGATGCCTCGTGTATTTTGCTCGTTACTTCCGTGAGTGTAATGTATCTTAAAGTCTGGAGGCGATGGCGTTCTGCCCCCGACCGACTTTCACGGGCCTCCAGGGTTTTCCCCCTACAGGTGACGCCCCTGTAGAGGCACCCCCATCAGGGATACGCTATAAACACCAGACTGCCTTACCGATTTGTTTGGTTGTCTATGTAAGTATGTGTGTGTGTGTAAATAAGGGGAGACGATAGGTCAAGTAGGAGGAAGGAAAGCTCGCGCATGTCCTTAGGGTACCTACTATCTCTCTGAATCAGTTAAAAATCTACTGATTTACAGTAACTTTTCACTGATGGTGTCAGTTATAACTCTGCCCCTAACAATCAGTGAATTGATCTGAACAAATCAGTGAATATCGGATCCACTTTTAGGATCAGTGAAGCCTCACTGTTTGAATCACACAGCAGCACGTGAACGACTGAACGATCAGTGAGCGATGGTTGCGCGGCACTTTTACCACTGGCGACCAGTGTAATGTTGGCGGTTATTATGAAAAGATTCGCATATTCGCTGATTGCCAGCAAAACTGCCCATTTCGACAGAAGATATCAGTGACTTCGGGTCTCACTGATTGAATCAACGACAATTTCACTGATTCAGATTCAGAGAGTACTGCTCCAACTGGTTTTAATAGGAGAAACGAAGAAAAAGTACGATCAGAGTAGCCGGCCGCTAGAATTCTTCTATAAACAACGGCTGAATTGAACTATTTTTATTAGAAGTGTTAAAATTTCGCTACCGGCCGCAATCTATTCCTAGAACCTTGCAGTCAGAGACGCTGCAACGCCAACTATTATTTGCACTGAACCATCTCAGCCGGTCCTCGTCTTTTACGTCAATAGTGGTTTTTTCCTAGCGTGCAGTTAAGTAAACACGTGTGTGAAGTCAAATAATAGTTTCAAGCTATGATTGCAAATTTGTATGCGCTAAATTCCCATAATGCCAGATCCTCCCTGCCAGATTGATTTGCGTTTGTTCGACTCGAGCTGCCCATTAACCACTGATCTGTACACACACATACACATACACACTCATACTTATTTATAAATAGATAGACAGATATCTGCCTTAACTTGAATCTGCATCATGGAGTTATCAGTATACCGTACTGCCCCATTTGCGAACATATTCTATTTAGTATGATCCCGTGCTCAGAGTTCGATTTAAATCGCTCGCTAGATCTACTGGATTTGCAGGCTCTACTATTACTTCGAATTCGATTTGGCGCATGTGCAAAAGCTGAAGGTGCTTCAGGTTATTTACAAAACTATCCAATGATATTTGTCGGTCTTTATCGTAAATGCGGCAATTTTTTAGCACTTTCCTCGCTCAGCGCGTGGTTTTAGAAAAAAATATAGGAAGTTAGTCAATAGGGTGAAAACATGAGGTGAAGTGAAGTGAAATGAAGTGAAAGGTGTGATTATAGATAGTCTACAGTTAAAAAGTATTTATCTATTAATATTTAGGTAAAGTGTTATGCGGTGCAGAGCAGTGAAGTGAAGTGATTTCATTTCGTTCTGTTTGGTTCTCTGCTTCAAAACGTCTTTTATATGCTATTCTGACAAACTTTCGTGTTTATTGATTTATGTTAACGAGTGTATTACGTGTTGAAATGAAATAATTAGTATAAGTATTGTATATTATATTGTAGTAGAGATAATGAGAAGCACAATATAAAAATGTTTTCTTTAATAGTGTAACATATAAAACATTAAAACCAGACTAGGTGCAGGGAAAACTTCGCCATGGTCAGTGGTGGTGAAATATTAAGAGTACGAGGACAAAAGCATAATTATATGAAGAATCACAACCGTCAGTACATATTGTGGTTTTGATTACCTCTACACAATTATTTCGAATTTGTGATGTTAAGGCATTACTGATTTGTAGGCACCATTCCTGCTTTGTGTGGCTAAATCGATTTACTTGCATTATTTGTTCTACATATACTTTGTCAAATTTGATTTGTATTCATGACAGACTAATGAAGATGATAATCATTTACTAAACTTATACGACTGACGACTTATTTCACTGAAGATTTTACAAATAAAAAGTACTGGGAGAGAAATTCTCAAAGAAATCAAGTAAGCACGCTTCTAAAACTTGTTCCCAAGATTTATTCTTCACTATTTGGTTTACGTATCAAAATATGCAAAACATTCAAAATACGTGAAATACAAAAAAAATTAAAAATTCCTTTACCACTGCAAAGTTACGGTTTCCACAACAACGATATCTCACATGATAAGTAAAAATAGAAATGTGTTACTTAGATATGAAATTAATAAGTAGAATTGTATTTCTTCTTTTGCTGTTTATCTGTCCAATTTAGCTCATTAATTTAAATCAATAAAACTGATTTTTATTAATTTTAGCCAACGTAAGAATGCAAGAATACATGTTTTCACAGTGCAGTAGTATGTTAGATGAGACTTCAAAATTTACATTCCAGTAAAAAACGTAGCCAAATGCATACTATACTTACTAGCCTGAACATATATAAAATTATAAATGCAAAAATAAAGAATGCTGAGTATAAATTTAGCACACGAACAAACAAATGAAATTGAATTACTAAACAAACTTCAAGTCATAGAATATTTTCAATGAATCATTTAGGTAGTTGGGAGACATGTTGAAGAGTTAAAGTGTGCAGGTGCGAGTAATGACATTGTGTAAACACAACATTGATAATTACATTTTTACTGAAAGCGGTTGTGCTTAAAATCTGTTTCACTGATGTACTACTTTTAAAACTATTTTGCCTACAATAATGAACTCATATTTTAGATAAATATACTCACAAAATGGTCTTCCTTTGAAAAGTAATTTATTGCGATGTGTTTTCTAAAAGATAAAATACTTTTTACTAAAGAAAAAGTTTACTGGTTTGTTTTAAGTAGCAAATCTGCGCAAAATTTACCCAGAAACGTCATGCAGACGCAATGCAATTTCATAAGAAAATTAAGAACCCAGAAAGGAAAACTGTGTTAATTTTTGAAAATGTCTCTATACTGCGACTTTCAATTGTATAAGTATACTTAACTTTTTTTAAAACAAGGAAAGCAAAGCAAAACGCGACTTACATATTCCTCTCCACCTTTTGCTTTAAAACGTCATTTTCACTAATGGGAGATATCACAAGAAGAAATCTGTCCATTGTAAATCTGCTTAAAAAGCTTCATAGAAATTGCAATGCATTTGATCTGAGAACAACTCTTTCACGTCCAGCTTTCCCCTGCAGGGAAAATTCTCGACATAAAGCTTTCTTCATAACGTGGAAAGAGTGCACGAAGAGCGCGGGAATCAACGTTGAGTAAGGGTCCTTTTGAAAGAAATGTTCTGTATTTAGGTCGAAAGGCTTGGCGGCAGCGCGGACTGTAGCGAAAAGTGAAATTTATGGGCAACATCAATCAGACGACGGCTGCACAGAATTTTGTTTAGAAGGCGACTGGGCGAAAGCTGCAAATAAATTGTTTGCCCTAACGAATTCAGCGAGCCCAGAGGGACCCTCGACCCACTGAGGGCATCTATTAACCAAAGCACTTAACGACTCCCAGCCCCTCCGTCCCTTCTTCTACTCGATTCCTTTGTACCCTTTTTCTTTTGTATATTTCATTTTTAGAATCAAAGGAACCGCATGTTCACGAAATCGAAACATCTTGTGTGTTTCGGAAAAATTTGAACTACATTCAGAAGAATTCGTAGCTCGCTTTTGATACTAATTTTTACCTTCGTAATAATACATTTCTGGTTGGCATAGGATCGTCCTATTATTTGTAACCGTATCAAGCAAAAGAAATGAACAGAAATTATCGGCGAAAATTATTTTTTTCATTTTTATTTCACTCTCGTATTTTTTATGTAGAACGATACGGTAGTATTTAACTAACTCACTCTAACGGATTCATTGTAGCATATGGGATGTAATAGATATTTATAGATTTTATTATAACGCTCTCAACTAAAGCAATCTAAAGGTTCAGCAAAAGCGCTACACAGTTTCTCTTTTATTGAAATCGATTCATTAAGAAACAGCAGTTATTTCCTTAATGAAGATATTCTAACAAAATAGGAAACATACAATTGTCATTATGTTATAAAATCTATCGTGCGAATAAGTTCAGTACACTTCTAATATTATATATAAATAATCATAAATATTCTCAATTCTCAATTCCTAATTATCTGCAAGAAAGAAACTACTTTGTTAATACAGCTCTTTGTGAAACCAGTAGAGTTTCCGGGATTCGCAACTCTCTTAGTCTGAGAACAATTGCTACCGATTTCTAGGACTTGAAGAGGTGTTCAAAATTATCACTTTTTACTTTCTCGCTACCGCTTGCACACTAGAGAGAAACCTATGTCATTCTGACCAAAAACATGGCGAAATGAAATTAGAAGTCTATTATGGGACATTGGAGGTTCCTCGGACACAATAAATGTAGGGTAATCTTTTGTAAATTCATCGCTTCACGCTACTTAGTACCTCTTCCCCCTTTTTTTGTTCGGGCATTCCACTTAAGTCATTAGTTCACATTTATTCCATGAGTTTAACTGTGCTATGCTACGATACGGCCTGAATTCACGCATGGTTCCAATCACGCCTCCCCAATTCAGTGCCGACGGGCAAATTGTCGAGCTCCACCATTCGGGGGTAAGTAATGTGAGACAAGTGGATCACCCGAATACGACAATATTTATTCTAAATAGTTTCAACTTTGTGTTCTTTGTGTTCTGACATGCTGTATAAAGCATACCAAAACACAATGTTGTTGTATTTGTAATTTCCAGGGGAGAGAAACGGAGAAATGTACATTGTAATATCCCCTTATACTTTGTTCCTCTATACCACATACACACAGTTCGTTGTTCATTTACAAAGATAACCGCAAAAATGTGCATTAATCTTTCAAAAATTGTTAACAACAAACATCACATTAAAAATGTAAAATTTTGAAAGGAAATTAACCTTATCAATAAGCTGTACGAAACAAAGAATCTGTTAAATACCAATATCGCCGCAATGTTATGTCAAATAATGTCTTGTAATGCACAATATGTATTCTGATGATTGTTTATATTATTTTTTCTATCTATATTCTGTTGCTGTTGAAGGTGATTGATAATGATCGATGTATATATACATAATTTGTCAAAATAAGAGTAACATTACATGACGATCATTAACAATCACCTTCAACAGCAACAGAATATAGATAGAAAAAATAATATAAACAATCATATATGCTTTAGTTTTAAATACTGTTGTATGTTCTGTTGTACTTTCTATAAATTGTCTTTTGATTGTGGTCGCTAATGACATAGAAGTTCATGCGAACAATTAAATAAAGCATAATAAAAAACACAATGTGAAATCTGTTTCGTAAAAATGCTTCTGAAAAATGTAAAGTGTAAAGTAATAAAACTCATGTAAAGTGATAAAATCATCTTTTTTTTAAATAACTTATCAAAGAATGCAAAAAAATAGAAAGAGTGTACTAACGGTTCGGTTGCCGAGGTTGTGCACGCGGCAGTTGAGGTAGGCCGTCTTGCCGACGAGCGCCGTCACGTTCTTGGAGGCGCTGGCGTCGAAGTAGGGCCCCCGCAGGCTACCGCTGGCCGCCGCCTCGGCGTCGTCGTCGCCGCCGCCGCCGTCCTCGCCGCGCGCCACGTAGATCTCCTCGGGCCGCATCGAATCTGCCAACACAGCACAACAGCGTTCAGTGCACACGGCACAACAACACTCAGTGCATACAGCATAACAGCACTCAGTGCACACAGCACGACAGCACTCAGTGCACACAGCACGACAACAATCAGTGCACACAGCACAACAGCACTCAGTGCGCACAGCGCAAGAGCACTCAGTGTACACAGCGCAACAGCACTCATTGGACAACAGCACTCGGTGCACATATCACAACAGCACTCGGAGCACATAGCACAACAGCACTCGGTGCACACAGCGCAACAGCACTCGGTGCACACAGCACAACAGCACTCAGTGCACACAGCACGACAACAATCAGTGCACACAGCACAACAGCACTCAGTGCGCACAGCGCAAGAGCACTCAGTGCACACAGCGCAACAGCACTCATTGCACACAGCGCAACACCACTCATTGGACAACAGCACTCGGTGCACATATCACAACAGCACTCGGTGCACATAGCACAACAGCGCTCGGTGCACACAGCACAGCAGCACTCAGTGCACACAGCACGACAACAATCAGTGCACACAGCGCAACAACAATCAGTGCACATAGCACAACAGCACTCGGTGCACACAGCATAACAGCACTCAGTGCACACAGCACGACAACAATCAGTGCACACAGCGCAACAACAATCAGTGCACACAGCACAACAGCACTCAGTGCACACAGCTCTCAGTGAACATATCACAACAGCACTCAGTGCACACAGCACAACAGCACTCAGTGCACACAACACAGCCACAAGGGGCGACTGGTTCCAGACCCCGACTTTCTTTTATTCAAAAGAATAAAACACTACATTATGAAACGATAACGTAATGATGTGTATTAATACACATTATTATGATATTACAGTACGAGAAACCAGCGGGTATTGTAAATTTCACGCGAGTGTATTAATACAAATTACATCGAGTTTCATATGGTACTTTTATACGACTCATGGTAACTTTTATAACTTAAACTTTTACTTGAAATCGTTTTGTGGCAGCTGACATGCAGGATTGAGCCAAGGCCACCTAGGGGACCTTAGCCTGATGCAGGTGGCTTTTGTTCATCAATGCTCTAGTCCAATAGGATCAAAGTGAAATTGTGATCAATTTATTTTAAATAATATTCCACGTAAAATAGTAATAATTAAAGAAATTAAAACTTACAAAGCATAATGTGATATTAAATAAAATTGTATTGTACCCAAGCGAACGAAACATTTACTAGAACGGTTATAAATGATTATTTAAGTATCAAAACTTTGTTTCTAAACTTCTCTGTGATTGAATCACAGAGAAGTAAATCGTCAAGAACTTGTATCATAATGAAATCAGTATTGTAGTGAGTATCATTATGCAACGGGTTGCAACCTTCAAATGACAGAATTATACAATGAGAGTAGAAAAGAGTATTTACTTGTGATTCAAATTATCACCTTTAAGTTATTTCTGTTACACGGGGAAATTAATTTTGCTATGGGTTTATGAAGGGTTTATGAAGGTCATGCGGAGACTCGGGGGCCATGTGATCAAAATGTTGAGAAAATTGCAGAACGAATGGACAGAGTATAGATGAAAGGATATTGCGTGACCATGGAAATAGAGAGAGCAATGCAGAGATTAAAGAAACAAAGAGAGGAAATCCAAGTGCTGTGAAGGAAGAGGAAAGTTTAATAGGTATAGATCGTGAGGTAAGAAGGAAGTTGTTTAAATGAAGAAAAGCTGAGCAAATAAAGAATAATGTACTAAGGTATGTTGGAGTTTACAATGAGAAGTTTTAATGATGTGTGTGAGTCTATAACAGCGGCATCTGTAAAGAAATATGAAGAAATTAATAGTGATGATGACGATGAGAAAACGACTTTCGTAAATGTAGGTGAGTGCTGTTTCCATATTAAGCGATATGTTTGGTAATATTTTAAAGTATAGGTGGGGTGATGGATGTGAATTGATATTTTTTCGTTGCTCTCTCTTCAACTTCCCATATTTAGAGGAAAATTCCCTAAATTCCCATGTTTACGGAAAATTTAAATGGGCTTCTACTGTTCTAAAAAGTTCTGAATAGATTCACGGATGTGTGATGTTTGATGACTTGTCAAGAAAGCTTGCATGTTGCCCTAAGTGAGCATTTGTTGGGAAATAATCTCTCGCTAAGTAGAGCAAATCAGGTTTATCTAGACGATTTTTTAAAAGCCTACATATTTACGGTACAATTCAGTTCTTCACACTCAACGCATTTTGTAATTTACTCAACCTTGTCCATTGACACACAATTCTCCTATAACTTCAATAAGTGTTCCAATGAACATTAAAATCTTGACAAACATTCATACACCATTGTTGGCCTGTATTGTTTGTATTTGAGAAAAGCCATTCAACAACGCACACGATTTGTGGGCCAATTTATACATACAACGATTCGCGGGTGACTTTCCGCGAACCACTGTCCGATTCTCAACTTTCAATCCGGCGCCGCTACTCGCCACATCATGTTCTCTAGGCAAAGATCAAGACATGGGTAACGACGCCACTCATCAATTCAGGTGTTCTAGGCGAGGACCAAGGCCTGGGTAAAGACGCCACTCAGTTTGATTGTTTGTTTGTTTTTCAACGTCCACCCTTGGCATGTTAGCCATTTGGTGACGCGCTGACCAGTCTAGACGTGCAGTTTCCCTCAGCATATGGGGACTCGCACGTTCACAATGGTCAAGCACGTAGGTGACGAATCACTGTTGCTCATTTAGCGTTACCGAGAGGACACGTGTGGTAGATCACGAACGTCTTCCTGACATAACACAAATGATAAACATGACAGTTCATCTTACAGAGAGTTTTCATTTGTCATATAGTCATGATACTCTGTGTCAGCATTTTAAATAACATCTCAAAACAGCTATAGACCGTTAGAACACTTGAACGCCTAATAATGGCTAGCCGAATTTGAAAGCTGGCGTTGGGTTCATGTATGGACATACGGTGAGTTAAACAACACCTGAAAAAAAAGTACAGTAAAATTAAAATCAGAATGAAAAAAAACAAATTATTTTTTTAAAATTCTAAGTAAATTAAAGCGTATGTTTATTTTCACCACCCATTCACGGGTCACGAATTCACTGAATTACGTCCCATCCGTCATCCAGCAGTATGAAAGACAGTGGCGTGGAGTTGTCAAATGAAGAAGAAATGAAGGCCTCCGGCAACATAATGAGGGGAGCGGGCGGCCCGCAGCACAAAGAAGACATTCTTCGCCCCCAGGAGCGACGCGGACAGGTGAGCCGCCATCTGTCTTCGTCGGGGGAGGGGGCGGTGCACGCCCGCGGCGAGCCCATGTCCGCCCCGCCCCGCTCCACCACACCCCGTCCCGCTCCGCTCCGCCCCGCCCCCCGCTTGGCTCCGTCCCGCCCCGCTCCGCCCCGCCCCGATCCACCCCGCCCCGTCCCGCCTCGCCCCGGTCCACCCCGCCCCGTCCTGCCCCGCCCCGATCCACCCCGCCCCGTCCCGCCCTATCCACCCCGCCCCGTCCCGCCCCGCCAAGCCCCGCCCCGCTCCGATCTACCCCGCCCCGTCCCGATCCGCTCCGCCCCGCCCAGCTCCGTCACGCTCCTCCCCGGGCCGCCCCCCGCCTGGCGCCGTCCCGTCCCGCTCCGCTCCGCCCAGCTCTACTCCGCCCCGCCCAGCTCCGTTCCGCTCCACCCCGCCCCGTCTCGCTCCGCTCCACCCACGCCCCGGCCCGCTCGGCTCCGTTCCGTCCCGCTCCGCTTCACCCCGCCCCGCCCGGCTTTGTCCGCCCCGCTCCGCCCCGCCCCGCCCCGCTCCGCCCCACCCCGCTCCGCCCCGCCCCATCCTACCCCGCTCCGCCCTACCCGCCCCCTCCACATCACCACCCAACCCATCTCTGCAGCAACTCTCACCGGAGGTCCTAGGGTTTGAGTCTCGACGGTGGCGGGTTTTCGATACTACAGCGCGACTATTTTATTAGTGTGCCGCGATCATGGGAAATTCTGCTCGGCCCATGGGCCCTCACTCGCCGGGCGACGGTGCCCACAACTCACTTGCAAACGCTGCGGACGGAAGGTTTTTAAGTTCTCGCCCTGGAAAACATGTTTTTCGCAAGCCCGTCGGCCGAGAAGAATTTTCCACGATCGCTGCACACTAATAAAATAGTCACACTATAGCTATATGTATGTATGTATGTACATAACGCGACATTCCATTAACTGGCTCACGCCTACCGGCGACGTCCCTGCCTCGCGACAATGGGTGAAGGGGGTACGTGCGGTTAGCACCTAGACATCTCCATGCCGTATTCTGGTCTTCTCAATCCGAGAAGTGAATTTCCTCATCGTCACACAGCAACATGTACTGGGACATTGCGAGGAAAATGCAAATTGTAGTCTTGCCTCGACCGGGAATCGAACACGGGGCCGCGTAGTGAGCGGGCATACTGACCAAGAGCTAGTCGCGAGGCTACTAGCTACTTAGCCAGGTCGAATTCAGCCGCTGTCTGAGGGACAATTCTAGAGGCCGGCTGTCTTAATTGGTAGTTTTCTGTGGTTTCTTGTTATTCGTGTTTACGTGTAAATTTTACAACTAAGTTTAAAGCATTACGTTGCGTTTCAGTTTGTGTTGTGAATGAGACCTAAGGCCTGGCTCGCTCCGCCCCGCGACTCCCCGAATCCCACTCCGCCTTCAGAGCTCCCTCAACCCGCGCTCATGTTGCGCCACCCAGCGATGCTACTCATTGCTGCATGTACTGGATCTCGATACCTTTACACGTATTTTTCCTCAGAGCAACTGCTAAGCCCATTTGGCCCCCAGTATGCCTTTTCTTCCCGCACATTTTATGAAGTTAAATGTCCGTGATCTTCTTGCTTTTGACTCCTGCATACTTTTCGCTTTCTGTTCACTTCGGACATTTGTGCTTCATTCTCATGATTATTAAATTTTCATTTATAACCACATTTTGTAGTTCTTTGTAATTAACGATTTGTTACTTGCTCAATACCACTTTCTACGTCTCAATATTCGTGCCAGGTTCTCTGGTTAATGTCTGTCATATTTTCTTCTCACAGCTTTTCCTCTTTGACATTCTCTTTGATAAATCTCTTCTGACTACTTCTGCTTCATTTCATCACACATCTCACTCGGAATTTGATGAGACATAGTCTTTTTAAACACCTCGTGCTTCCTCCTCTTGCCTCTTCATCAGCGCTGGCAATCGCCGCCGCCGCCGCCACCGCCGCCGCCGCCCTCCTCCTCAACTTTCTGCGCCTCTTGCAGAGATTTACTCGCTTCTCTCCGTCTCTTAGCCCGGCCCGCCCTCGCCGCTCCCCCTCCACCATCACCCCGCCGTTCCCGTATTTCTCCCACCACATCACCATCCCCTCCAACGCCACCTCCACCTTCACCATCTCCGCCACTGCCAGAACCGCTGCGACCATGTACAGTCGTGCTCAAAGAAACCGCATCAGCTAAAGAAAATAGACATTCTCTATTTCCCTAATCCAACATGCTCTCAAAAATTGGTAAAGGTATGTGGATTGGAGTTTCTGATTCAATTACATTCACGATTCACTCGATTTCTGCAAATCAAGTGCTGGATTTTCAGGATTATATTGGCTGATTACAAATGTGAGCGAGGTGATGCCGTTAGTTTGAGCTCTACTGTACGTTACCCCGGTCTCCGCGTAGTCGCGTACTTCTCTTCTTGTACCTCTTTCGCCGCGGGGCTGCCCGGTGACAGCCGGTCCCGCCCCTTCCTCGCAACCGGCGGGGACTCCACCTGCCAGGGGGACTCCTCCGCGCCCCGCCCCCTCCGCCGGGGGGACTCCTCCGGCCCCGGCCTCACCCCGCCACACCCCGCCAGGGGGACTCCTCCGCCCCCCACCTCTCCCCACCCCGTCCGCGCCGCCGGAAAAGGTGATTCGTTTGCGAACTTTGGGAGACGTCTCCCCTCGCCCCTAATCGCGGCGAGTTAACTTTCGTGTTGGACACGGTGATCAGTCAATTAGCGGCAAGACAAATGTGCCGGAATATGAGGAAATGTTCACGTCTGTTTCTCGCTGTTTCTATCAGTCTGGATAATTTATTGAGGGGACGATGGAATATTTATTTCTAGCCAGGGCCTCTTCTAGTTGTGGCGCAGTTTCATGCGCTGACCCTAATAAAAGGGATTTTAATAAAGAGAGTTGAAACTTAAATGAATTCTGAAGAAATATTTTAACATAATTATAATTACTATGACATTAATTATATCAATCAATTAATATCAACGCAAATGTGCTGAATTACAAAGAAGTGTCAACGTCGGTTTCTAGTGGTTAGTATCAGTCTGAGGAAAGAAAACAACACAATAGTTTTGAAGAGATTTATATTTGGTAATTTTGAAAATGTAATCGACGAAATAATACTAGTAATTCTGAATCGAGACCAACGGATTACAGGTGTCATTCCAGAGATGACGCAGCAATAGCTGAACTACGACCACGCAGACGACCACGATCGCGCCCGAAGAGAACGCAATTCGCATACATAAATGGCGGAATTACACTCGTTCACCAACTATAATTCACGAGAAATGAATGTGATTAGTAAGGTTGCAATTTTTCCTTCACCCTTTACTTATACACATTTATACTTACATACACTATACTAAGCCATATCTCGGGGGACCAGTCGGGAGCTTAGAGCTTGTCCCGGCTGGGGTGGGGCCCCGCTGGTGGGAGATACCTGGTTGGGGAAAATCCCCGCAATCCGACATAAGCCTATGCGCGATCTCGTCAGTCAGTGGGTGAAAATCACCGCCACCTCACGTGATAAAAACATAATCTACACTTACGGTAATATTGACTACAGCAATTGATTATCCCGGAATCATTAAACAATCGACCAATCAATTAAACAATGTTTCAGAAGTGCTCGGAATTTACTAGTAGACGTACACAATCGTCAAGTTAAAAATTGCACGTTTTATTCGTATATTTTTATTTTGAAAACAATTTTTTCATAAACATTTGTATATCCGGTTAAAGAGACTGAGAAGTAAAATGGAACCTGCACACACAGATAACAGTGGAACATTCGTGAATGATTCATTTTTTTGTCAAATACACAATCACTTAAAGCTTAAATAAATCTGAATATTTTACCAAATTCTTATCTAATTTTCCTTTATAAGATGGTACTGTTTAAAGAATTGAAACATGCGACTAATAAAACGAAATTAGTTGGTCATTTACTGTTTACAGGTCTAACGATGTTAATAAATATAATTTAATAGTATTAAGTTATGCTCTAACATTAATGGGATGTATTAACGTGTCTGCAAATATTAGTTGTTAATTATTAACCAAATACTCTACACAATTTGAAGCGGATTAAAAGTTCACATTATTACTAAAGTAATTTTTTATTCGTATTTGCAATGGAAATTGTTAATGTTAACAGTTGTTTTTGCCAAACGCTCGTGATCTGGGAGCTTCTTTACTGGGGGACAGATCTTTTGAGTTTCGAGTCAGGTAAGCTGTCAATTCTACTTCCTTTTCTCACGCAACTGCGCGGCGCAAAAACAAAGATTATAGGGTCCTTCTTCATGGTGAAACAGGGTTTCTTTGTTACCACATAGCGTCCGACTCATGATTTTTTTTATGAGACGGAGGATTACATTACGGAGGATGATATTCATCTTGATAGTGTGAGTGACATAGATTATACAAGGAACACTAAGCATCATTCGCGTGAAGTTTTGCTTAACAAGTTTGAGAAATTTCCCTTTGTGTGGTATGTATTAATTTCTTCTTATATCCTACACATCATATTGTACACAAAAAATTACTAAATTTAATACGGCACAGAGGAACTCTATTTTACTGATTCATTATTCATAGCTTCATTTCACATGTTTATCTGTAGTTGGGTGACGCGTAGTTGATTGAAAAAAGATCTTGTTAACCCTAAAATTTAAAAATATTTCATTTATTATTTTAAAATTAATTAAATGTTTCACTGTCAATTATTCAATTGGCTTCAATTCCATAATGAAATTATTCATTCTTTAACACATCATAATTAAGTCTTGGAGATTCTCTTAGTTTGGATGAAGAGTGATAGACATACTTTGTTGCGTCTCAATATATTCTTTTTCATTTAGATCAACATGTAATTTACCAAGCCAAATGTGACAAGCAAACGAATACATTTTGTTCCTCGTAAACTGCAAATCTTATTTTAATGATTTGAATACTAAAGACACAGAGCTTACACGCAGGATACTGCACTTGCTCGCCTCGTAGCATTTGTCCTGCTTATCAGATTGCAGGCTTATCACGTAACGCTGGCCGTGTAATACGCAAAGCGGGGCGTGCTGCTCGTTGCGTGATTAGAAGTGCTGTCGATTGCTGCGCGATGAGATACCAATCTGGAGCAAATGCTACCGTCGCAGCGGATCAAGAGTCGTTACGCCAGCAACCGGAGCCTTAATTACGTTTTCCTCTTTAATGAGCTGCTTGCGACTGAAACCTCCGTATCGTAATCAGAGCTGTCGCGGTGCATTTCTGGATAAAGTGGGATGTGTGAAGTACTCAGCGACCCTGAGAATAATAATTTCAATAAAATGTCTATCGTACTGTATATAATTATTATTATATAGTTTCCATTTGGTGACTATTGCTGTTAGTAAAAGGAAAATACAAATGGTGCCATTATTATATCGGAATTGATTTATTTGATTTATCATAATCATCATCGGATTTCATCATCAAATAATAGTAAAAACTTTAAGTGAACTGTATGGGTATGTGCGAAGTCAGACGGAAGAGCAGGCCTCATGACGACAGTCTCGCCACGTAAAATGAGGTATCAATTCAATTCAATTCTCACTGCATCCCTCTCGAGCCAATAGACGTGAGTCGGCCGGAGTCTGGGCGTTCCCAAGAGACCCCGACAGGGGGGTTCATGTTCCGCGTCTGGACTTCTTTAAGTGGGTTTGAGACACGCTGGCATGCTGCACAGAGGATGCCGGCTGGCGTATCCCACTCCCAATCCCGCCCAAGGGTCGGCAGCAAGCCACCTACTCACCGAAGACCCACCTCCAATTAACGACGGGAGCTCCGTCGTGAAGTTCAGGTTCTGGGTGGTCACTCGCATGTCTCCATCACAAACCACGACTACCTACGCAATCGAGGTTCACCCTGCGGGGACGCACACGGAGAAGACGGACTTAACAAACGGAGACACGGACCGTCAGACACGCAGGCAGATGGACACACTGACAGACACATAGGCATGCGGACACACGTAGACGCTTGGTTGCCAAACAATTTTTTGGTGTCCGTGAGCCACAAAACAAGGCTTCTGGCTACACAATGTGTTAGAAGTAATGCATTTTATATAAGAACAAAATTTATCCACCTTTTTGCTATCAGCGTCCAACAATACGAGATTTTGAGTCCGAAAAACCGTCGATTCCCGCTTCAGCATTACAATACTTTCTCTTTACTACATGCGTAGTGAGACGAGAAAGTGAAAAGGAGAATGCAGTATTTTAAAACATTATACTACCAAATACACATCTTTACTATTCTACAAAAGATACACGAGCACATTTCACGACGACAAAAGATGTTCCTAACAACTGGAGGACGTTTTGTCTCCGATCGTGTGGAAGACAACTGCGTAAATCTAGCCGAGAAGAAACGATCAAATATTTCCTTTTGAACGAGCGATAGAATGGCAAGGCAGAACGTCCGAGAGACTATATCAGGCATAACCAAGAGAGGCGTGGCATGGCCGGGAGTGTGTCGGGGAGAGCGAGGTGAGAAGTACGTTACTTGGAAAGCATGACAGGGGAGCGTGACGAGGAGAGCGTGACGGGGGGTGACGTCACGGGGAGTGTCGTGACGGGGAGTGTCGTGACGGGGAGTGTCGTGACGGGGAGTGTCGTGACGGGGAGTGTCGTGACGGGGAGTGTCGTGACGGGGAGTGTCGTGACGGGGAGTGTCGTGACGGGGAGTGTCGTGACGGGGAGTGTCGTGACGGGGAGTGCCGTGACGGGGAGTGTCGTGACGGGGAGTGTCGTGACGGGGAGTGTCGTGGACGGGGAGGGGCGTGACGGGGAGTGGCGTGACGGGGAGTGTCGTGACGGGAAGTGTCGTGACGGGGAGTGGCTTGACGGGGAGTGGCTTGACGGGGAGTGGCGTGACGGGGAGTGTCATGAAGGGGAGTGGCGTGACACGCAGCGCTGTGATGAGGTTGGTCGTAATGAGATGGGAGGGGCGTGGCGGCGATTCTGGGCGCGGCGTGTGGGGTGAGGGGATGCTAGGCGTGCCGGAGCTGCAGGGCGTGGCGGGGATGTTGGTCTGGCGGGGATGCTGGGCGTGGCGGGGATGCTGGGAGTGGCGGGAGTGTTGTGCACGAAGGGGTTGTTGGGCGTGGTGGATGTTGGGCGTGGTGGATGTTGGGCGTGGCGGGGATGTTGGGCGAGGCGGAGACGTTGTGCGTGGCGAGAGTGTTGTGCATGACGGGGATGTTGAGTGTGGCAGGGATGTTGCGCGAGCGTGGCGGGGGTGTTGGGCGTGGCGGGGGTGTTGGGCGTGGCGGGGGTGTTAGGCGTAGCGGGGGTGTTGAGCGTGTCGGGGATTGTGGGCGCGGCGGGGCGTAGTGCGGGGCGGTGAGGCCAAGAGGCGGTGCTGCCGGTGACGGGCGTGGCGGGTGCTCGTAGCGGCCGTCGCTCCGCCTGGATTTATGGGCCGCGGGCCAATAACGGCGGTGACAAAGCGGCGAAGGAGCACTCACACAAGCGGCGCGAGAAAGAGCGGAGCAGTGGCGGTGACGGTGGTGGCGGCGAGGGGGCGTGGTGGCGGCGGGGGCGGTGGGGGCGGGGGCAGTGCGAGCAGGAATGGAGCAGTGGCGGTGACGGTGGCGGTGGCGGTGGTGGCAGCGGGAGCGGTGGCGGCGGGGGCAGTGGGGGTGGGGGCGGGGTCGGCGGAGGCGGGGGTGGCGCGAGCAGGAGCGGAGCGGTGGCGGTGACGGTGGCGGGGGGGGCGGGGGGTGGGGGCGGCGCCAGCTGCAAGTATTGAAGGGCGGCGAAGCAACGCAACCACGAGTGCTGAAGAAGGAAAGAGCGATCTGAACAGGGCTCACGCGTCCACGCGTAGTAAATACCTTCGGCTAGATGCTTGTACCCAGGACACAGCTGGAAGAGCCGTAATATTACAAGTCTTATAATAGGGGTTAGTTTCTATTCACGAAAAACTGTAAGTAGTTACTGAATGGAATAGTCCTGAACTGTAATCTGTAGTTAACTGTAATAGTCCTGAACGTGGCCGTTTAAAACCACCATCTGCAATAATAATTAACCTGGCTGAGGGATGAAAGAAGGATACTATTTGAGACACCTCTATTTTAATATCACTTATTTCCTTGTTAGACCAAATGCAAGAAAAATCGCCACATCTGCACCTTGCGCTTGATAGAAAACGTGTAATAAATTATTTTGTATATATGTATATTATAGTGAACAAAATATATTTAGCCGTTATATACCGTTACGAACAAATTAGTTAAGACAGTAAAAAAGCTACTTTGGGTAAACAACCTTCTTCTGTCTCAGTACAGGACAGTTGTAAATAACTATTACGCTGATATGCAATAATAAATCGCACAAAATGATAAGCTGGAGCCTACTAATCAATGTTAAAATCTAATCAATGTTAAAATTAACTGTTTAGTTGAATAGAATTCATTGTGAATTTTGAAACAGCTGATTCATGCCAATCAGCTAAATAAATGAGAAGCGATATTTTTTAACATAAAAAAGAATATGTATGAGCTAAACTCCGACATCGAGAAACCAATCTCCATGAAAGTTAACACTTCTAGGTGCTTTTTCAACGAGATGGTTAATGCGCTGTTAAATCAGTTGTAACTCCACTACATGGCGCTGTAGAACTAAACTAAATATTTACGTTAAATGCAGCCCGCAACACATTCTGCAGGATTTTGAATCTATATCGTTAAATAACTCCTAAACGATGCGTTCTATGGCCTTAAAAACTAAAATTTTGAGGCTGAAGGCCCCAAAACATCGTTTCTCACACCGAAGGATAAAACCTTGAACATTCTATTACATTTTTGTTGGACCGGCACTTCCCGATACTACCTCACCAGCTCAGAGATATGCACAATCTGCAATGAAATGTGAATGAGACGGACAGAGAGTGGCAGAGACGGAGAAAGTTTGAGGGAGGGACGGAAAGACAGTGAGAAAGGGTGTTGGGAGGGGAAAGAGAGAGATGAAGGGCAGAACACCGTCTGCCGGGTTTTTCTAGTCAATATATTAATGGAAGACCAATACACCGTAAAACAATAACCGAATAAAAGACTGTGATACATTACATACCTAAAAACGTTTCATATTAGCAAGGGTGACTTCGCAACACGGAAAACTAGGCCAGGCAAGAGGCACGTCTATCGAACGCAGGCGCTCGCGTCGAATGTAGATGCGAGCGCACACAGAGGCGCGGTGGAATTCGAAACCGCAGATCGAAAATCGATGACGCCAACGGTCCTCGAACGGTTTTTGCTCTCTCGCGAACAAACTCTGGCGCCCTACCAATGGCAGCCTCCCGCGGTAGCCCACTCGCCTGGCTGGCCCACCGTATTCCTTCGCGGGCTGGGCTCAAAAGGAAGCGAATTTATGCGAGGCCTTCCTCGTCCGTCAATCGATGGCCTAGATTACCGAACTTCACAGCCGTGCATTACTTGATGAACCGATCCCCTATAATCTGACTATCAGTGTAATTTGCATTTAATTACACAGGATACATGAGTGTTTAAATAAGACCACACGCTTCCTGGTTTACCTTAATAGTTTTATTGGAAACATTCACTAAAACTTATTTCAGTAAAAATAAGATTTAAGTAAAACTCAGAATACAACAAGTTTATTGTTTGAATACCATTATATGTGTTAATTTTTAACACTGAAATTGAAGACCTTGGGGCAATCACATGCTCTGTCCCCATACTTAAGTTTTGAGAAAACGGAGAGTAAATGTTTAGACATTGTATTCTACACATGGGGATAAAGAACATTAATTTACGAATATCACTGTTATCTTGCAGCGAATCATTAAAATAAATACCCAACATATACATACATCTATCGGGCGTCAAAATACACTAATATTTCATTTTCATTAGAAATGCGGCACAGCATGTTATTGCCCCAAGGTCTTCAATCAATCAAACGCCTTTTCTTCCACTTAACCATCAAATCACAAATTGGAATAAATGGACCATCATTAAAAAATCTGCGATCATTTATCCCCGTTGACATGATGGTGTTTTATTATTATCAATGTTGCGTAATAATTTCTAAATAGCGTTGGTAAATTGCAGTGAACCAAAATTCTCACAGTTCATTCGAAAATTAATTCTGCTGCAGGTGCAGGACCATGCACTGATTTGCATGCTGCATACAGATCAGAGAGCGCCTTAGGCAACGGGATGGATTGCCGCTCGCGACCATAGTTTTGTCATTTAGTGGTTTTATGTTATGTAGGGCCTCAGTTTGGAAACGCCACGACAATTTATAATCAGAAAAATGTATATTAGTCAATGCCTCATACTTGCAGCGAAATATTTATATCACTTTAAATGTCTCAAACATGGTATCCTACGAAAGCGATACTCTTCATGGTATCTTACGGATTGGAGAGAAAGTTATGTAATACTGCGGGAAACAACTGCGAATTTTCGGCAGAAAAACTCTCATTACACTGCCCTGGTAACTAAAAAGTGGATAGATCCAGTTGCTAGATTTAGAAAAATATCCTCTAACACGTTCTGTAACCAGAATTCATGTTTTGTGGGTCCTTGATGCCGAAAAATCGAATGACGGCAATACGTGTGTCTGTCCATTCGTCTGTATGCGGACAGTCCATCTGTACGTCCGTCCGTCTGTCCGTCCGTCTGTCTGTCTGTCCGTCCGTCCGTCCGTCCGTCTGTCCGTCCGTCTGTCCGTCTGTCCGTCCGTCTGTCCGTCCGTCTGTCCGTCCGTCTGTCCGTCCGTCTGTCCGTCCGTCCGTCCGTCCTTCCGTCTGTCCTCTGTCCCTCTGTCCATCCGTCTGTCCTCCGACCGTCTGTCCGTCCGTCCGTCCCTCTGTCCGTCCGTCCCTCTGTCCGTCCGTAGGACAGAAAAATACTACCTTCTTTGATTAAAATGTGTCGGGATCGCACCGGTTCACGCGTCCTATTTAATGTTCCTTTCAAGAATATACTTTTCTTTCTTGATAAAAACACCGGTCTGAGACTGGAAATATTCCTTGAAAACTTTCACCATTAACATAAATTCATCTCATTTCACCATGAACATAAATTCGCCTCACTATTTACATTATTTTCATTGTTCTTGGTATAATTTGCTAACAATTACTATCAAATATTATTGGAACAAAATACAGTTATTTAAGGACATAAACAAAAATTCACACCCTTACCTGGTGAGCCTTTCAAAATAATTTTTCATAATTTTTAACAAAGCTATATTTTTAGCAGCGATTAATAGAAACTTAAGTTATGAAATATATTATATTTTCTTCATGATTTTCTTTATAATTCTGAAATCAAATTGTCCGATACAAATATCATTTTTCAATTATACTGAATCTCTTGTGCCCTCACTTTGTCCTGAAAGAGTTACACCTACAACCTAGGAAACTGTAAGTGGGTTTAATGACTTAGAATTACTAGTTCTTGGAACGCCGTGTAAATTGTTCATAGGACATTCCCTACAGCTAAAATAATCCCTAATAAAGATGTAATATGAACTAGATTGAAGTAATATTCAAAGAATCATCAGATAGATACTATATGTTTTGTTAAATACAAGAATGCTTTTTCAGAGTACTCACGTAAGAACTGAGCTCTGATTGTGAAATATTTTATTCTCCGTATATATCGCGAATTAAAATTTTATTAACATTAGTGTCATAAAATAAATAATAAATTTTAAAAAAAACTTTGAAATTGTTGATCGTTTGTTTCCGCTGCAAATAAATAATACTAATCTTTTTACATGTTTTATTCCGATACTAGTTGTACCGGAGTCAAAAGGAAGTGTCCGGAGAGAAAACCGGAGTCAGAAGGAACTTTATTAGAAGAAAATAGGTCGGAGAACTTCAATGTAGTTTTTCGGCAACTATGACACGAGAATCTGATGCACAGTAATCGGGCGGAATTACAAGATTACGGCCGAGTCACGATAAGCGCAAAAAGAACTTACGCGACGATAAGTGCGGTCTTAAGCGTCCACCGCACCCACCCGTCACCGCCGCGAGCGCCTCTGGCGGGCACGCCGCGAACCCTTCGCCTGGCAATAAGCCCAGACGACGCCGCAACCTCGGAGGCGCCACAAGAAACCACACTCTGCTCCACCCCGCCCCGCCCCGGCCGGGCCTCGAGAGCACAAGAAAATTGAAAATTTCCCGCTTGCGGAAAGAGCCTTGGGGGCAGCGGCGGCCGCGAGATAATCCGGGGGGCTTTTTGCGGATCGAAGTTGGCGCGCCTGGCCACCGACTCGCGGGGTTTCCCCGGGCGCGCTGGCGTCGCTCCGATTCGGCGCCCGCACTGGGATTCGGGCGCCCGCGAAGTTTCGCCGGCGATGGGAGAGGGCGGTGGCGATGGCGGCGGTGGCGCGGCGGGAGCGGGCGAGCCAGCCGGGGCAAAGGAGAACATTGAGAGCTTGCGGTAGCGGCCCCTCGGGTAAAAATAGCTAGCGTTGGCGATGGGAGGTGAAACCTTTCGTCGATTGCAAGCAAAGACGCGCATCTTTCAGCAGTGAAGATGGCGACCAAGGGAAATAAATAAGTCTGGCAATAAATGAGGGCTCCGATGTTAACGATGAACAATTATTCTTAGCGAAGGGAAAGGAAAATGAAGTTAACAAATTAATTAATGAATTTATCTGTTAACTAGTTATCGATAACCAGCATTCAACATCAGAGATGGATAGCTGTCTGAAGAAAATTATCTGCTGTATCAGATGGTCGTTGTCCATCAGGGCTGCCAGTAAGCTCTGAATGCGATCGTTACACATAAAGAAGTACTTAGGATACTAAAAATTTAGACACTTAAACCACACGAGTGCACATTTGCTTTAATAGGCCGCTGATAACACACTGAAAGAATGTACTCTTCAGAACAACTCCTGTGAAAGCGTTCGGATTATGTTTTGAACCACCCTATTCTGGGGTTAGTAGTGGCCGTAACCCAAAAGAACATACGAGAAGAAGACTGCGATTACACATTTTTTGTATTTCTTTACTATTTAATTTCAATTATCAATGGACAATTTTTCAGATACTACGTTAGAGGAAGAAAATAAAGAAAATGACACGTTTTAATTTTCTTTTTAGTTAGATCCTGCGGAATAGAAATTTTCAATGCATAAAAGTATTTTTAAAACAGTTTAAAGCATGGGCATGGCACATTCAGCTAGTACGAAGTGCATTGGGCAGTAATGTGCACTAAAATACAGCAGATTGCACTGCTGTGTATTGCTGGCCGTGTAGTGCTGTCCTGTGTAATATATAGTTGTTTATTATTACTATTATTATTATTATTATTATTATTATTATTATTATTATCATCATCATTATTATTATTGTGTATTGATATTCTCGATTTACTATATATGTCATTGCCATTGAGTAGTTCTCAAGTGCAGTTAAATATTTATCTATCCATTTAAAAACGTTAGTATTAATTCCACTTAAACAAGCTTTGTCTAATTTAGAAAGAAAGTGCAACCAACTCCGTCAAATAGCGGAGAAATTATTTGTTGCCTCCAAGTAAATGTAGCAGACAGTATCAATTTGCAGCGCTACAAGTACGTCTGGATTCAATCAAAAATATCTTGGCCATCTCGCCACACTGTTTGTGAATTACCGAGGTAATTTTGTCGACCTTTGATGGCACAAACCGCCGGTGGTAACGTCTCAAGATAATTAATCGCTTTTAGTGAGAAGAGGTAAAATTATCATTGAAATGGAGAAAGGTATTAGCATCATTCGAATCAGCAAAGAAGTATCTGCTGAAGAATGAAATAAAAAGCTAGTAAAAGAAAGGTTCAAACTTGGGTATTGGCGAGGAGTAACTCGCACGAAAATGGGAACGATTGGAGTGGTGTGGGCTTCGGGGATCGATAACAGAATGATCGCCATTGGTGTGGCAATGGGCTGTCGAGAATGTAATTGATACGTAACAGCTGTCCCGTCGAAAATAAAAAGGAAAAGTTGGAATTGTGGCAGCGCGGAAAGAGTAAATGACTGGAGCGGCAAACAATTCTAGACAGACGCGACGAAAAGGGAGATTCTGCCAGTGTTTAATGTTGAAAGATGGGAGGCTACAAAATAAAAGTATGTACCGAGACTGGACACTTCAACAGGAAATTACATCAAAATTGGAACCGTTTTTTGAGTGCACAAAACTATGTGGTTATTATGAAAGACCGTTGTCGCGACTATTTCCCTAGAGCCGTGACGCATTGTCATTTTACTATATTACCCATGACGGCCGTCACACAAAAGTTCAAGAATCATTGCATTGAACTTTGCTGAAAAATCATTTTCTACGATTTTCTTCAGCCTCAATTTTGCTGCTGAAAGTTACCAGTCTCAAACTATTTCTCCTTGTTTGTTTTTAAACGGATATTTCAGTAAACCTTGAAAATGAGGCCTAAATACGTCTGGAAACGTTAGTTAACAAAGTTTTTTCAATAAATGTGAATAGAAAACGACTGCCTATAAAAATAAATCCTCGACCATGCTCCTGAAAATATTTCGTCTTGAGCAACAACAACACTGTTATATTTCACCAGCGATAGATTTCCAATTACTGTTCGCGTTTTCACGCGTTCCGGCGCGAACCAACAAATTGGCACTAAAATGCAGATTCCCCCCTTCCCTCCCCCACCCCACCCCTACGTCGAATCCGTGCGTCACAAAGAGCACGCAGCCGCGCTTTCTCGTTTCGCCGTCAGAGGCGCGGAAGTCGCTCACCTTTCTTGCGACCTGTGTCGCCGGCGAAACGGTCGCGGCTGCCAACTTCTCCGCGGAGGATGGGAACCCCGTGTGCTCTTGACTGACTGCCTTGGCGCAATCCACGACTTTGCCCGGGGAACGCCCACCCCTGAACTGTGCGTTACGTAATAATAGACTCAGTTTTGTGCCAGATCAAGGGACTGAATGGTTAATCATTTCATGTTTTCAGACGCGTCGACAGCTAAGATTATTAGTCTCGTAAGTGTAGTCCAGGTTTCTATTACGGAAGGTTCTTCTCGCGCTCAACGGTGACATTCGGTGCTGACCTACATGCAAGCAAGCGGAGTTGTCTCCAACCACATATCTCCCACCAACCAGTCACAAACCCCATTCTGGACACACTGAACTCCCGAATGGACTCCTGACATTTGTGATAATGTAGTGCATGTTAGTGTGTGTGTGTGTGTGTAAGGGGAGAGGGCGAGGAAGAGAAAGGAATATCGCGCTTCATTCCGCGTGACCCGTTTGTTAGGGTACAGTTCTGCCATTTTCCTGAGGTTCATCGGAGAATCATGGAACTACCGATCAGAGCAGCCGGCCACTGGAATTCTCCTCCGAACCGTTGATGAACTGGAACCACTTATCTAGTGCCGGAAATTCACCACGGTTCACTCCCGAACTCTTGAACCTCCCGACAAAGAGTGCTGCACGAGGTACGGTTTGCCGCTGAGCTGTCGCAGCGGATCCATGAGGTTGCATCAGGTACATCGTGGAAGAGTCTGGGAGAAATCTGCGTGGGAATACCTGGAGCGGGCAGCGAAGCGATCGGCGTTCAACGCCCCCGCCCCGCCCCTGCGCCACCCTGCCGCCGGCGCCCGGGCCCGGGCCGCCTGCTGTCGAACTCCGCGCGCAAACTTGGGCAGTTTCCGAAGAGAAAGTTGCCGAAACATGTTCGCATTTTGCTGTAGGCTTCCGAATTATGTGGTTCACCGTTCTCTTCTGGTTCCCGCGGCTTTGCATTCAAGGCTTACGCACGCTTATATGCACAGGGAGATTACAAAATATCGGCCGTCACGATTTTAATGCTTGAGGGAGACGGACGATATTTTATATGTGAACGTCAAATAAATAGTTTGTGTAACTCTTTAAAGGTTTTGAAAATTAGAAAGGAAAATATCGTAATTATATTTCTCTAGAAGGAAGTTGGGAATATCTATTTGCCTCCCGGCTACATGTTCCTAACAATTATTTTTTTCGTCTTCTTAGATATGTGTATTAAACACAATAATGTAATAGTGCAAATTTTCAAAATATTACTATGAGTATAAAAATCAAAAAACATACAGATTATATTGCAATGTACTGAACCTTGCAATATACAGTTTCATTGTGTGTGGGTCTAGAAGCGTTGCAATTTAGCTTTCTGCACGAACAATCTCCATTCCAACTAGAAATATCTAAAAAAAATAGATGAAAGAAACGAAGTTCAGAAATATTTACCCGAAAATATTGTATTACTGGCGTACTTCATAATCTGCCTGTACCTCCGGGAAGCAACTCGTTGAACTTGGAGCAAACGGAGGGGAGTAGTGCAGCGTGGTCGTGAGGTGGGGGTGGGGTGCCATACAGTAGCGAGAAGGGGGAGACGGTGCGAGACAGAGTACAAAGCGAAGAAGAAAAATCGAGGCTGGGTGGGAGGATGGACTGCTGTGCAGAGGGAGGCCGATGGAGGGATGGAGGCAGAAAAGAGGAAAGGGCCAAGGAGAGATATCATGGGGAAGAGATGGAGGGAGGAAGGCGGATGAGGGACTGAGGAGATAGGTTAAGAGGTTAATGAGTGTGGATGGAGAATGAAGGAAAGAGGTGAGGATGAAATGTCGGAAAGAGAGAAAGGGAAGAGAAAGAGGAAGAAAAAGAGAAAGATGAAGAGAAAGAGGAAGAAAAGAGAAAGAGGAAGAAAAGAGAAAGAGGAAGAAAGGAGAAATTGACAGAGAAAGAGAAAGATGAAGAGAAATAGGTGAAAGAGGAAGAGAAAGGGGAGAAAGAGGAAGAGAAAGATGGAGAGGAAGAGAAAGATGGAGAGAAAGAGGAAGAGAAAGATGGAGAGAAAAAGGAAGAGAAAGATGGAGAGAAAGAGGAAAAGGAAGATGGAGAGAAAGAGGAAAAGAAAGAGGAAGAGAAAGAAGAGGAAAATGAAAAGAAAGAGGGAGAGAAATATGGAGAGAAAGAAGATAAAAGAAAGATGGAGAGATAGAGAGGCAGAGGAATATAAAGAAAACGGAACGAAGGAAGGAAATCGAATGAGGTAGTCACTAGAGAAGCAAAGAATCGAAAAAGAGAGCACAGCAATGGGGTTGGCCAGGAAATGTACAGATTAGGGGCAAGACAGAGAAGAAGGGGATCGAGGTGCGAGAGTAAGAAGAAGGGGCCTCGAAGGCACTCCCCGCCCCGCCCCGCCCCACCCCACCACGCCCCGCCCCGTCCCGCCGCGCCGCGCTCCTCCACGCCCCGCGGGCATGGAAGTAGACGCTAAGTAAGATCAAAGCGGATGGGAATGTTTGAGTAAACACTCGGCGGTGATTCTTCCGCTCGAGCGGAGCGCGCTCCCAGACAGAGCGCCGCCCTCCCCCCACCCCACCTCACCCCTCCCTCCCCACCCCCGCTCCACTTCCGACGCCTCGCGCGGGGCCCAGGCGAGGGAGGCAGGCGCTCTCGACAGCGAGGACGCGGTGTCGCCCTCGTTTGGATTAGGACTTACGCTGACAGCGGCAGTCTGTCACTAAGGTGTCCAAAATTCACTGAGATCATTCCTTATTTTTCGACTGTTTCAAGCGGAATTCAGAAGTTGAACAGAAATGATAAGAATTGATGACGTAATGGAGATTTTAAAGAACATTAATATTGGTTTGAGATAGATTCATCGCTCTCAACATACGTTTACAATTTTCTTGAAAACTGGATATAAAATGACGGGATCGGTGGAACAATGGAATGCGCTACCCTCTGTTTCTAGGGACTCTACGCAAAACAGCCGTTGGAGCCCTCTGGAAATATGTTTTTCAACGTTTAGTGCCATCCAGTTGTTGTGTTTGCTAAATATGTACCACGAGAGCGCTCCAAAAGGCAAACCGTTGCTTAAATGTGAAAGAAGTTCTATAAGAAGTGAAACCGTCAGAACTGAGCTGCATATGCCCCGTGAGCTTCGGTGTAGACCAACCACCATTTGCTTTACACCGGCCTCTCCCTCCGATTAATCACAGGCATACAGAAGCTAAGCAAGGTTTCAGATGAAGACCCGAACCAGCACAAATCATATGTACAACCTGGCCAGAGGGTCACAAGAAGTTATTGATTAGTAATTTTCAGTCGGTGAGAGGATAAAGAAACGCAATAGGGTACCTGTAACTGCAACAAACTGCATGAGGTAAAAAGCTGTGACAAAACAAAGAATAAATAAGAATTTGAAGTGCATATGTGTGTAAACTCTTTCAGGGAATGATACCAACTCCCAGCATCAGAAGTGGCTGATCTGATACATGCTTTGCAGTTGTCCCTGAATTTTAGACCTTTGCCCTCAAGGCATAATAATAATAATAATAAAAATAATAATAATAAAAATAATAATAATAATAATAATAATAATAATAATAATGTGTTAACACATTAGTTACGCTAGTTACTGTAGTGGACGATGCGATCATAACAAAGGCATTCCGGGTCGGCGTGCAATTCAGTACGTTGTGAATCATTATGTGACTGATCTCATGTTTGCTGACAATAACGCAATATTCGCCGGTACTGGCGCGGAAGCCACTGATATCCTATATGACCCTGTCTACACCGCGCAATCCTAGGATCTCAAGATCAATACAGGGGAAAACAAAGCCATGGTAACTGATGAGTCAAAGGTCCGTGCCTGTCTGTAGCAGATGCAACACGGTAGGAGGTGCCGTGTAGCAAGTGCGACTACATAGAGGATCAGAAAGGGTTTCAGGGGATTGTTTCCTTTTAAAGCGAATGAAAGGCAATAAACAGTTACTAGAAAAACCCGGCGGACGTTGTTCTGCCCTTCATCTTCCTCTTTTCCCTCCCATCTGCCTTTTTCACAGTCTCTCCCTCCCTCCTCCCCCCTGTCCCTGTCTGTCTCTGCCGCTCTCTGTCCTTATCATTCACATTTACTTGCAGATTCTGCACGTCTCTGAGCAGGTGAGGTAATATCAGGAAGCGCCGGACCAACAAAAATGTAATAGAATGTTCAAAAAGGTTTCGTCCTGTAGGTGGGTAATAGTTTGACAGCTGTGTAACGTGGCAGCGATGTTGCCGTATTTATTATTTGGGGATGTTAATGAGTCCGTGGCGGGGAGAGTCACGTGACGTTAACCGCGACCCTATTGTGAGGCGATGAGACGCGAAGTGCCCGCGATCGTCTTCTGGTTTGTTGGATGGGTCTCGGACCCGGGGAGACGGGCGACACGTGACATTGCTGGCAATCGGTTGGTCAGGCGGTGGGTGACACGTGAGGTGCTCGCCATAGCTGCACGTCATTTGTAATATTTGAACCGCGGCACCTGGCGCGCTGGTTAAGAGAAGGCGGGGGCGGACGCGCCGCGGATGTCTCAAGCCTGACCTCCACTTCTGGAATCTTTCGAATCCGTTCATTCGATTCTTAGTTTCCATCTTCTTAAGTTGCTTTTTGTACATTGCGTCACAACCAGAGTCTGTTAAATCAGTTATCAAGCGTGAGAATGTATTGCACATGTCACGTAACATCTCAATGTCTTTGTGCAAATTGGAGTCTTATTTCTGCCTATTGTTAGTCTGAGAATTCAGAAAATGACAGCCGGGAGAATCAATTCAAATTACAGAGATAATCAATAAACTTTGTATTTTCATGAAAAAAAATTTAATTTCCAAAACGTTTTTTGTTTACCACAATATTTAGCTTAATATTCACGAATGTGGCAATCTTAAGTCCAAGGCACTAGTTCATATGAATAAGTGCTAAAAATAACAATTCAAGCAGTCCAGGAGATTCGATATTTTCCGCAATTGTTGGATGTGTTTATAATTTATGTTTACGCCACCGTATACCGTGGCTATCATTTTGAACAAAACTGGATTTTCTGTACGTATATTTAAAATATTTATTGAACAGAACCTACAAACATTAAACTATTAACGTATTGTAGTGTAAGCCATGCGTTGCTTTCCTTAGAGAATATTACTCGACAGTTTCACTGTTTACACGGACAAACGAGGAAACGCTGTCGTCTGCAGTGTCGTAGTGGCAGGTTTGAATTTCGCGGCCGGAAGTGATTTTTAAACTCAATTTTCTCAAAGACAAAATGTTTTTAGGAAAAACTGGACCTATCGTTCTTCATGGCTGGCAACACAGAATTTGGGGTATTTTTTTGTAACGGGAACTTCTGGACATCCTGTATTGCCTCTAAAGATTAGGCGAAACAGTTAAGTTGCAACAATATCAGTTGACTTTTAAGCACTATTGACAATTTTTATAAATATTGATAGCAGTGGTAAAGAAAATATGTACCAAAGTACAGTATTATATACAAATCAATTTAAAAAAAATAGGGTTATCATTATGTTGCCCCGACCCCTTCAACTGTCGTAAGTGTTAGGCGGACCCAAGACTTTGGAATATAGGGTGGAATGGACTCCGCCTCACCCGCAGCCTGCCCGTAGCATCGGGCGGCAACGAAGACACCTCACATTGAATACGCACAAGAACAGAAAAATTAACTTGGTTCACGTGCGTACGGCATTAATTGGCTAAAAAAACAATATGAATTTACAATTTTCTTTTTTTTTTTGTGAAGATATATTTACCCCTTTCTTCAATATTCTTAGAGATATCTCAGCTTACTCCGCCTATCCTGACGCTTAACCACTGCAAATTTTGTGTTTTTTTAATGAAAATATGAGCGAGTATATATACGCGTAATGTCCAACAATTATTTGGTATATTTTCCTTAACAGAATGTTCACTGTATATATGATGTGATGTGATGAATTATGTTTCAACTTAAGGCAAATAACAGTATTCGCTGTTATAGTCCAGTGCAACTTACACCTACTGATCTGGGTAAATATAAAACATTTCTATTTTATTTTCAGAAAATATCTGAATTTCTGAACATGTAATGTGTTTTACTCTAGGTGCACATTGAATTGTGATTGCATCGTTCCAAAATTTGTAAGCCTGATTTAATTATTCTCGGAAAGTAAGTACTGAACGACGACTCAAAAAATATGAATTTTGCGTTAATGCACCCTCCAGAATTGCAGCTTAGTCTATCTTCCAGAAGCAACAGAAGCATAAGTTATAATACATTTATCCATCCACAATTGATAGCAGTGTGAATGCACGATTGCTGCATTGCAATGCAAGATGAAAACGCCAAACTCATTTATCTCAACATCTGATTTTTTGAGTTAAACCACTATTGCAGTCTTTTATATATTTAACATTAATCTTATTCTACGATTATAAAACTTTTAAAATACGTAATATATTTGTTACATTTACTTTCCAAAATAAGAAATGTATTATTACAGGATGTTTCTTAATTACTATCCTATCACCTTTATTTTTAAAGTTCGTTTAATCTTTAAAATTGTATGTAAATTAAAACACTCAGAGAAAATTATTGAAGTTTCTTTCAAAAGAACTTAATTAATTTGATTGTGAGAAAATGTTTAGAAATTATATACAGTTATTTATTAGAGCAAAATGTAACACAGTTTTCTAAATTACATTTCATCATTCAATAGATTATAAAGTTTTTCGTAGCTTTAAGTTTTGGCCATTTTCTTAGGAACACACTTGCAAGTTGTTGTGAAGTTCCTGTGCATTTCTTACTGAACCGTGAAGCAAATGCAAATCTTAGCCTTTGACCACGAAAACCAATTGAAAATCTAATCGCTAGGGAATTTGTCATGCAAATGTGGAAAATGGTTCTGAAGCATTGAACAAAGCGTCGCTTATTTCCTTTTCTTAGAACTTAAAGCAGTCGTTTATCCTCGTGACACTTCGCTGTTCGCGTTCTTGGAATAAATAACGAGAAAGACACAGCTTAATGAGATACTTCTCGCTCCCTTATTTCCCTGCAAATGGAAGATTCGATTCCTTCTGAGGATGGGAGTGGGGTGTCCAGCAGGCATCCTGCTTGAAAGGACTTCCAGAGATCTATTTTCGGATTCATTACTGACACAAACGAGAGATTTCAATCCTGGATCCGTGTTACGACTCCCTGTTTTGAATTAGTTTTTGCTTTAAATTGATGTACACCCGAAAGCAAGCGAGTTTATTGCGCAATTAGAATACACTAAAACAGTACCTCAGTTTTATCGAGTCTTGAATGAAATACGTGTTGTCAATATCTGCGAGTCGTAAAATGTCAAAATGTTGGTTCCATATTAAAATTAATCAATAAAGTCCTTTATTCTTTGAATAAATTCTGAGATTCTGAGTGGCCTACAAGTGCGAACACGAAAAGAATGTTAGTTTTATTTTTAGAAATTCATGTGAGGACCTGCTGTTAAATGTCAGAAGTATTACCTTCAAATGCATGAAAACAGACTCATTAAAATGAAACTTTTAAAATTAGATAGTCACGGCATGGAAATGTGTCATGACAGTACAGGAAACGGATAAGATGTTCAATCGTCGACAGCATGGCTATTACAAGATAATTATGAAGATAGCTTTAAAATTTCTATTATGAAATTGAAGTAAATAATAGCTACATATTCAATTACATAAGATCTTATTAATACATTATTAATTCAGAATTATTGTCATTTAAAACTATCGACAAAAATTGTTCCAAAAACTTGAAAAAATAAATTAATTTGTTATGATGCCCATTGGACAATTTCATTCTTAAATAGTGGGGGAAGTTCACTACAGAAAAAACACTCATTATTTACTTGCTGCATGCTTCTCATTCTAAACGTTCGATTTATCCAAACAAAACAAGGATGAATACAGAAGGGAATGTAGGTGTACCGCACTGCAGTAATGCGCCAAACTATATACAGATCGCACGTGTATTGAATTATTAAAAAGATATGAAGATATCACGAAAGATATGAAAAATGGATCAAGAAATTCTTATCCATTTAAAGGAAAGGTAAATGACAAGAAATTAATACATCGAGTGATGCACGGGAAGACATTCATGTAGCTAAAAAATATGTCAACGATGTTATCGAAGATCTACTTGAGAAACCTTGTATGTCAGTTTTCAATAGTTTTTCAGGAGAGACAAAAAGCTGATTTGTGACTATTAGCCCGTGAAACATTGATTACTTTCAATCGCCGATAGAGAGCACTACCATTTGGTTTTGCCTCCGGAGGCTCCTCAGTGTGTGGCAAACAGCCAAATGAATGCAACGGCACCAAAATTCCATTTTCGTCAACTTCAGACTTACGAGGTTTTGCAAGTAGACAATCGTTTTGCTAGTCAAAACGTATAAATACAAACACCATTACCAAGACATTAATGGTGTACAGGTGGGAACAGCGCCAGCTCTCTTTGCGCAGGTGATCAGCGAGAAATTGGGCAGTGTTGTAACTTCATGCTGCAAGTAGGCTCACATTAGTGTGGAGTTTTCAAGTTATTGTGAATTAAGCGTAAAACAATTAGCAATTAGACAGTTCGTATGTAGCAATCTCAATCTCTATTACAATTATATTCAAGCAGGCTATTCACGAGCTTGAATATAAATCTAGTCGCAGGTTAGAATATAAAGTTACTAGGAGAAGACTTTAACAAAGGTCACACTGCCAGGTTCGTCCCTCCCCCCCCCTCAATTAGTCCCGTTGCTTCCGCGAGACGTTCTCGAAGGCGAAGTCAGATGTTGGGTAAGAATTTATATTTAAATATTATGTTAGAAAACATTTCTATTCTGAGCAAAAGAATCGGTTAAAATAAAAATAATATTTGGATTACACTATCAAATATTTTTGCTTATTTGTCGAATATATCAGCTTTAAAAGTAGTGTTCGGTCCTAATGTTCTATAATTTGCAATGAGTTTTATAAACGTTGACTGAAATGAGTCAATAAAAACAGAAAGTGTGGTATTAAAATATTACCTAACCTGTGCTGAACGAGAAAGCACGTGTTGTTGTGGCAACACTAGTTCCTTTTAAAATACGCACGAAGACCAAACTTAAAATGTCTTCAGATATTTCAGCGATAATGCTACTCTTTTTCAAAACACTATTCATATGAGTAACTACTGAATTGTAGAAAACGGCAGAGAATGTTTTCAAATGGCCTGTAAAAGTGAACTTTTTTACTATTTGACAATTTAGAACCTCAGTATCTCTCATCCGCGAAGAGATTTCTCATAACTGAAATTTTCGGTACGTGACAGTTCTTTTGCCTAGAATCCATTAACATTAGAAGTTTATATATCTAATGCTTTCGTAGTAGATTAACAAAACACTCTATGTGAACAACTCCTGAAAAAAGTAAGCGACGGAAAATGTTCTCGAATTTCCACGATAAAGAGAGAATATTCGCAAGAAATAATGTTACAACTCAGGGAGGGTCTAAATAAACGCTTTCAGAAACCATCCCATTAAATCTATTCATTGTATAATTACAAATATAGACTCTATTACATCTCGTTCACATTGAAGTTTTAAATAACTGTTTTTGCGTATTTCCCGTCATCCTGCACTTAAAAGTTAAATGCACGAATTCTGAGAAATTAATATATGAACATGACTGTTCGGAGTATATTAAGCCTTGACATGAAGCTAGTGAGTTTAAATGATGTAATTAAATAATGTTAAACTTGTTTTATAAAACTAACATTACAAAAATGCCAGGAATGGTCAGAAAAATTAAATAACTCTCCGAGTTGGGTCGTTTGCGTACAATATTCTACATGAACATTTTTCACGCCCGCACTTGAATATTGGTGTGTTTGACTGCAACTGTGTTACAATTGAGTGGAATTAATTATAATTTTAATTATTTTAGTAAAAAACTGTTGTATTTACTATTAGCACCTAAAATACACCGACAAAACGAATTCAAAGATCACTTTAATTCAATTTAACTGATCCTAAAATAGTTATGTATTTTTAGACAATTCTGGACAGATATATTTAAATCCAAAATATTAAATTAAAATGTATTTGAAACCTGATAGTATTGAAACATTTTAATACAATTAAACTACTATGTATACAATATGACCCAAAAGTGGTTCTATTATTTATTCTCAAAGTTTCGACGAAATGTTTTCGTAGTTTCTCTTTCGGAATATTATTTCGTAAAGGCTCAGACTCCAATAATTGTACTTAATACAATTATGAAAACTCGTAAAACTTTTTAACGTAATGAGGTTAATACCGTCGTGTATTAAAGTATTCGTTACATGTGAAACGACATTCAATTGGAACTTATAGTTTGGGACACAGGTTAATATTGTTTAACAGTTCTAAAATCGGCTCTTATTATCTTTTTCCATTTTAAATAAAACGAGAAAGGAGATAGAAAAAGTTCCAGCTTTTCCAAAATGTACAGAAGTGCTAAACTAAAAGCATCACCTTGCTCACAGTTGTAATCTGCAATTTAGTCCAGAAAATTCACCATCTAATTTGCAAAAATCGAGTGAGTAATGATGGTAATGGAATCGGAAATATCGTATAATCCACACAAAATACATAAATACCAATTTTTTACTAATTTTTGCTCAAAATTTGAAAGATCTGTAAAATACAGAATTTCCATTTTCTTTAGATGATGCGGTTTCATTGGGCACTGCTGTACACCGCCCCAAAGCGCACATCTCAGCGGACGCGCAACCGTCGTAAAATTCTTAGAATTCCACACGACGACGTCGTCCAGCGTAAAGGCGACTTCTGCCACGCTGCGCTCACCAGGTGGCGAGAATTTCCGCGACGCAGAGAGGATTGTGGGTAATGACTCTCGCAAAACATTTCTCCACCATTTCGCGTTCGCGACCATTTTCAGTAACATCGCCTAAATGTTTTAACATCATCTTGTGTTCGTAAATAACTGAAAGCGCAGCCGTTGGAAAATTCCACTTGACGTTTTCATGCTACCCCAAGTCAGTTTCAGCTCGCAGATTAATTCGAGGATATATGAATTATTGTGCTTAAAGACTCTGAAGAAACTTTATGGAGAATCAAGGTTGTGTGGCAATATTTTAGCAGAATTATTTTGCCTTTTGTGTTTTATTCTTCACATACAACATGTAAAACGAGTAGCCAACAGAACTCAAAACTTTTCACACCAAAATTAACGTGATTTTTCTTCAGCAAATACGGGAGTACAGAAATTAGTGACTAAATTGATAGCAAAGTAACATGCTTTTGGTGTCATGCATTGCCTAGATTTTAAGCGATACTGTCACGATTGACTACTGCCATTCTGTAGACACAATACATCAAAATCTGTGATAAATTTGATATATTTTTTCACTCAAAATAGTTTTTTACACCAGTGAATATTCCAGAGCAAAGAAATTAGTGAATACATTTCTGACCTCAGAAGCACGGGAGATTAGCATTCTGGAAGGCGCGCGGCAGAACTCCATGTTGCCTTTGGGCTTGTATTGTTCTAAAATGGAGTACGGCTATTTGACATGACAGAGAGCTTCAGTATTCTCACTTGGCAACATTCTAAACGAGTGGTGTCAAGGCGTTCTACTGGTGGTTGTAGCCCGCGTCGTGGCACCGAAGCATGCCACGAGCTTCTCTGCGCAACTAGCGTCGGGAAAGGGAACTATTACGAGTAGCAGTACCCCCCTCTCCCGTTTTACAATAGTGGTGGCGTTGTTTCTGGTGGCGGGATGATGAATTGCTTGCAGGGGCGATTTCGTCGTGGCACTCGTGCCACGGACTGCCCCTCGTGACATTGACCTGGGCAACACTGTTCTAAACAAAACGCGGGAATCTCCGTTCCGTTGCCTTCTCCCTATCAGTTGTAAAGAAGCTTTGAAAATATAAAAATTTCGACTACAGCACTCGGTGCTCTACCGCACCGACTCGTGTAAGTGTACTCGAGTACTTTCGTGGACTTTCGTGGAGGCTCGTGTACTTTCAGGAACAAGAAAAGGGCAGGGTGGGATTCACTCGAAAACTGATCAGTAGCAAGACTCTGCGCCTTGTATAAAGCTTATAGCGGTCATCCAGCTTGGAGAGAAATTAATCGGCTGCTATGCATTCTTACATACATCAGTAGAGGGGATCATAGGCACAAAGTAAATTTAAGACTGCACAGAACGAATGTCGGGAAAGTTTCTTTCACATATCGAACGGATGGAAAAGGTTGCCTGCAAAAAACCTTTGAACGCTTTCCTCAAAGCGTTCAACAATTTAGGAAATTAATACTGGGTATTTTTAAGTAAATGAAGGAAGTGTTCTCTTGTGAAGTGAGTTGTCGTGCAGTGTATAAAAGAGAAATAAAGAGGAAGTGTTTTATAGGTTGTAGTGAAGTGAAGTGAAGAGAGGTGAAGGGGTGTAGTGGGGTCTTAATAATACGAACATTCAGTGCGGAGTTAGATTATAGAAGGTTTTTTTTTCTTGATGTAATTTAATATTTAATGAAACAGTTTTTATATTATTATTACTGTCATCATAGTTATTGCTACTATTATTATTATTATTATTATTATTATTATTATTATTTTCCATTTTTTGTATTATTGTACCATTATTATTATTACTATAATTATAATGGCGGTGTTGGCATAGATGAGTGGCGCCTTATTAAGTGAAACGGCGGTGTATATAAATAAATATACAAAAATATAAATATATAAAAATGAAAATTCATGTCAGAATGCCCAAGAAACGACCGGACATGATAAGTCAAACTATTAGAAAGAAAAAAATTAAATTAAACTGTGTTGTAAAATATTCGTTTGCACTTTGTTTCCAAAGATAAATATGTATTAAAACACAAACACAAATTAAGTGTGTGTTTTTTCATCAATGTTATTTGATTAAATAACAGGAAAAAGATCAGAATTTATTTATAAAGATAAGAAAATGATACAATTTACAATGATTGATTTAATAGGAAAAGGCCTACTAGTTTTGTTTACCGAACTTTTTAACTGGCACGTACACGATTTTGTATAAGGCATGTAACGTCATGAGTCCAAACCAACGGCGGAGGTTATTGAATGATAAAGCGCAGGAGGGAGAAAATTATGAAGAAGAAAAATAGTGGCGTTATGTAAGCAACACTGTTTCTGTTTCGCATCATCCTGAACACCCAACACGTCAAAGAAGCACCCGGCGGAAAATTCAGTTCGCTATTTTCCCGCGCGCTGGCGTCGTCACGCCGGAGGAGGGGGAGCGGGGGTGGGGTGGGGTGGGGGGGCGGACGGAAGCGCGCCCATTCACGCGCCACGGAGCAGCGCAGGCGGTGGGGGCGGCGATAGCGGCGCGGTCGGGGGTGGGGGCGGCAGGGAGATGAGCGGTGAGGATGGCGGCGAGTGAGGCGGTGCGGGGGAGGTGGCTGTGGATTGGCGGAGGCGGGGCAGGGGCGGGGCGGTGTGGTGCGGGAATGGCGGGGCGGGGAGGGGTGGCGGTGTGGGGCGGGAGCAGGGAGAGGATGGGAGCGGTGTGGGGTGGGAGTGGTGCGGAGGAGGGGGACGGTCGGTGCAGAAGTGGGAACAGTTGGGGCGGGGCCGGGAAGGGAGTGAGGCGGGGAGGTGGCAAAGACGAGGGGAGGCGGGGTGGGGGCGGGGCGAGGACGGGGTGAGGGTACGGGTGGGAGCGATGCGGGGGGCGGTGTGGGTGCTGGGACGGGCAGGGAGGGTATGGGGTGGGGACGTGGCAGGGATGAGGGGAGGCGGGGTGGAGGTGGGGGTGGTGCGGGGCGGGGCGGGGGTGTCGGGACGGTGCGTGGGTGATGCGGTGCGGGGCAGGGCGGTACGGGGGCGGTGTGTGGGCGGTGCGGAGGCGGTGCGAGGGCGGGGCGGCAATAGAGGCGGGTGGGTAGGTGTCAGGGGGTTGAGCGGTGAGCATAGTAGCGATTGAGGAGGTGCGGGGGATGTGACTGTGGCTTTGGCGGGAGCAGAGCGGGGCGGGGCGGGGCGGGTACGGAGCGGGAGCTGTGAATTTGGCGGGGGCGGAGGCGGGTGCGCGGCGCAGCGCCCATATTTCTTCGCGTATCTCCCTCGGCGGAACATCAGGCGGCGGCGGCGGCGCGCGCGTTCTCCGGTGATGGGTGGCCGTGGGGGGAGGGGCGGGAGCGGTTGATGGCGCGGGTGGCCGTGGAGATGAGCGCGAGCGCGCAGGCAACGCACAGGAGCCGCAAGCCGGAAGCGGAGGCGCGAGACGAGCAGCAGAGCGGGGGCGAGACGTGAGTAGCACACGCACAACTCACAGGAGTTTGGCGATGAGTACAGGGCAAACGAGATGGCGGGCGTTATTGTTGTTTCAGGTAGGCTTTTAACAGAACCTGTGTGTGTAGGTGTGTAAAGTGAGAAGAGGAGGAACAAATGTTGAATCGATTGGGGAAGAGAATTGCGTTGCTGGGTCGTGGATGGAAAATAAATATAGCTCAAGAGCTTGAGGATGAAAACGGGGCTTAAAGAACAACAGAACACAGAGGCTGTTTTGACATGATTTCATTGCTGGAAAACGAAGGTGAACGGATGATCAGAAGCAGGGATGCGATAAATAGATTTGTAAGGGGGGGAGCTAAAAGAGATACGGGAAACTTTGCTAGATAATGCTCGGCAGCTTGATGACAAGCATGGAGCACGTATGGAAAAAGGAGATAAGCGTTATGGCGACCGGAAGAAAGTCGCCCGATGCGGAAGCGAGTGGATACATGAGAGAAAGTCGAGTGCATAGTTGGAGAGAGAGGCGAAGGAGAAAAACGAATGGTAGATAACGAGTAGAAATTTGGGAAATGCACGTTTTAACGACATAATGTTTAAAATAGATGCACAAAAGAAGTCGAGAAATGAAAACCACAAAAAAAGGCCTTTTCACAGGTTCTCAAGAACGAAGTTTTAACGCACTCACAAACATGAACGTTATGAGACACCGCTCCGCAAAGTGTCGAAGTATTTGTTGAGTACTAGAAATGATTGGTAATACACAAAAAAATTATAATATATAAAAATATATAAATAATGTCGTTGTTGAAACATTGCTGAAAACGCGAATAAATGACAAGAAAGAAGGAAGAAGCAGATAAGAGAATAGACGCGTGGACAATGCGAGCGAACATAAAGAGTAGTTACTCATATCCTTCGTGTTTGATAGGCGATATTACGCCGTGAGTATCCCAGAATATAGAGGGCTTGGGGGCATCTGGAGATATTGGGGCGTAAACGCTGAGACGAAAGGGTAGTAATATGGCTGCAGTATGTCGGATGGGAGCCCCACCACGAGGGAGAAGTGTAGGCAACGCCGGCGACGCCCCAGGCAGTGGAGAGGCGGATGATTCTGTGGCGGATACAGGAGGCCTTCAATCAGGCGCTGTATATGAGTCAGGGGATGGTGACGTGAGCGGAGAGTCTGGAGGAAGCGGCTGGGAAATGGATGCCATGCGGGAAGCGGAGGTCAAGACCGTAAAGGCTAACTAGCCTTGAGGATTGATGGATGAGGAGTGTTTCCGTGCACGACAACTGATGTTCATTAGCTCCGTTGGTGAAGTGATTGCTTTATTGCAAGAAGGCGATCTCCCTCCGCTGGATGGTGAGATCCGTTGGCGCTCTACCCGACTTGTGGCATTCCTCCTCCAGGTTTCTTTCCCAGCAGGCCACCGTCACACCCGGATCAAGCTATAAGCCAGTGTTGTCAAGGTCGATGCCACGAGCGGTGGCACGAGTGTCATGACGAAATCGCCCCTCCATGCAATTCATCACCCCGCTACCAGAGACGTCATCCCTATTGTAAAACGCGGGGTTACTAATAGTTCCCTTTCCCGACGCTAGTTGCGCAGATAATCTCGTGGCATGCTACGTGCCACAGCCACCAGTAGAAGACCTTGACATCACTGCTCTAAGCTTCGACAGTGTCATAGTGGTGGTGCACGTATGTGAAAAGGGAGATGATAAGATAAGGAAGAGGAAGGAAAGATCGAGACAAGCCCGTTTTTATGGTAGTGCTTCGATGTTCGCCTCATATTGGTAGGAGAAACCTAGGAAAACTACCAATCAGAGCAATTGGCCGCTAAAAGTCTCCTACCATTCCGCGAATACACTGACCATTGTTTCGAAAATCCGTCAGAGGAGGCGGAGAGAGGGAATGTGTTGGAGAACGTAGAGAGGTGATGGAGAGCGGGGAGGTGGAAAGAAGGAAGGCGGAAAGAGAGGAGATGGAGAGAGGAAAGGCGAAGTGATGGAATGCGGAGAGAGGGAAGGTGGAAGTAGCGATGTCAGAGGGGGTGGCGGAGAGAGGGGTAGAAAGCGAGGGGCAGAGATTCGGGTGGCGGTGGGGAACGGGGGAGAGGGGTCTGTGGAGAGAGGGAAGGTGGAAGTACGAATGTTAGAGAGAGGGGAGACGGAGAGACGGGTGGCGGAGGGAGGGGAATTTGTGGAGAGGGGTGGCGGAGGGAGGGGAGGTGGAGAAAGGAAAGGCGAAGAGAGGAAGTGCGGAGAGAGAGGAGGTGATGGGGAAGGTGATGGGGTGACGGAGAGAGAGGAGGTGGAAAGAGGGAATGCGGAGAGAGAGAAGGTGGCGACACGGATGTCAGAAAGAGGGGTGACGAAGAAAGCGGGTAGAGAGAGGGGAGTCAGTGGCGAAGACATAGGTGGAGATGAGGAGAGCTGTAAGCGGAGTGCTTCGGCCAAGGGAAAGTTGCAGGGAGGGAGTGACGAGTATCGCGGCACGGTAGCGGGGACTGGAGGGCTCTGTGGAGCGGCGGGGGCACAACGAGGAAGCGCCAGTGGTGCGGGGCGGGGCGGGGCGGAGCGGGGAAAGCGGGGCGAGGCGGGGCGGAGCGGGGAAGCGGGGCGAGGCTGGGCGAGGCGGGGAGGGGCGGGGAGAGGCGGGGCGAGGCGGGGAGAGGCGAGGAGAGGCGGGGCGAGGCGGGGCGAGGCGGGGCGAGGCGAGGCGGGGCGAGGCGGGGCGAGGCGGGGCGAGGCGGGGCGAGGCGGGGTGAGGCGGGGCGAGGCGGGGCGAGGCGGGGCGAGGCGGGGGCGAGGCGGGGCGAGGCGCGCGAGGGGGGGCGGGGCAGGGCGGGAGCGAGGCGGAGCGGGCAGGGCGAGGGGGGGGGGAGAGGCGGGGTGGCACGGCAGAGTCCGGGTGTCCTCGATTTATGAGCGTGGGCGGCGGCGGCGTATGATCCACGAGTGTCCCTTATTGCGCCGCCCCGCCCCGCCCCGCCCCCACCCTTGCCCAGGTGAGTTTCATGGCGGCGGAGCGTGGAGAGGCCCGTCCGTCGCCCGTGCTCCGCGCCGCGCCGCGCCGCGCGCAGACATCCGGCCAGCGAACAGCGTCCGCCCGCCCGGCACGTGACACGGCCTCGCGCTATATTAAGTCGAGGAGCAAATATGTGCTGCTGGCAGGAGAGGGAGGGAGAATATGAAGGGAGGCATGCAAAATATACTGGTCTCCGAGGAGCACGAGAAAGGTCTGTAGTATGGGTGAAGATAATAAATTAATTAGACAAATTGCACCCACGAAAGTGTCGACAAAGCACAGATTAAATTTGAATAGCCGATAAAAGCAAACGTATGAAATACTTGAACATTCAGAGGACATTAAAGGTTCGATTGAAATTTCTTTCTTTCTGTAGGTAATAATAAGAAACATCTTAATACCGGATGTTATTTGCGTTTTGAAATTCCAATCGTTATTTCATTGAGGTGTTGCATCTTTACACTTTCTATGGAGTATTGAGAGGTGGCCGGCATTTTCTAGGAGACAGAAACTATGACTAAATTCAGGGCAAAAATTGAAAATGGGGTGGATGAACATGAGATAAATGTTTTCATTCAAAAATTTCCATTATAATTAGTTTTGGTGTTGAACAATTTGATGCTACTCTGAAAACGTATATTTAATTCTAGAGTAGTATTGTTCAGCGAAATAACATTTATTAAACGCGTTTAAGCTGATATATATATATATATATATATATATATATATATATATATATATATATATATATATATATATATATCACCAAAACAGAACTCAAATATCGAGAAAGTCATTCTGTGGCGGACAATCTGTGGTGATTGACCAAGAATATGTATGGTGGTGTGTATAAGAATTGGATGATTAGAAGTGACGCATTAAATTCTTGAATTTACAAATTCTTTTCAAGCGCCGTAAACATAAAAATTTACCTTCATATTTCCAGCGCTAGAATGCTCTATGTTTAATTGATCTCATTATACACCACTCTCATTACGTCCAACAACCTCATACCAGAGATAGAAGTATCAAACGGGATTTTCCAGGAGAGATGACATCATTGGGTGAGTGACAGAAATAACATTCTCGTCCAAGAGATAATTTATAAGTTTTGTACAAGTATTATTTTGCAAGGCAATTTTTTAATCTTCAATGCAATATAACAAAGTCAAAGGCTAATGCTATATAACTGAAAAGAATAAAAAGGATATAACCAAAAGTTACGGACAAACATTGTTATTTTTTCAACACAATCATCGTCCAGATTCGGACACTTGTTTTATCTGTGAATGAGTTTTACGATCCTCTCTTCGTTGAACGCTGCCGCCAGTAATGTGAGCCCCTTTCCACTCAATTCTTCAATTCGATGAAGAGATGAAATTTCTGAACACTCGCTTGTGAGTCGGGGCTGTACGTGGCAAGAATGTCCAGTCTTCTCCACAAATTGCTTGGTTACAGCAGCACTTTGTGTGGTATGTATGGACCCAGCGTGGTTACTACCAGGGGACGTGAATCCCAGGGTGGGCAACTAAGCTTTCGTTTTAATCCGCAAACCCTTTCCGACGCACAAGTATGCCGATAGGTTGGTATCTGAATTCCGCCGGAACGCAGTTTGCCCTTCTGGCAACCTTCCCATACAATGCCTGGGTCAAGGGCCGCCCTACCTTCTGAGAAGTTCTAGCTTTCTATGCTAGTACCGGAGTCTCGACAAAGCATCACTCACATGCGCTGGAAACAGTCCCTCCTCTATGACCAGAATATCGGGTTACTGCCGCAACGAAGCTGAGAGTCCAACTGGGGGATGGGAGTCCCCCATCCAATCTCCCCACTCCCTACATGTTTAGGCTAACGACGTGGTATCGCCGGAACCTGGGTAACCTGACGATAAGTATCAGAATCCCATCGGACTCCCATATGAAGATTCTAGAGCATTCAGAAGAATCTCCTCCACCCGATCCTGCCTAAAGATCGACGCGCCAGGGGCCCAACTGGTGGGTTACCGGGTTGAACCGAACAACCAGGAGCTTAGCATCGTCTACTGACTGCCTCCGCCTTGGAGCTAATGACGTGAGTGCCGCCTTGAAACGAAGGGTCCGGGTGGCCGTCTGCATCTCTCCACCAGAAATCTACGCAGACAAGATCCTCCTTCAGGGGACCTTGAGTGGTGCCCGGTGAGTGTTTCAAAGAATGAGGATGTCTCCAGAAGTCAGCATTCCTCTTCTACTGTTCGACAGTTTTCACCGTGTACTCGGCTTTTACTTCAGTAAATTTCCGGTGGCACTATTCCATTCTTCTTGAAAAAACAGCAAGTGATTATACACCGCAGCTCAAACTTGGTGGAAATTCAATCGTATTTGATCTTAACGTGCCTCCAATAATTTAATACGAATAATGATACGATATGAACGATGATGGTTATAGTGAACCTCAATCACATTCTATTGTTTTCTATTGAAAATAAATCACAGGTACACAAAATGTTTTATTCTCTCGCGGCACTCATAATGGCCTAATTGAACAATAAAAGCGGTAGCGCAACGCCACGCGAATGTTGTTCGTGCGTTCGCCCACCACACCCCACGTGTCGAATTAAACAGCAGCGTATTGGATTGTTCTAGCAGAGAGCTTCGTGCCACACAAAAGAGAGGGGGCGAGGCGGACATAGTAGGTGGGACGGGCAGGGTGCGACTTCATTAAATGTACGCGCATATGGGTCCTGGTAGGACGGTGCAGGGTAAGACGGCACGAGAGAGGTCGGGGCCGGGTAGAATGGCGTGAACAGGGCATGGTAGGGTGAGATGCAGAAGGTGGGGATGGGGTTGAGTAACAGGGGCGTGAAAGGATGGGGGCGGGGCAGGGCGGGGCGGGGCAGGGCGGGGCGGGACGGGCAGGGCAGAGTCGGGTCGGGTCGGGTCGGGTCGGGTTAGGACGGGCAGGTCGAGACAGGACGGGCCAAGAGATGGAGCAGGACGGGCAGGGCAGGGTTGGGTCGGGTAGGGGGGGGGGCAGGACGGGGCAGGACGGGGCAGGACATGGCAGGACGGTGCAGGACGGGGCAGGGCGGAGCAGGACGGGGCAGGACGGGCAGGACGGAGCAGGACGGGGCAGGATGGAGCAGAATGGAGCAGCACGGGGCTGGACGGAACAAAACAAAACACGGGGCAGGATGAAGAAGGGGAAAGATATAGGACAGGTGTGGGTGACGGGTTGGGTTGAGATGGTATGGGGCTGGAAGGATCAGGTCGGAGCAAGAGCAGAAATGCCAGGAATACGAAAGGTTCAGGTTAAGGATGCTTATGAAAGGGACGATAGGAATGGAAACAAAGATGGGATGGGATGGAACGGAATGGGAAAGGACAGGACGTGACGGAAAGCGGTGAGACGGGAAGAGGTAGGACGGGTCGCGAAGAGGTAGGTACAGGGTGGAAAGGGGCGGCCTAGATGGGCCGAGCCGGTTGGGACGCAGCAGTTCGGGGCGAGACCTGGATGAGCGGTAAGGTACAGACAGGAGAACAGGAAACTGGGGAGCGGGGAGGGGAGGAAACGGGACGGTAAGATATGATCAGGAGAGTCGGGAATGGTGAGGCGGGGCGGGCGGAGCGGGACGATAAGGTATGAACAGGAGAGACGGTTGAGGTGGGATGGGGTGGAGAGGTAAGGTATGAACAGAAGAGACGGGACTGGCGGGGTAGGGCGCGGTAAGGTATGAACTGAAGAGCCGCGGCTGGTGGGGCAAAGTGGGTCGGGGTGGAGCGGGGCGGTAAGGAACAGAAGAGCCGGGGTTGGTGGAGTGAGGCGGAACGAGGCGGGGTGGGGCGGGGCGGGGCGGAGCGGAGCGGGACGGTAAGGTATGAACAGGAGAGTCACGGCTGGCAGGGCGAGGCGGGACGGAACGGTAAGGTATGAACAGAAGAGCCGGGGCTGGTAGGGTGAAGTGGGGTGGGGCGGGGCGGAGCGCGGGACGGTAAGGTATGAACAGAAGAGCCATGGCTAGTGACGTGAGGTGGGGCGGGGCGGAGCGGGACGGTAAGGTATGAACAGGAGAGACGGGGCTGGCGGGGCGGGGTGGGACGGTAAGGTATGAACAGAAGGGCCGGGGCTGGTGGGTTGAATTGGGGCGGGGCGGAGCGCGACGGTAAGGTATGAACAGGAGAGACGGGGCAGGCAGAACAGGGCGTGGGGCGTGGGCGGGGGCGGGTACAGCGCGGGATCCATCCATCATGGCGGCGGCGAAAGAAGGCGCGTCGTGTTTCACCGGAGCGCCGCGAGGGGGCGGTGGCGGCGGCAGAGGGTGGGTGGGTGGGTGGGTGGATGATTTAAGAGCAACAGCGCGCGCCGCGTGTCGCAGCTCTTCGCGAGCGTGAACACGCCCCGCCACGCCCCCTCGTGCTCGTGTACGTCCAGAGCCCACGGACATGGGCGTCCCCGCGTTCGGCAGCTCCTATCAGTCACCAGGCAGGCAGACCGGAAGGGCGATCGGCCATTTATCAAATCATTACATATTTAGTACATGGGATTAATCAATATTTGTCATTCTGTCGTGCGTTTACTGCCTGTGCGTGTGAGGAATAAGTAAAAACAATGCGTTGGTGGAGCGAAAGGTACTTTACAGAACGTTCAATGCAACATAGGGTCAATTTCTGATTTTTTAAACTCTCAAATCAATTGCAAAAGCATGAGGAATATAGAAAATGAATAACTGACACCAATATATGGATAACCGAGATGGCTAAGGAAGTAGCGCCGTGGCGATCTTGGATGGAAGAATCACGGGTTCGAGTCCCGCTTCAGGCATGGGTGTCTGTGTATGTCTGCATATTTGTGTCGTCCATTAACCCTTCGTTATCATCATTTGATATCACATACTCCCAGGACTAGCAATCCTGGGTAATAAAAATTGGATTGAGCGTAGAATGCTGATCCCTGCCGCCCCTAAAAGAGTCCCATTTACTTGCCACGGAATAAATAACTGAGCTTCGGTAAATGCAGGTGTATGTCCGCGTGGTCCTAGCTGGCAAATGGGCGACCCCCCAAAAAATTGAAACGTATGTGCGTTGCATATTTGTAGTACGAAACAGCACATTACACTTTTCAACATATGACTAACTTTTTTACAGCAAGTTGTTTGACAGATTGTTCCCTTAACTCTTATCCGGACAACCGGGGTCCATTGGACCCAGAAGCAAAATTTTATATATTTTTCGTGAAAACTATCCAAGATATTAGGAAAGTTTTTTGTGACTATGTTTGCTACAGTATTTTTGTTCCCCAACCATTTTTTGAAAGGGTTACCGAATAATAAATTAAAAAATACTGTTTCAGCCGCACCTTGGGAAAGAAGTAGAAAACAAAGAGATACCATCTGTTCAAAATCCTGCCGCCGTCGGGACTTGAACCTAAGACCTCCCGGTCAGAGGGCCTGCAGTGTCATCAGTTGATGCCCTGACACACGTCTCCTGTTCTTTTTCTTCACGATTTAGTTGTGGGCTCCTTCGGCCCGTGATAACAACTCTTTTCCACGCCATTAGAAACTGTTGTTGTTGTTAATGCCTTATTTTACGTGGCGAGACTCGGGCCATCAGGCCCGCTCTTCCGTCTGACCACGCAAATTTCGCTACGCTCCTTTCACCAAGCGGAGAAAGAAGGTATTATCTCGGGCGACGAAACAGGCGATTTGAATTTAGCTCAGAGGCGTCATTTAGGCTTGAGGATCTTTACATGCAAGTAAATCTACTAACATGGGCCAGCCGGCTTTACTTCCCCTCTGCGGAAGGCGCACGAAGGATTTTTTCGCCCTTAAAAATCCACGGCTTCGATCGGGTTTGAACCCGCGAACTTGGGTATGACAGTCCGGCACCGCTAACCGTCACACCATCGAATCCGCCAAACTGTGAATACACCCGACTAGAATCTCCTATATTACATTGATGCGATGTAATAGCCATCTAATGGAAGGATCATAATGATCTTATTTCACGAATCACGGAGTGATCGAAATTTTTTCTTCATTCCTTTCATAATTGATCGAAACGAAAACTATCGGTATTAATAGAACAGATACAACTAGAAGAAGTTGATGAGTATGGACAAAGCACAGTTCTCAATCAACATTGTAGCATATGCGTAAAGTTCGCATAGTATTTTTGTCTACACAGTTAGCTGCTGACTGTTAGCGTATTTTCTGTGTTTTGCAGATCTTTTAAATTTTATGAAAAAGTTAATAGAAACTGGTAATCATATATTTTATGTGGATTATATGATGTTTCCGATTCCATTACCATCATAACTCAATCAATTGTTGCAAATCAGGTAGTGTATTTTCAGGATTATATTGCAGATTACAACTTTGAGGGAAGCGACGCGATTTTTTTAGCACTACCGTACATAGGCTGGAATTACTTTCTAGATTTTGTGCAAAACCGGGTTCAAACCCGATCGAAGCCGTGGGTTTTTAAGGGCGAAAAAAATCCTTCGAACGCCTTCCTTCGGAGGGGAAGTAAAGCCGGTTGTCCCTTGTTAGTAGATTTACTTGCATGAAAGAGATCCTGAAGCCTAGATGAAGCCTCTGAAATAATCGCCTGTTTCGTCGCCCAAGGAATACCTTCTTTCTCCGCTAGTCGGCGAAAAAGGAGCGTAGCAAAATTTGCGTGGTCAGACGGGAGCAGGCCGCATGACCAGAGTATCGCCACCTAAAATAAGGCAATTCAATCCAATTCAATTCAAAACCCTGTCATAGTAATCAATTTATTGATTTGAGAAATTACGAGTTCGGGTCACGTGACAACCGTGCCATGTGCAAAGTCATGCGTCACGAGGAGCTCATGTGCCAAACAAGGCGTGTTGACCAGGGGACGGCCCATACCATAGGCGCATTCTCTGATTCGCAGATCCACAAATTGATTACTGTGACAACCCGACACCTTAAATTCATCATCGAGTCCCCACTTGCACGATCGTCTGCTGATGCTTCTCCGTCTAATCGAGGCATCCTTCTTGCTTCGATAGTTGGAGAAAGGAGCGTAGCGAAATTTGCGTGGTTAGACAGAAGAGCAAGCCTCATGACCTGAGTCTCGCCACGTAAAATAATGCAATTCAATTCAATTCAAAACCCGATACCTTAAATTCATCGTCGAGTCCCCACTTGCACGATCGTCTGCTGATGCTTCTCCATCGAATCGAGGCATCCTTCTTGCTTCGATAGTTGGAGAAAGGAGCGTAGCGAAATTTGCGTGGTTAGACGGAAGAGCAAGCCTCATGACCTGAGTCTCGCCACGTAAAATAATGCAATTCAATTCAATTCAAAACCCGACACCTTAAATTCATCGTCGAGTCCCCACTTGCACGATCGTCTGCTGATGCTTCTCCATCGAATCGAGGCATCCTTCTTGCTTCGATAGTTGGAGAAAGGAGCGTAGCGAAATTTGCGTGGTTAGACGGAAGAGCAAGCCTCATGACCTGAGTCTCGCCACGTAAAATAATGCAAATCAATTCAATTCAATTCAAAACCCGACACCTTAAATTCATCGTCGAGTCCCCACTTGCACGATCGTCTGCTGATGCTTCTCCGTCGAATCGAGACATCCTTCTTGCTTCGATAGTTGGAGAAAGGAGCGTAGCGAAATTTGCGTGGTTAGACGGAAGAGCAAGCCTCATGACCTGAGTCTCGCCACGTAAAATAATGCAAATCAATTCAATTCAATTCAAAATCCGATACCTTAAATTCATCGTCGAGTCCCCACTTGCTCGTTCCTCTGCCACCGCTCCTCCGTCAAGTCGAATCGAGACATCCTTCTTTCTCCGCTAGTTGGTGAAAGGAACGTAGCGAAATTTGCGTGGTCAGATGGAAGAGCCGGCGTCATGGCTTGACTCTCGCCACGTAAAATAATGCAATTCAATTCAATTCAATTCAAAACCCGACACCTTAAATTCAGCGTCGAGTCCCCACTTGCTCGTTTCTCTGCCACCGCTCCTCCGTCGAGTCGACTCGAATCGAGACATCGCGGCGCCGCGGCGTTGACCTTTCCGCGCGGCGACCGGCGAGTGGCATCGGAGCGGCTAGGCGGGGCCCGGGGGCCATTACAGGGAACATGGCCCCAATTACGCGCACAATGCGCCCGCGCCGCAAATATTGACGCAGGCAGGCGCCGCGCGCCGCGCCACCGTCGCATCCCCTGCGCCACGCACCGCCCGCCCGCACCTGCGCTCCGCCCACGTCCTCAAGCCGCCTCGTCCTCCTGCGCATCCACCACCAACTCCGTCCACCTCCGCTCCTCCCTTTGACCTTCTCCGTCACTGGATTCCAGATATTTATGTGCAGTTGGTAACAGTCTTTATTCTTAAGTTAATGAAATTTTCAGACAGTCGTAATGTTTATTCAAAGATACACATATATGTTGATTCACTTGGATTATATGTGTATGTTTGAATAAACATTACGACTGTCTGAAAGCCATATGGAACTTTTATTAACTTAAGAATTGTACATGAGACAGTCTATTGTTCAACTTGCTAACAGTCTTGTTTGTACAGTCCATAATTTGCTCGAAAAATATTATTTTAAAATTAATACTAATGAAAAATGTACGTAGGAATCGCAGGTTTCCAATAAACAGAAAAGATTTAACACGAATTGACGCAACTAACGTGAATTACTCAAGCAAAGATACACCCACTTCAACACATTAATACATCGAACTATCACGTTGTTTTTGCAACTGTACTTTTGCCTTTTCAACCACATGGCACTGTCGTAGCCAAACACCGCGCTAGTCAAATATTCGATCCCACATATATTACAAGATAATTTAATAATTCCAGTTAAATAAAATGTAACCTTGTACATCTAGAAGAAATGGCTTTTAAATTGAAATTCATCAGTACATTTAGTCACTCGGGAACTAGCCGCTAGGAAGATTTTCCAGCAACAAAAAGTGTTGGTGAACTTCAAATTGAAGGCCGTTAGGTGTACAAAGTTACATTTTATTTAACTGAAATTATTCAATTATCTTGTAATATATTTTTCATTTGTATTAATTTTCCACTTAAAATTAACGATTTTCGAGCAAATAATGGACTGAACAAACAAGACTGTTATTAACTGTAGGTACATATTTTTTGTCTTTCAACTTACCGTTCTCAAATTTGTAATCTTGGCAAATCGTCGCCGTCCTAACACAATATAAAATTTTTTTGTCACATATTTTTACGTATTTAGTACTAGTTTCTCGCACCCTAGCCCCCCCACGATGCCTCTGCTGCCGTCACCATACCGCCACCACCAACGCCTCTTCTACTCTCTACACTATTGCTGATGCCGTTCCCGTCCTCAACCCCTTCATGGAGCACCTCACTACCCCCTCCCCCGCCCCCTCCCTGCAACTCGCCGACCCCGCCCACCTGGGCAGCTGTTAGGGCGACAACAGAATGTTGACCCTCACAAGTGGGGCGTGAATCGAACGCCCACAACGCATCCCAGGCCAACTACCCCTCCTTTATACATACTACCTACGCACCCAAAAATGTACGGAATAATAGCGGGAAGTCCAATAAACTGGGAAGCCTTTTGTTCTACTTTAAAACCCTACAAAAAAGTGTTTATTGTTTTACAAATCCCTGTCATCAAGAAGTGATTCCTTGCTGATACAGGTCAAAAATGATTTAGGAAAATTTAATTTTTTATCAGTTTGTAGCGACTAAAGATGTTTTCATATTCACCTTCACCCAACTTTCCCTTATTACGAAAGTAAAGTAAGAAAAAATTATATTTTGAAATTATTGTGATTTCTGATAACTCGAAAACTTGCTGCACCATCTACAAAGACGGGGAGCAGACAAAATGCTTCAAAAAATTTAAATTATTTATTTCATATTTTACTGTCGAAAAAGCATTGCAAATCTGAAGTCATTTTCAAGTGAATCACATTTTGGAGGTAGACCAACAATTAACGTATTATCTCGCAAACCCTCACGTCTTAAACAAGTGGCGCTTCAGCAGCACATATTTTCCATATTATTTCTAAATTTAAAATTTTTGGAATGCAGAGAGTTAACGAAATTAAGATTTGCGCCATTCTTATAATGTTCTTGTTCTATCCATGAAAGATTGAACAAAAAAATTGGAGAGGTTTATAAAAAAATGATTTTTATAAAATATATTGATTAAATTGTATAAAATGTATGGAACGGACGGGGGTCTGTCGGTGCATAGCTCTATCCCTTATCTGCCCGCCTATCTATATACGCCAGGGCCAGTGCAGGACGGGCTGTCTCCGCTCCATGACGTCGCCCTGGTGCACAGGCTGTCTCACACGTGTGCTCCACTCTCGTTGTACCATGGTGCTGCACCTCCGCCAGCTGCCGTGCACTATCCAAACCGCTTCCAGCCGCCTGTCCTGTCTCATCGCTCGTATTATAATACAGGGGTGGCCAACAAGTCGATCGCGTATGATCGATCGACGATAACTTGCAATGTCTGGGGTGGAATTGACATTTTAATACTTCAACCTAACAAAGACTAAACAACGTTCTGTCCTGACTGATTTTCATACTGAAGACTCATTATTATTTTATCTGTCAGGATATGCACCTAATTGCTTCCTTGGTTAGAGACATGCAAACTCAGTCTTCCTATTAATGTTAAGGCAACAAATAAAATTCTATTTCTGTCTTTATCTTTAGCTACTTTGAATAAATATTAATAATTATCCATGTTCTTTTAATTCTCCTGGATGAGAGTTATTTGGGCCTTTAAATAAATGATTTTTACGTAGGCCGTATATTTATATTCCAGTACGAGGTGCACCCAGCGAGCTATTGAGAGATTAGCAAAACGTTAGTCAAATTACTCTTTCATGATAAATTTTCCTGCCCCCCCCCCCAAAAAAAGCACGAAAGTGAAATATTGAAATCAAATTATCAACTATACTGTGAATTTTTATAACCACTTTTTCAGAGTTACATACAAATAGTACAACAACGTATATATTGCAGTTTATAAAAAATTAAATTGCGTTTTAAGTTAGCAAAAATCTACCTTCAAAAAGTGCCGGAAAATCGTATTTTTGTAGGTACCGCATGAACGAAATGCTGCTAGCAAAAGTTGGACCTGGAAATATATTTTCTTCATGACGCTATAACTCGAAAACTTAATAAGTGATTTGAAAACTACAAAAAATAGTTTTGAACATGAATTTTACTTATCTACCCATACCTCCTTCGAATGCACCTTATACTGAAACAGTATATAAACGTAAGCATTTCACACCCCTTCCCCCGTACACTACGTCTATGACAAGAGAAAAAAATAGTTTTGAACATAAATTTTACTTATCTGCCCATACCTCCTTCGAATGCACCTTATACTGAAACAGTATATAAACGTAAGCGTTTCACACCCCTTCTTCCCCAATACACTACGTCTATGACAAGTCGATCGCGACACACTTTTAAGATAAAAAGTAGAGCTTATATATAGAAAAGTTGGCCACCCCAATCGATTGATGGATTTTAACGAGCACTTTATACTGAGTTTAAATACACAGTCTATTGCGCAGTATAAATATTCGGCGTATATTTATGCTGCGTAATAAATATTACGTACACTAAATAGCAGAAATTTTAACGCCACAGAAGCATCACTGAAAAAACGAACTATATGATAAAGACGAGGCGTAATCGCTCAATTCCGACTTCTTGATGTCAAGGAAAATTCAATAAGACATTTCGAGAGAAGACAGGGACAAATGCTGAAGACTCAAGTTAATTGAGGTTTCTGCACTTGAAACCTGGGAGTGATAACAAACTCCCAAATGAGAGCTACGAATCATGACGAATTTAATTAGTATACATTGTCCTTACAATTTGGAGGAAACGGTCTCTTCTGAGGAGACGATTAATTGTCGAAAATGTTGACTTTAAAACGACGGCGAAAATTGATGAAGTATTCAAGCTCTTTACAAACAGTTAAATTGCTGTGATCACGTTTCCGATCGAAGATATCAAGAAAAAAACAATAAATACAAGTACGAAAACACTATTTACCTTACATTTTAAGATTATCTGATTTGATGGTATTTATTAAGAATTTTGTCTACGATCAGAACTTCCACAACTATTATTGTTTTTTATTATGATTCTCAATGTTTAAGCTTTACGTTCTTTTTTTCCTTTAGTGGAAGGGTGAAGAAGGGTTTTGTCGGTTGAATGAATGAATTTTATTTTACAATTTTGTAAAAAAATAATAGTTAAATAACAATACACATGTACATACATAACAATACATAGAATAACATATAACAATGTACATATACATAATTTACACAATACCTACTAAGAATATTATAATACACTACATACTTAGCCCTTTCCTGCATTTATTAAACACACTGATCCTTTCCCCTTTGTTCTCTAATAACCACCTCACCTTATCCTGAATATTCCAACTTGCCAACATTCTTACTTCCTCAAAAATCATACATTTCTTTAAAATATGTTTCCAATCATCCTCTTTCATCTCACAGATCCTACATTTTTTCCTTTCTATTTACCCAATATTTACTCGCTCTCATTTCATCTTCCTATCCTACGTCTCTCGCTTTTCTTACATTTACCTTTGAAGTAGTTGGAAATGTCATCCATCTTACGGTACAGTTAGAGTGTTGTTAGAGCATAGATGGTGTGACATGAAAGAAAAAAACAGGAGAACCCAGAGAAAACCTGCTGCAAACCCGTTTTGTGCAGATTGTTCAAGTGTGCCTGCGTATGTGGAATGACGTGAAATAAAAACGAGAGAACTCAGAGAAAACCTGCCGCATCGTTCAGAACGTCCACGTGGACGCACCGGGATCCGAACTCCGGCGCCGAGAGGTTGAAGGTGAACGGCCAGACCACTCCAGCAGGAGTCGCGCGCTTCCACAACTATTACAACGGAAACCCGGATCGCAGGGACTCCGCAGCAAGTGTGCTCGCAGCGCCCACGCTCAAACACGGCCGCTCGGCAGAACGCAACCGCTAACACAATTTGCGCTCCGCCCTCTGTGCCGCCCGCGGGTGGCCAGGGACGGCGGGCGCGGCGGGCGCTCTCTGACGGCGGTTTCGGGAAATTTTGCATAATTGGCGACGGGGCCCCTCCCGATGGATTTCCGGACTTCAATGGCTTTGAGGCCCGAGGCGGGGAAGCCGCGGACCATAGGGTTATGCATATCTTACGACATGTCGCTTTGATCCGCGCACTAATACAACGACCCGTTTCATGGGACACGGGGGAGGCGATGGAAGACGTAGCGGCGGTTGTCGCCAAATACTCGCGCTACGGAGGGAATGCAATATTTAAATAGAAAACCTAGCTGTGGGATGCGAATTGTTCTAGGCTTGTAGCTCTACTCTGGAGTAAGTCTACAAGGAACATTCCTCTTTTTGGGCATGAAGGATTTAATAGAAAAATTGATTTATATGTCGGTATTACTTACCTATTTTTTGTCACAGAGATAGAAATGGTCGAAAAATTCTTCAGTATAATGATATGTTCATGGCAAGTACAGTACTTCAACTATTAGAACTAAAATCCTTACATCGTATTTGAATAACCTGCATCCCTCTGTCAGTTACTAGACCTCTTCTCATCTACCGGTCGAGACAAATGAGGTGCCATTCGATGCATCTCTGACTCCTAGTGTCTCCTCCTCCTCGTAAACTGATATTTTTTGTAGATATGTCCAGATAATAGTAACGAATGTTTCGCATTTTCTCGAGTAAAAAACACGCCATTTAGGAGATTTCATCACAGCATCTCGAAGTCATCAATCGAGATGATCAATCCTATTCTTCTTGACAAGACAATGGCACAATATTTAGCCACTACCTTCTAGGATATTCTCTTAAGACTTAGAAAATTGTATTTTCGATGCATCTACCACTACACTGTGAATTGTATTACATAGAGAATTACCACAATTTTCCCGAAATTTACATGAATCGTTACAATTTTACGATTCAGATTTATGATAAATAAGCATCATTTTGTTATGAAAGGGAAATTTAAACAAGTATTTCAATCGACATTTTTAATGTAACTTTATAAGCTCGACGTGGACTGGGTGGGCGACTGTACATGTTTAAAATTTATTTTTATTAGGAGGTATAAATATTTTTAAACATAAAAATACTCGTCGGAGACGCCAAGCTAACATAGTCAAGAGTATTTACGTAAACAAGAATCCGTCTTTCCCCTACAACCGAGACTCCGGATATCAAAATTACACATCAGATGTTCCATAAATCGAAAACATATTTTCCCCTTCGATCCACAATACGTAACTCCGGCCTCGAAATACCCGAAATTGAATGCCCGATGTTTGGGGCCGGGGTTGGGGGTTCGGAATCGGGAAAATTTTCCCCGGCTGCACAAAGAGAGACACGGAATAGCTCCAATTCCATCAGAGGGCGGTCGGTCGGCCGTCCCGAGGGAAATGCGGTCTGCGGCGCGGGTATTCCCGCCAGGTCAGAGGTCACGAGGAGGAAGAGCCTCAGGCAGATGGCAATCCTCGCCCCGCCCCCAGCCCGCCCAGTGCCAACGCCTCCATCCCCGGCCCTTCCCGGCCCATCCTTCGCTGACTCGACCTGGTATTTCCCACGTTTGGGCCAGGCCCAGCTCCAACCTCCCCGCCCTACCCCTCCCCACCTCGCCCCTCCGCGCCCCTCCCGACCTGCCCCTCCCCGCCCTCCCAGCCCCTCCACATCCCACGATGCTCCTCCCCGCCCTTCCCACGACCCGCCTCTCTCCATTCAGCTCCAACGCCTCCAATTCGCCCAGCTCTCTCCGGTCCACCCACCCCTCGCCACCACGCCCCGACTTCGCACCACCCGGCCTGTCATCGGACAATTGCGCCCGTTTCCTCATCGCCCCGCCCCGACCAGAAGATGTGCATCCTTCTACGGTGTCCATCTCCCCTCCCCGCCCAAACTCGGCCCGCCCAAACTCGGCCCCGCCCAAACTCGGCCCCGCCCAAACTAGGCCCCGCCCAAACTAGGCCCCGCCCAAACTCGGTCCCGCCCAAACTCGGCCCCGCCCAAACTCGGCCCCGCCCAAACTCGGCCCCGCCCAAACTCGGCCCCGCCCAAAATCGGCCCCGCCCAACCCCAGTCTCTCCCCACCACGCCAGCTCGCCCTTTCTGCCCCCTCCCCATCTTCCCCTTCCATTTCCTTTCCACGCTTTTTCTTTCCGATCCTCGCTTCCACCCACCTCCATCGTTCCCCGTTTCAACCGCCGTCTACTGCCCTTCCCCGACTCTCCTGCCCCGTCTCTGTTCCCCTTTCCCGCGGGCCGATCGGGCGCGAGGAGGCTGCAGCCATAAACAAACAGATCCATCACAGCCGCCGGCGCCTCCGCCGCCCCCCCCCCCGCGCCCGTCCTCGCCTCGACCTCGCCTTGTCCTCGTCCTTGTCCTCGGCCTCGCCTCCCTTCTCCGCGTCGGAGGCGGGCGCCTGTTTGCGTGCCGGATCCCCAACGAAGTCACTTGCCTCGCGCTTCGGCACTGGCAGCTTGCCGTATGCATTGTCTGGAAGACGTCTTTGACGGTTTAAAATAAAAGGATGTAATGTAAAACGGTCATGTAATCGTGATTTTTTATGTTAAAACAGCATGAAACGAAACTTGGAAAGCTTGAATTGAATATTTAAAGTTACAAAAATTGATTAAACAACATTAAACAACGGGCACATGAACGTGATTTGTTAATGTTAGAACAACATGAAACGAATTAGAAAGCTTAAACGGAATATTTTGTGTTAAAAACAAATGCTGACATAAAATTGCTTAAGTGGCAATCGTTATTTCTAAAATATCTTACATGTTTCCATCATCACATTTATGGTCGGTCTGAGTTCTTCCGATCATATTGACAGTCGAGAGCAATACATATATTCAAAATGATAGGTATTTAGAGGCATTTAATCCGCGTACCATACCTGCAATTTACAATCAAGTACTATACCTGGGGTCATTTTGGACTCCCAGCTTTACTGACATTTAGATGTGGTAAACACGAATATGTACGCCAATCTACTGAGTGTAAATAATTGTTTTTATCCAAAAAATTATTTTATAAGTCATTTTGAATAATATAGTAAATATAATTGGCTTAAATTAAATATTTCATTAAAAAAATAGTAGCCTCTACGTTACGTAACCTCCATTTTTGATAAATATTGGTTAAAATATTTATAATAGTTTACGAAAGTTATTTCGAGATAAATCAAATATTGACTGTACCAGACACATTATTTGAAGTTCCTGACAAGATATTTCAAATGAGAATAGGAAAATAACCGGCTCTACCAGTCTCGTGTAACAGGCCAAACCAGCCTCGCGTAGCAAAAGAAAATATAATAACTCTCTAATAAAATTTGGAAAATATGTGAAAATGGTTTCGAACCTGTTTAATAAGTGCACGGAGGCATACGAGTATATGGAAGACTGAAAGTATCCTGCAAATATTCTGGAAAATATAAAAAAATTAATGATGACAGGGTCCAAAAAGATCCCAGGTATGGTACGAGGGTTAAACCATTTTAAGGGATGTGTGCCTGTGGTATTATGATAACTAGGCACATTGTAGAGAACATGTGAGAATTTATCAAAATCATGTACAGGAATGCAGTGACGTACGAATATTGTCACTCCAAAGCACTTTGTACAACCCTTATTTTGAATCCATGAGCCAGATGCTCAGGCCGCAGTGTCCCCGAACTCTACATGCGATTTTTCTAACTTTGCCCCTCAAGGCCCGTCTTCACGATGGACTATGTCACGGTATTTCGCGACGTTCTCAGTCGTGCCGCCAGGCATCGCATGATCGCGAACGAACCAAGAAATTCTTGCGATCATGCGAATTCTAGCAGTACGAGGGACAAAGAAGCAAAATGCTTTGTGATATTCCATTGTAGCCATAGGGTCTTGAGGGGCAGAGTTAGAAAAATCGCACTATAGAAAGCTTACCTTCCCCGCTTGACTTGTCTGCTTTAAACCGGCAGTAGGCGCGCGGGGTGCTTTAGTCACCCCAAAATGGTTTCGGAGCTCACTATACTTTTAGTTTTATTTATAATCTTGCGAGCTTCTCAATACCTTTCGAGTAAAGTTTTGTGCACATATCTCGACTCTTCTCTTTCAGCTACTTCCTGTCCTTTCCTGGAAACTTTGTCGCAAAGGCGATGGCGCGCTGCGTGGGGACCACCGAGTCACCTCGCGCAACCTTTGTTATCACTTCCTGCCACGCTGTTCACAGCAGTTCTCAGCAGGACGGCAGAGAGAGAGAAAGATTTTATTTTCAAATATACACTTTGATAAGTGCTGTTGTTTGAGAATATTTTTTCATAACAATTATTTTAATGATATGATTATAATATATTCATATTACTGTGATATATTTGTACGCATATTTATTTATATTGTAATGTGTGTTGTACCCTGTAAAATGTTCATATATTTTACGTAAGATTATTTACATTTTTATAATTTTGCCTGTTTTTTAGGCGCAGCAAAGATTTCATTCTATGCGTGATGAGGAAAAAATTCGTGGGCTCCTGTTTTGTGAAAGTCGTTTTTCAAAAGAATATTCTTACAAATTAAAATTTAATTTGTACTTGTTTCCAAACTATGTATAAGTACTTGGAAATAAATAACGTGCCACATCCTTTTCTTCGTTTTCACATGCCTCATAACCACACTGCTATCTGTATCTCAAGCATTACTTGAGCAGACACTTGTTTTTTGGTAGTTCAATCTACAATACGAAATATAGGTAACTTAACGTAAACAATATTACGTGTTATATGTATAACCTGACCAAGCAGAGTCTTGGACTGGCAATGAGGGTAGCACGGCGCCATGTTTTGCTTTGGAAAGAAGGAGACAGAGCTATTTGTATACTCCGTGCAAATGAAAACTGAAGCACTGATCTAGACCAAAGCCTCGTGTATATGGCCTTCGATAATTATATTAATAAATCAATCGTCTCGCTAGGCAATGAAAAGCTCGGAGATACGAGGTTTCCATTCCCTAGCGTCGGAATACTGATAACCATATGAAGAATGGAAATATTTTGAGTCCCTAAAAGTGACCACATATTCCAGTCATGCTACACCACAAATTCTTAAACATGTGTACATGACAATACTGGAATTAATGAAAAACATCCAGAAATTTCTTCTTTAACTTCCAGATTTCCATAAAATACAACGTAATGTATACGTTTTAAATCGTTAATTAGTGAAAAAATTATTAAGAGCTGTGTGATTTACGTAATTGTTGTGTACCAAATGAAACAATCCTCTGCGTTCTGCAACAACAATTTATTATTCATAAAATCCCAAATAATAATACACAAAATTCTGCCAGGAGTCCCAATATCGAAGATCAGTTTTTATAGCCGGGTCGTTATACTGATTACAAAATGCCGTTAATCAAGAATCACAAGTGAGTATGCCAGGTACAATGTTCAAGTCCAGTTGATGCTCTACAAAATGCGGTCGGTGACGGAAAGGCGGGGCCCTGGCCCCGCGGCTGCCTCGTCGGCTTTTCCACCCCTTCGCAGGGGAAGGGAGTCTGCTGCGTGCCCCCTCTTCTATAGGAGGAGGGAGGGGGGCGCCTTCCACGCCTTGGCCGCTCTCCTGGGGCGGTGAGGCGTATCGCTTCTGCAGGCGCTCTCTGCGGCGCCTGTGCTGGCCTCTGGCGTTGCTGGCGGACACTACACCCTCCCCACCTAATTGTGGGAGTATGGGGCGAGGTGCTTCTGCAGGCGCGCTCTACGGCGCCTGTGCTGGCCTGTGGCGCTGCTGGCGGACTTTTGTAGTTCCGGCGCAGGCGGACACTACACCCTCCCCACCTAATTGTGGGAGTAGGGGGTGATGCGCTTCTGCAAGCGCGGGCTGCAGCGGCTGGGTGCTGCCTTCTGCTTCTTTTGCTGCTGCTACCGATCAGGCAACTGCACCGGTCGCGCCTCTTTCTCAGAGACTGCGTTCTGCATTGCGGCGTCGCTGCATGCAGGCGGGCCCGCCCGATCACGCGAGCCCCGTTTGCCGCTGTTCAACTGCTGGTTGGCCACCCGGTGCTGCTGTTGCGACTGGTGCTGACTGCTCGTCGGGCTGCTCGTTCTGCGGCGGCAATTCAACTTCGAGTCCGCCGTTCTGAAAACTAAACAGCCTGTCTGAGTTTTCGTCCTGTTCAATTTGCCTTACCGATTGTGGTTTATCAATGCCGGGTATGTAATACGTCCGGTGCCTAACATATTCCTGATACCGCCCTGGCGGGGGCTGCTGTAGCTGCTGCTGATTGATGCTGATGAAATCACGGCTCTGATTGTCGCCGCTGCATATCCGTCTCTGATGTGGCTTCGTGCCTCCCCACCTAACTGTGGGAGTGGGGGGCGATGCGCTTCCGTAGGCGCGCTCTGCGGCGCCTGGGCGCCGTCTTCTGCTACTTCTCCTGCTGCCCACGCAGGGGCTACTGCATCTGCTGCCGATGATGGTGCCACCGCTTCGGTTGCTGCTATGGCGCCTCCGTCCCTGAGGCTGTGTCCTGTCTCCCGGCCTCGCTGCTGTGCGGTTGCCGCTGCTGCGGCGGCTGCTCCGGGTACAGATTCTGCTCCTCTTCCCCGGGGACCATCTTCTGCGTTTCGGCGTCCGTTTCGCTTGGCTGCTGCCGTTGCTGCGACTGCTGCTCCTGCGGGTGTTATCTCTAAACAATTTCAAAACTGAAAATACAACCAAAATTGTGCTTCTTGAGGGCAACCCTGTCATGTCTCTTAGTTGTCGCCCGACTAGTTTCCACAAAAACAGCCTAACAGCTACTTTCTTCAGTTTTTTCTTTCTCTTAACAGCCCGCCTGTCAGTACAATAATTACTAATGTTCGTCACTTGAACTATCACATTGCGCTTCAAAGATACTGCTTTGCTGCCTAGGCTTCCTAAGTTCACCCGTGGGCTTACACTCGCCCATCGCTTACACTCGTACCCGTTTGGTAGCTTGCACTCTAACTTGCCGCCCGTGGCCCTGGCGCCATCGCCTTGAGCCAGGCGTCTACTTCTACGGTGCACTACGCGACATCTAACCTTGCATTGCTTACCACCATTATGTGTGAACTTCATACCTCTACTTCGGGCTTTCGCCAACTCTTTCATACCAAACTTTATTCGAATTGCTTTCTTTCGTGTTGCTGACACCTCTACTTCTAACTCCAAATGCATTGGCGCTTTACCGTTCTGGTCACTGTCTATACTTTTGGAAACGAGCTCTGTCTTATCATCACAACTGCCACCGTCTAACTCTTTGCTACTAACCGCGGCAGTCCTGTTGTCGCTATCCAGTCTGTATTGCCCCGTCTTCTGCTCTTTACAGCACTGTCCGTTGCGCTCTTGCCTACAACTTACAATATGATCGTTGTGTGATTCTATTTCCCTACTCTCAGCGCTTACGCTTTCATCTGCACCACTATTTACTCTACCATTACTACCAGTTTTACCCATATTAACAATTACTTTACCATTACTTTCAGTTTTATACATATTACAATTTACTTTACTATTACTTTCAATTTCATACATATTTACATTTCTAATCAATAGCTTCTCACTAGCAACTACGTTATCTGTTACCGAGCCTTCACTAGTCTTCCTTTCGTGTAAACTTCGCTTTAACGTTGTAAGCTCGCTCACCGACAAGCTCAAAATTTCCCTCCTGTTACTATGACCGTTCATTGGTCTACGCTCACTCTCCGATCTGTTCACTTTCTTACTCTTGCTCTGAGCTTTCCCAACGTTTTGCCTATTTCTACTACTGTCAGTTTCAAAGTCACAATACATTTTTCTACATAATTCTTCCTGATCTACAACTGTATATTTCCATTCATTGCTAATGAATATTTCACGAAAATTCTGCATTCCTATCTGCATCTTGCTACAATTCACTTCACATCTAAGGCTTTCTGCTGCTCTATCTTGCTCCTGATTACTACTACTCTTTTGAAGTCTGTTTCTCTTCAGAGACCAGTTGCCATTACAAAGATTCCTACCTGGCTTACTTGTGCGCACTTGATCCTCGCCGAGCGTGTTCACCTTCGCTGAGGGGTCACCGTTGTGGTAGCTCACTGCAGCCTCGTCTCCTACCGGGAACGTGGCGACCTTTCCTCGTCTGCCACGCGTCACTCTAGCGCCGAGTCTAGCGACTACCTTGCTGCTTGGCGTCACTTGGTCCACGACCTCTCTGGAGGTGGCAATGTCCCTCTCGCCTGCCACGTCTCACTCTGGCGCCGAGTCCAGCGACCGCCTTACTGCTTGCCGTCGCCTGGCTCGCGACCTCTCTGGAGGCGGCAATGTCCCTCACGCCAATCTCGCTAGAAGCCGCCGCTACCACTCCCTTGGCCTCGTCCACGCTCCGTGATGGCGCCGGCTGCGGCGCATCCTTCAAAAAAGCTTGATTAAGCTGCACTCTACTCTGGAACTCACGTTGCCGTTCTTTCTGCCCGACCACTCGCTGCTCCCTGTGCTCCTTGTGCAAGGCCAGCTGCTGTTGACATTGGTTCTCCTTAAATTTTAAACTTTCTACTGGTTCGTGCGGGCTGCGCTGCTGCAATAACTCGTCAGGCTCGCTACTAGGAATGCTTAGAAACAATGCGCGCTTGCTATCTTCGTCCGTTACCTTATGGAAAGCGAGGTGTTGCTGCAACTTCGCCGCGTACGAACACCATTTCTCCTTGCGCGCGTCGAAGGAGGGAAAGGACGGTACTACCTGCCGCTGAGCCGCTGGCGTGGCCATGGCCGTGATCGCTTGCAGTAAGGCCGCGTGCCGCTGTAGCTGGCGCTCCTCCCGTCTTTCCTGCCATTCTTCGTGTCGTTGTAACTGCTGTAGTAGCCCGATGAGTTGTGCCGTCTGGTCGCCTGTTGCCATCTTCTTTTACCTCGTCGCCAAATAAATTGTTGTATACCAAATGAAACAATCCTCTGCGTTCTGCAACAACAATTTATTATTCATAAAATCCCAAATAATAATACACAAAATTCTGCCAGGAGTCCCAATATCGAAGATCAGTTTTTATAGCCGGGTCGTTATACTGATTAGAAAATGCCGTTAATCAAGAATCACAAGTGAGTATGCCTGGTACAATGTTCAAGTCCAGTTGATGCTCTACAAAATGCGGTCGGTGACGGAAAGGCGGGGCCCTGGCCCCGCGGCTGCCTCGTCGGCTTTTCCACCCCTTCGCAGGGGAAGGGAGTCTGCTGCGTGCCCCCTCTTCTATAGGAGGAGGGAGGGGGGGCGCCTTCCACGCCTTGGCCGCTCTCCTGGGGCGGTGAGGCGTATCGCTTCTGCAGGCGCTCTCTGCGGCGCCTGTGCTGGCCTCTGGCGTTGCTGGCGGACACTACACCCTCCCCACCTAATTGTGGGAGTATGGGGCGAGGTGCTTCTGCAGGCGCGCTCTACGGCGCCTGTGCTGGCCTGTGGCGCTGCTGGCGGACTTTTGTAGTTCCGGCGCAGGCGGACACTACAGTAATGTTCCTATGAAAAATTATCTGAAGAAAAACTAATCGGGCTGAGTAATTAGCATTACGTACGTAACGCAAACATGTTTTATTACTTTGGAACAGCAACGCTCCAGGATATACCGGCCCGGCGACAGTATCGCCTAGACTATAATGCGCGACGCAACTGCCACCGTTATTAGTTCTCACATGCGTCGGTCTCTCTTCAGTCCTACACTTCTCTTGGTCGGGTTATCATTTCTCTTACTTTTCTCTTTCAAGATCTATCCACAATTTCAGTTTAAACACAATGACGAAGCTGTGCCACACTACCCAACGGCATTCATTATTCACCATTACTTTTTATTTACCGAGCCTCTGCTTAAAAAGAGATGGTGGTAAACAAAAACCCTAGTATTAACAAAATTAATTAATATTGATGCACATGCAGAAAAAGGCCGGTGAGTTTTGTATAACATGAAAACATACAAACGATTTTGATACCTTTATGCTATCTCTCGCAAAAATTAGTTTTTGCAACCTATCAACCTGGTTTCAATATAAACGAATCAGTGAAATTAAATTGTTAAATGTAAAAATCGTCGAATGTTTAAATAATGAGTTTTTAATTCTAGGTATTTCAACCAACCAGATTTTTGAATATTTTCCATCAACAATGAATTCGTTTGCAATAAAGGATCATTTTGTTAGGACAACAAATGCGTGCAACTATTACGAGATATCGAACAAAGGGTAAAAATCAGAATGATCGCTGAAAGCAATTCTACCGAAAGCAATTCTGACCCAATTGAATAATTGTGAAATACATCAACAGGCAGGAATTATTTAAAACGGCAATTACATGAAACGGTGCAGAAATAGCTCACATTTCTGAAGAGTTTCGGCATTATCCAGCAACTAAACACGAGCGAGTCTTCGTCGTGACGATAGGCTTCAAACCCCTTTCATTCCTAACTCAGAGAAGTTTATTCATCGATTAATTACTAGTCATTCTGGGCGTGTCTTCAGCTGATGTCATTAATCCCGTAAGCATAGTGCGTGTTTGCTTGTGTTGTAACGGAGGGAATGGTGACCTTGCCCCGCAGGATGACGAAATCCGGCGCCAACCGCCAGTTAGCGGGGTTTTCCACAAAACAGGTATCTCCCACCACCGGGGCACCGCCCCAGCCAGAATAAGCTCTAAGCTCCCGACTGGTCTCCCGGCTTGTGTGGTATGGTACAACATGTAAGTGTACGTGTGTGTAAGTGGTAAGATACTACATGAAATGGAAGTAGACGATCGCGCACGATCCAAGGTCCAAGGTTTGTTAGGGTACTGCTCCAGCATTCGGCTGGTGTTGATCGGAGAAACCACGCAAAATTACCGATCAGAGTCGCTAGAATTCTCCTCCAGACACCGACAGACCTCGATCTAGCTATCCGGCTAGTGTCGCAAATCCTGTCACCGGCGGGACTCGAAACCCAGGACCTCCCGGTCAGAGGCACTGCAGTCACATCAATTGATGCCCTGAGCCACTTCTCACGGTTTCAGAAAAGTCCGCTTCCACGGCAGGCCATGCATTATCCCGTACACCAGTGGTGTCAAGGCCTCCTACTGATGGCAGTGGCACGCCTCACGGCACCGTGCCATGGCACGTGCCTCACTGCGCCACTAGCGTCGGAGAGGAAACTATTAGTAACCCCGCCGTTTTACAGTAGTGATGGTGTTGTCTCTTGCGGTGGGGTTATGAACTGCGTGGAGAGGCGATTTCATCGTGGCTCTCATGCCACGGACTCCTGCTCGTGGCATCGATCTTGACAACACTGCCGTACAAGAAACGCCGTCACGCACACAGACGGCTCCGCTCACCGTCGGTGTCGATGCCTTTTGAATGGCCCGCGCCATTCAAAAGTCTCGCCGCCAGCCGAGCTCCATGCCATTAGCCCTAGATTACAAAGGCGTCCTCTGTCAGACGACACAACTAGTGCCCAAAGCTTCCCCCATCCCCTTCCCAGCACTCTCCGTTTCTGAAACTCTAGGTATCTCTATTGTGTGACTAGTCAGTAAAATACATCTAACCTTGTGCGCGTGCCTATTTCCGGTACACGCCATTTCCGGTGTACGCCAACACGCGTCGTCCAGTAGACTGTGCTTGCCTAATTACGTCATTTTTCTGTCATTATATTGCCTAATAGTGGGAATAATGAATACGAAAATGAATAATGAATACATGGTCTTGTAGCATTTAAGTGTTGTTCTAAAAATATAGCAATCATAATGGGGCGACGGCGATCATAACGAATGTTGCATGACGAGTTATTATGACGGATGCTTCTCAAAAGCCGTGTGAGAACAGCACCAAGCGAATGTGTGCGGTGGGAGTCACGTTACTTCGGTGTATCTATAAAACCCATTAAAATGTAATTTATAACTTCTTATCATACGTGTTCAATCCATTCAATTTTGTGTTTTATTGTAAAAATGAGTTATTCTTTATTTTTACCGAAAGTAATCTCCCGGACTACGCCTTTGTAATAACGCTTAGTACGGGTCGCCTCTATAATGTAGGGTTAGGGAGCTCAGCGAGTGCCGAGCGCTTCCAACGGCCGCCGCCGCCGCGCCTCTGTCGCTTTCAGTCCGGATGGGACCTCACCGCGGCGCGACGCAATAAAAAAAAAGAATAATTTGCTTTCCCGCGCTGCACTCTGCCCCGGTGGAGGTCGCTTTCGTGGGCGGTCTCTGCCACGTGAGATCATTGCCCCCGCCGCGAGCTTTGGGGCAACCGCGTGCCTTAGCGAACGCACCTTGCTCGGAGAACGCGAGAGCTGGGCACGGTGTAAGATATATAGGTGTATTCACTCACAATCCAAATCTGAAGCTTATGTGAGGCTAGTTCTCACAGTTCTCGCATGTAAGCGCTGCGATCTTTGGGTCTCATTTGGGCAAGGTCATGATTGGTCGTGATCCATTCGACAGCTCTGTGGCCTGCTGATTTCTAATTTCAAGTCAGTGATTTTTCACTTCGCGGTGGAATTGGTAAAGTCTAAGCCAATAGTTAAGAAAATGGTTAGGAAACTGTGTAATAGCCACAGTTTCAAATGTCATCTTAAGATGTATATCTTACATCGTGACCCAAACCGATCGTGCGCACAGTACGGACAACGAGGAACTAGCCTCAATCTGGCTTCAGAAAATTTGTCCCAAAGGCGGCTAGTTGACACACGTGTATATCTTACACCGTGGAGCTGGGCGACAGCTCCCGAAACGTTCCTTTGTTTCGATGGATTGATGAGTTCTGGCACACATCATTCCACCACACTACACACAATTCCTGTTAGTGTAGTACAAGTTTATCGCGGGATGTGGCGGTGCTCTCTCAGTCTGAATCAGTAAAAAACTACTGATTGACAGTGACTATTCACGTTTTTCCTCAACCAGGTATCTCCCACCAGCGGGGCACCTCCCCAGCCGGCACAAGCTCCAAGCCCCCGGCCAGTCTCCCGGCGTGTTTGGTAGTGTAGTGCATGTGTAGTGTAGTGCGTGTGTATGTGTGTGTAAATAAGAGGTGAGGATAGGACAAGGAAGAGGAATAAAGATCGCGCACGGTCCGTGGCCCGTTTGTTAAGGTACCGCTCCGGCATTCACCTGGTGTTGATCGGAGAAACCAGATAAAACTGCCGATCAGAGCAGCAGCTCTCTCTTTATATATACATTTCGTCATGAGCGACACTGGCGTATTAAAATGGTCTATTAAAACAATGACCAAATGCTGTTGGGACTATCTGGAACGCCTCACATGTAAGAGAAAATTTAATATGATCCCCATTTCACAACGATTGCAATTGAAGAGCTAAACTATTGAAGAAGACATTTTTGTAAGCATTATTATCAAGTTTATCGGTTCTTAAGGACTTTTCATATTTCGGATATTCCGATATTTTTTTATTTTAGAATTACCAAAATATGACATTTAAGAATTGGAATTTTTAAATTTATTATTATATCCGGTTAGTGGGTAAAACAAATTTTAAATAGATAGGGCTACAAGCACTACAACCAAATACCAGCTACAAAACTTCCCCATTTTTACAATATGTTTAACATAACAATACAGTGCTGAAATATTACCGCGATTCTTGCAACCAAACAAACTCAACGTAACCCATTATATTACGTGAGAGGGAATATCCACCTGGAATCTTATTTATAAGTATTTTAGACTCTGCGTAATGGAGTGATAGGAAGGGTATAGGAGGTTTAAGAGAAGGATAATGTTAACTTAGGATAAGTTTCTATTATAGCTGTGGAGGTCTGAATTGATCTTTGGGGAGGGAGGCGTGATTGAATTCTATCAAGACAGCTACTGTATTTTTTACTGTATGTCTAGCTCCTGCAACTGCTGACAGCTACTGTATGTTGTAGAGTCTAACTCCGGGCACCAAGTTTAAGGTCATCTAGAATTTGTTTTGTTAGTGAAGTAATACGCTGAGTGATAGTCTCGTTGATCAATTCTCTGTGAAGCAGGTTATTGAAGATATATCATGGAGCATTAACCGATTTCCGAAGGATTTTATTTTGAAATATTGGAATTTCTTTTATCTTTGTATGACCAGCACAGCTCCAGACAGGACAAGCATACGCTATTGATCGTTTTAATGCGGTTTTATAAAGATGAGGTGTTGTGTCAGTTTGACGCACCGATTAAGGGTTTGGTTGAGGTTATAAATTGAAGAGTGACGCATAAGATTTGTTCAGACGATGGATGATGTGGGGTTACCACGTGAGACGAGAGTCAAACATCACTTCTTTTTGAGTTTGTTGAATGGGGCCAAGAGTCTGATGAATTTGCTATTGTGATCGTTGGAGGATGAGTTATTCTTTTCAGCGCGAACATTTCTGCTTCACATCTTGCTTGGTTTACGTACAGGTGCCATTTTACTGTGCACTTAGGGAAAGTGTTGATGACCAATTGTAAATTGTTGGTCGGTGCCAATAATATTTCGTTTGGAGATGTATCGCGGTGTCATCAGCGCATGAAGTCATGACACAGTTTGTGGCACTGGGTACATCAGCTGTAAACAAACTGAACAGGGTTGGGGACAGAGACGAACCTCGAGGTATCCCGGCCAGAATTAGAGAGAGGCGGAAAGGGAAGAATTTATTTTAACCGAAAAGCTTCTGATTTAAAGAAAAATGCTGATAATTTTGAAAAATTAATCGGAAATGCCGTTAATCCCAATATGTAGAGCAGTCGTGGGTGGCAAACTATCAACGGCGAAGCCTAAATAGACTTCAGAATAATACAGATTTTTTAAAACTCTTGCGCTTTACTTTCACCCATTCTGAGAAGATGGTGGGTGATCGAATGTAGAGAGCCAAATCCGAATGGAAAACGAGGGATGTCATCCGTATCGTGAAGAAATTTATTAATTATGTTTAGTAAACATTTCTCGAAGGTTATTGATAGAGTACGTAAAAGGTCATTGAGTCTGCATAAATACGGGTGTTTGGGGATTTTTGTAGGTTTTGTTATTGATTTTTTTCTGCTTGCCGGGAAATAGCTTAATACAAGGTAGCCGTTGAAATTGCAGCTAAATATGCCTTGGGATGAGAGGAAAAATGGTTCAGGACTATGTTGAGAATACCGTTTACTCTTGGAAAAGGTTTGCTTTTGTGTTGTTAATTATTTTTTTACATTAGAAGATATCTAATTAATTGGCAAGGAGGCCGTGCAGTATGGCATGTAACTCTCAAAAACTCTTGTATAAAACTGGAAGTTCAATCAGTAGAAATGTTGGGGTGAAGACATTTTCCAAATTGGTGGCAAATATTTCTATTGTCTGACTGAATATGAAAATTCGGAATCGATAATAATGAGGATATTGCTTAAATAGGGTGGGTGAAATGACGATAGTTTCTAGATATTACTGGAATTTTTATTTGTGTTTGGTAGGAGTTTTTAGAAATGTTATTAAAACAGAACTTGTATCCTCGTGAACTTTCTGTGTGACCTAGTTTAAAGAAGTTTTTAAATGAGGTAGCCGGAGTATTTCCCATGGCTTTTTGATAATTCGCATTTACCTAATAAGATTTAGAATGTTGGGTGGAAGGTAACTGGGTGGGAGGGGTCTCTGGAGGTTGTGATAAGGAGTAACCGGATTGATTGCAGTGGCCATGATGTTGCCAAAGAAAAACATAACCAAGTTAGTTTGCTAGTGATATTTTAAAACAGGTGACAAAGGTACAGATGTAGAAAACAATTCTCGGTATAGATGTAGAAAAAAACCGGTAATTTTACGAATAATTCAATGGTTGCGGGGAAAGGTAATAATTATATTATTTTAGATAGAAAATTCGAGTGGTGATTTTAAATTCAGGGTGCAAGGTCTGCATCTTAATGTGTTTGGAATGTAAGTCGCCTTTAACCTTGCGTTATTTAATGAAGGTTGCTAAGTCACCGTTTTCTCGAACCAGACCGAAGTTCCCGAGCGCTGCTGTTGACGGCTGACTCGTGGAAGAGTTGACGTTGCTGCGATGCAGAGATGTATTATGAACTAAGAAATTTGGACGCAAGTAGAGTTCATAACTGCACTAAGTCGGACTAAACACGAGTCGACATTGACTAACTGCCCATCAATGAGCGATATGAATAGCTCTGCGGTTGGCGCAAGAATTACTAGGAAAAATGGTGCAGATTGCAGGTACGCACAGGTACACAATATATTTTTTAAAAATTCAACAAGGAAACGACTTCTAAGAAAAAAAGTAGACGAGTTATATCTTTTCAAAATCGAAATACATTGCAGTATTTGCTAATGAAATCTCGCATTTTAAAAGTTACAGTGCTTACAAAACGAGTTCAACACATAGCCTTTATTAATGGAAACTTTCGCGATTCTTTACACAGTTGTGCAGCAGTGTTGCCTCAAAGCAGAAAGAAATCACGAGAAACTATTTGAAGAAACACATGGGCGCAATATTTAAATTCTCGGGAGAAATGCACAGGCGAAGCGAAGTCATTCCGGGAAACGGGGAGAAACCCGAGTCGAAACTGCTACCGCACAATCGCTTTATATCGAAGTCTGCGTCCTGGAGGTACTTCGCCTGCATAAATCGGAGCAATTTCCAAGGCCTCCACAATGGAAGCGATTGGGCCGGGAGGCGGGGGCCTTGCCAAACGCCGACCCCGACCCCAGACGCGGCCCCGTTGTCGCTAGAGCCCGCTCCCGTGCACTCAGCGCTCCTGCCGGCCGTTTCAAGAAACGTCCTCCCGCTGAATTAAGGTCTGGATAAACTCCGCGCACGAAATGGGTTTGGTGCTCGATCTGCTTGCCATGGGACTCTCAAGTGAACGGAAACTTGTGAACAGACGATCGCTGAAGAAAGCGAATGGCAGAACTTGCAGAACGAAATTCTTCTGACAGATGGCTTGGTTGAATGCATTTTGATATTTTTCAAGTAATTGAAAATAAATGCAATGGAGCTACAGCATTGTGGAGTTTGACACACAGCACTGAATTTTTCGAAGCATTTGTAACATAACATAAAAATATATTAATTAAAATGAAGCTCCAACTATACAACGCATTCAAAGTGGGTTCGATGCTCCATTGATCTCTCTTGGCTGTTTCCAGTGAACGAAAATGTCAAACACAAATGTGAACATGAATGAAACACAAATGTAGGAAATTATGATCTTCAAAACTCCCTCTTTTAAGACAATTTCTTACTTTCATAGTCTAGAAATTGGAGGCAACCAGTATCTTGTCAAACTAAACACGACTGTTTTTTATGATATTTACTGCAAGGAGAACTGATAATGTAAAAAAGCGAAAGAAGTATGATTTGCATTTACTGGCAACGCATCGCACTGTGAAAAAATATTATTCACAATGTTCTGTATATTAATCTGAAGAAACAATTGATCAAATGCACAATAATAATGAAAAGAAAATATGTCTCAAGAATTGTTTTGACATCTAACTAGTTGTGTGTATAGGTGCTAGTTTATTCATTGTAAGGATTTTCACGAAACTATGAATTCAAAAGATGCTATATGACATAAGTGCCTTCGATGTGAAAGAAGCATTTTTTTAGTACGAAGTAGTAGATAGAGTATTCCCAGTTTCATCTACATTCCTTTAACTCGCCCCGCACTTGCCGAAGCTCGTCAGAGAAGCCGCTTCACGCAAGCGAATTCCTAAGCGTTCTACCACCTCGTCCCGCAAGTTTACTTTGTGGGTTACTACAAAAGTAAGATAACGCGCGAGGAAAAGGAAATTGGAGTCCAAGAGGTCCCAGGAATCAAGTCTCAACTCGCGGAAAGAGCGAACTTCAAAGGGGCATCGGGGTGCAGTGAGCAGGGCGATGTCGGCGTTCACCAGAAGGCGGATCGCCAGATGAAATCCACGCCGGAATAACCAAAGGGTCCCAGGGGGCCCGTCTCCGCGCCAGGTTGACGCCTGCGGTTCCGCCTCGAACAGTCGCTCGCGACACCCCCCCCTCCGGAAGACGCTCCGCGAGTTCTTCCGCAGCCATTTCACAATCGCCATTACGCCGTAGGATGGGCAGTGCTTCCGGCGTTGCCGAATTGCCCCGCAGCGCCCGCCCGCCCGCCCCCTCATTGCAAACGCTTTGGCCGCCGGTTAATTTCGCTCTCTTTTACGCGCCTCTGGGTGGGAGGATGAAGGGGTGGGGTGGGGGCGCAAAGACTGCGTTGGGGACGGGTTTGGAGGGCGGGGAATGGGGATGAGCGGGAAGGGAGTGGGAAGGGGTAGAATGTGAGCGGGGAGATCTGAGAGGGCGGGGGAGGAAGGGACGAGAAAGGAGTGAGTGAAACAGTGCAGGAGGAGGGTGGGCGGGAGATCCGAGAAGGCGGGGAAGGAAGGGACGAGCGAGGAGTGAGTGGGAGGGTGTAGAACGAGGGTGAGTGGGGAGATCTGAGAGGGCGGGGGAGGAAGGGACGAGACAGGAGTGAGTGGGACAGTGCAGGAGGAGGGTGGGTGGGGAGATCCGAGAAGGCGGGGAAGGAAGGGACGAGAGAGGAGGGAGTGGGAGGGTGTAGAACGAGGGTGAGCGGGGAGATCCGAAAAGGCGGGGAAGGAAGGGACGAGAGAGGAATGAGTGGGAGGGTGTAGAATGAGGGTGGGTGGGGAGATCCGAGAACGCGGGGAAGGAAGGGACAAGAGAGGAGGGAGTGGGAGGGTGTAGAACGAGGGTGAGCGGGGAGATCTGAGAGGGCGGGGGAGGAAGGGACGAGACAGAAGTGAGTGGGACAGTGCAGGAGGAGGGTGGGTGGGGAGATCCGAGAAGGCGGGGAAGGAAGGGACGAGAGAGGAGGGAGTGGGAGGGCGTAGAATGAGGGTGGATGGGGAGATCCGAGAGGGCGGGGATGTGAGGGGGAGGGTCCGCACACTAATCCTGCTTGCAGCCAACGCACCCCTCGTGTTCCGTAGACGCGTGCAAAATGTCTCTCATTTTTAAACATGTACGCAAGGGCTGCGAGGGACTCCGTTTCCCAGCGCACTGCTTCGGAACTAGACCTCTTAAAACAACTGCTCGGAGGAAATAGACGTTATAAAAAGTGCTCGAATTATTCACATGCCCCGAAAGGAAACCGAAGCCTTGCGGCTAGCTCTTGGTCAGCGTGCTTGCTTTCCACTTTGTGGCTCCGGATTCGATTCCCGTTCGAGGCAAGACTACAGTGTACGTTTTCCTTGAAATGTTCCAGTACATGTTGTTGTGTAACAATGAGAAAATTCACTTTTTAGGTTGAGAAGACCGGAATACGGCGTGAGGATGTCTACATGCTAACCACACGTACCCCCTTATTCCATGGCCGCAAGGCAGGGACGTCACATGTAGGCCTGAGCACGTTCAAGGGCTGTCGCGCGAAGTACATAATACAAAAGAAAACCAACTCTTTACATGTTTCTGTGCAATTTGTAATATATTGGACTATTATTTAAATTATTATATATTTATTTAATAGAAATAGCATTTTATTTATTTTATTAAGACTTCGACTGCTGACGGAACTGAAACACATGTGTGTTAAACGAGTTCCTATATGGTGTTAAAAAGAATGATGAAAACATGGAGTCGTCAGGCACGTACCGTGTGAGGGGATATCAAAGGTATATACCACCTCGTATTACATGTAAGTCAGTGAATATATTACATTCATTTACTGGGTGAACATGGAGATTGTGATAGATTAACCCGGCAGTAGGCGCGCGGGGTGCCTCAGTCACCCCAGCATTGATTTTGAGCTCACTGTACTTTCAGTTTTATTTATAATCTTGCAAGCTTTTCAATACCTTTCGAGGAAAGCTTTGTGCACATGTCTCGACTCTTCTCTTTCAGCTACGCCCTTTCCTTTCCTGGAAACTTTGTCGCAAAGGCGATGGAGCGCTGCGTGGGGGCCACCGAGTCACCTCGCGCAACCTTTGTTATCACTTCCTGCCACGCTGTTCACAGTATCATCAAGACGGCACAGGGAGCAGTTTTATTTTCAAATATACACCATGGTAAATGCTTTTATTCGAGAATTTTTTATAACAAATATTTCAATAATATGATTATATATTGTGATATACCAGAATATTATAGATTTTATTTAATGATATTAGCTGTACATGGGGTGGATAAATGGGTATACAATATGGCGGTATACGGCCTTAGCAACGACAGCGCAGAGGTTGGCAAGGTCAACAAACTGTACACAGGCCTTGAAGATGTCAGGACGCTGGCTAGATAGCTAAAGAAGATAAGATGTGGTTGGTTCAAAAACGAATGAATGACGGGGTCGTGGCTACTTGGGTTCGTAAGAGACGCCCGGGTTGTCTAGTGAAGATTAGACAGTCTAATTTTGCCGCTGTGTTTTGAAAAAATAGAATGAGGGACGCTTACCGAACCATAAAGGGTTAAAGACCACATTGAACAGAACATTCTGATTCTGGGTGTCGTGGAGTGAAGATCGCGGATTTTGCTAGTAGATGACGTGGTGTAAAGATCGTTTGCGGACATTATATTAGGAAAGTGGGACTTGTATATTTTTGCGAGAAAAATAATAGTTTTTTAATGGACTCTGAGAATTATTTGCCAGAAGTGAATTCGCGGAGGACTTGCACAGTTTTTCGGATATTGCAGTTGAATTTTATGTTTTACATAACCAGTGGGAAAGATTAGGAACCGGGAGCATCGGATAAGAACCGACAAATAGTTTATGCAGTGTGGACTGGACGTGTCAGCAGCAGCGCAAGACCGGAAGAAAGAAGCAAAACTTGGAACCAACAACGGTCAAGTGAGAAGCGACTACGGAGCGTCGGCAAGCAAAACGGTAAAGAAATACTGCAGTACAAAAGAGATAACGTATTTAAAAGGTCATGACCATAAAATTGATTGTTAAAACTTAACGTTAAATAAATTATTGAATTTTGTTCTTTGGAAATGAAAGGAGTTTTCATTTGTCAATCATAATCTTTAATTAGTTGGAAGCATATAATTATTACATTTCAGATTCCACGCCATACTGTATAGTTGGCAGATCAGGTAATCGGCTATCGAGGCGATAGCGAGTATTTGTATCCGGACCCATCGACCCAAGCTAGCTGGATGTTTATACAATTTTGTTTAAATTAGATGGGAAAACTTTGGTAGTAATTAATGTAACCTGTTTCTGGCGCCCAAATCTTAATATAAATTTGGAACAGGCCATAATTACAACCACACTCTTGATGAGACGATGATAAAGGTATATTTCAATATATATATATATATATATATATATATATATATATATTACTGTGATATATTTATATGTATATTTGTATATATTTATTTATATTGTAATGTTAATTGTACTCTGTAACATGTTTACAACATATTTTACATTATATTATTTATATTCTTATAATTTTTACTGTTCTTTTAAGCGCAGAAGAGATTTCATTCTATACACGATGAAGAGAAAATTCGTTAATTCCTGCTTTGTGAAAGTTGTTTGCAAAAAGAACATTCTTAAAAATTAAAATTTTATTTGTACCTGTTTCCAAACTATGTATAAATACTTGGAAATGAACATGTATTCATCAAAGAAACACAATAGTTTATTATTAATTGTTATCTAGAGATTTTTGCCGTGGGGCGACTAACGCCGGGTTAAAAAAGGCCAGGCTAAGTCTCAGTTGTACACAAATTGAAGAGTATACTCTGACAGTAAACTTAGGCGACCACGCAAAAGACGGCGGCTGCGCTTCAAGCAGTAACGGCGGGAATCAATTGCTAGGGTGTTCGCAAATCCGCCAATTTCGGAGCAATTCCTTCTCTCAGCAATTTCGACTAATAAAGAGCGCCAAAATATTTTTTTTAACACGCTGTGCGCGAAACACGGTTTCTCGTGCTAGTGTGCGAAACATCTGTAACGACACGCAATTGTCTTTCGTCTTGACGACGTCTTTGTTTATTATTTACAAACAATAGTGTTACGACACTGACTGGAATCCATTTACTTTGGTACAAGTACGGTCTTTCTAGTTATTGATATTTAATTTATATTCCTTTATTTGAGGCATTGCGTTTCGCTCACGCGTGTTAAAAATAGAATACCCAACACGGGCGCGAGGTGATGCCCGCACTCGTCTCCCTGTCGTCCTCGCGTAGCAAGGACGACAAACTCGACTAGTGCGTGAATCACCTGTTTCGCGCCCTTGTTACGTAAACTACTGGAGTCCTTGTATACAGAGAGTAGCGCATTCCATTGTTCCACCGATGCCGCCATTTTATGTCCACTTGTCAGTAAAATGGGAACTGTGTGGGATTCTGTATGTTGAGTACCATGAATCTACCCCGAACCAACATTAATGTTCTTGAAAATCTTCATAATGTCACAAATTGTCACAATTTCACTTCAGTTCCTGATTGGTGCCTGACGGGGTTGTCGGGTGAGAGGATATTAAATGGTGGCAGTTGCGCTAGTCTCTGTATCTGGGGACTCTAGTAAACTACTATTCTCATACAGCACACGATGATTGCAGAAGAAGCAGAGGAAACGGGAGAACCAATAGGAAGCAGCTCGCTTCGTCCACCGCGGATTCCACGCGGATAGGTGGAGGCTCGCTTCGGGGATGTGAATCGTCATTTCCAGTGCAATGATCCAACTGAAATACATTTTCTGAAAAAGCCAAGGAATAGCTGAGTTTTATATTTTAACATAAAGTTAATCTACTTGTAGGAAAAATTTTATGCTGTATTCTGCGTCGTAGAAAAACGTGTTACACTTATGTGTGACCAATTATGACCTTGTTCGTCATAAAACTTGAAAAATGTGCCTAGCTTTCCAAAAAACAAAAACAATTAATGGCTAAGTAAACGTGGTAATGAATTTCAAAAATACTACCCCAAAATATCAATTTTGTCTTTTGATTTCGTTTTCTTTTAGAAGAAACTGTTGGGACGAAAGAAAAGAAACTTTCAGTTTCAGCCTTAATGGTATAATTACCTTCAATTACAATTGAATTGTGCCTTAGATCTTTATCATCTGGGAAAATGTTTGCCCCGAGGTGAGAGGATTCACACATTGACTCACGTGAGGGAGTTGAAACACCCCTACACACTGACTCACGTGGGGGAGTTTGGGCTGTGAATGGTCCGCCGCAAGCCAGCGCTGGCGAGGGAGGGGTGAGAGCGGTTGCAGGGCGGGGCCGGGGACACAACACCCCCCACCCCCACCCGCTCTCGAGCGAGGGGGGCGGGCGCGGAGGTTGAACGGTGCCTGAGGGACCCGTTCCCGCGCCGGCTTCTCGCTCCCGACGGCGCTGATTCGCGCCCCGACTCTCGTTCGCGGATTCGTTCCGCGCACGCTCGCCGAGGTGCGATACCTGCGCGTAGCGCAGACGCACGTTTCTTCTGCTCCCTATTGTGCTGCCACGTGAGTTATCCGGCGCGGAGCTGCGAGGCGAGGCGCTTCGATGGCACTAGAGTTATACTAGGCCCCTGAGAGAGAGGAGGCGAGCGCACGGCCGCACACCTGCGCATGACAATGGGGTCTGGGGAAAATCAACACAGCGGCCACGGACGAGCGGAAACGGAAAACAATCATGGCTCTGTTTTCAAAGACAAACGAGGCGGCCGCCTACGTTTTGAAGTGGGAGCATCGTTTTGCATGGTACGCCGACGGATTGTTCTAAGCAACAAAAGAGTTATGAGAAAACTCACTGCTCGGGACGAAATAGGACTCAGTTGCTATTTAATGAGAAAAATGGGAAGGAAAAGCAAACAGCAGACTCATTGTTTCCCAATTACGGAATTAGTTTGAAAGGCAACCGTATTTTCGAATATTCACGGATTTCAAAAGAGAGAACAACATGCAGCAACAACGTCTACCAACTGGTTTGTTCAGTGTTACGCGGAATTATTGATCATTTTTTATTAGATACGAAGATTCACCTCTAAAGAAATATTGCAGCACCTGAATACATTTGACGGATGTACTTGAACCTTCCAGATCAACAAACGTAAATAAATTCGAAAATATCGTCGTTAGGAAAAGTTAACTATGAAAATATCTGAAGAGCTCTTTTCCACAAGCCGATATGACACGATTACAGAAAGTGAGCTTTTGATATTACACATTTTGTACGAATTTTAGACATACATCTATAATAAGAAAATGTCGGTTAATTCATGGGCCGAGATCTGAAATTGAAAGTTTCGAGTACTTGAAAGTTACTGAATACTGAGAATTCTTGCAAACTCCGGGATATATAAAGAACGTGTATATCCTTTTACAAATTAGTTTACCCGTCATTAGTTCCCGAGTGTACAAGTGAACCTTGGTTCACTGTAAATGAACTGAGTGCAATAGTTCATTACTCTAGCGTAACAGAAGTGTCAAGTGGTAGCGTAGATGTGAGTTAATGAAGTTTTCACCGATGTAATACACTTGTTTCAACACTTTAAAGAAAAAATAATAATAATAACAATAACAAAATTGTAGGATGAACCATCCTCATGTCTGTCAGTACACTTCCAGTATAGGTATGTTTGATCAGAAAAATGAGTTTCGTAAGCAATAGTTGGTACCGTTGTGAGTGTATGATAAGGTGGCAGAGAGAGATAGAGAGAGAGACAGAGAGAGAGACAGAGAGAGAGAGAAAGCAAGAGATTATATTTTCAGATATTTAGGGAGGCTTGAAAATGTTCTTAGCGTAGCGAGAGTGGATTCTCTGTGGTTGGCTGTAATTTTTTCCTAGATGGCAAGTTGTAGCTAACAATGTAGCTTTGAACTTTCAATAATATACTTATATTAAGCACATTTTCCCTCTGTTTTTGTTTCATAAAACAATAATATTAATTTGTTTTGTAAGTGCAGAGACGTATTTTTAGAACACATTTACAGCAAATTCTGTTTTACAAATACCTGCTGTTACTGAATTCACCTCACTATACCGTCAAGGTAAGTGAAAGCAAAAGACTCCAAGACGGCGTTGTTTGGTACTCCTTTACAATGTAGATGGAAATCGTGAACGGGTCAGAAATGAGAATCATTTAGCTATAAGATTTCAAAATCTGTATTCAATTGACTTTCACCACTCGTCTTGAAGTCAAAGAGAAATTTTTCTTCGTAGTTGACACATATATCATAATTTCCGCATAAATTGAATCGCGCACTGACAAAACCTCAGACGTGCAGTGAAATCTCGCATAGCTTACTCACGATTCAATATGCATACTTTCTTGTGAGCTGGTGGTCAGGTATTGAGCAAACCTATATGATATCAAAATTTTAGGCGAGAGACATTGCAATTTTTATAATGCGTATGTGGAGTGGCACCACTTTAATACCAACTATTCTATCTGCATATCCTTCTAAACCATCAATTATTTATCACAATTCATCTGTGATTGTTACTACATAAATTCGTATGAAGATACAAGGAAACTGGAAATAAAACACAATGGAACAACAAACGCGGAAAAATAGAACAGCCAGTGCCCGAAATAAGAAGAATGCACAAATAACAAGAGTGCACAAATAAGAAGAATGAAAAGAGCCAACGAGAAAAAAGGTCTGGGGGAAAGGAGCCGAGAAACAATGATAGGGAACAAAAAGACATTTTAACCAATATCAACAGTGTATGAAGAGCTTTGTTAGTCGAGCGGGCGCACCGATCCATATGAATGGCAGCTTGCGGAATATACGCGCGGGCGGAAACCCGGCGCGGCTTCATAAATATGCGGCGCGGCGCCCTCGCCTGGCGGGGGCGGCGCGGGGGCGGCCCAGCGGGAGGGGCGAGGGGTAGGCGGGACGTGAAGGGATGCGGAGGGATGGGATGAAGATAAGAGGGGCGGAAAAGAGAAGAAGGAGGTGGCAGGCGGCGTAGGGCGGCTGGAGAGACGGGATGGGCGTGGTGGGGATGGGTAGAGGGAGGGGTTTGTGAGGGGAGGGATAGAAGGAGGGGTATATGAGGGGAGGAATAGAGCGAGGGGGCGTACGGAGAGGGGTAGAGGGAGGGAGTCGGCGTGGCGGTGACAGGAAGAGGGAGTGGGTGTGTGGGGGGGGATCGAGGGAGGTAGGGGGAGGGGTAGAGAGGTGGGCGGGGGCGGGGCGGATAGGGGATGTGTGGAGTGGGCGTAAAGGAGCGGGGACGGGGATGAAGAGGAGGGGGCGGGGGTGCAGAGAGAGGGATGGGAGGGAAAGGGTTAAGGTAGGGTCGAGCAGGGAGGGGGGAATGAGGGAGGGGTGGGGCGGTGGCGAGGGGTTATGGTCGCGGCCTGAGCGCCCGACCGCGCAGACCGAAAGCGACGAAGGAGCGGCACCGGCACGCGTTCTGCAGACGGGGGCGCCACTCTTTAAAGTTGATTTACAAGCGGTTACGGCGTGCGTTGAAACATACGTGTGGATGTGCGAGAGAGAGAGCGAGACAGAGACAGAGCGACAGAGAGAGAGAATGAGAGAGGTAGTAGCAATGCGGAAGTAAAATGCTTCCAGCATTTGTTAGGGTGTAGTGCTCTCTTTACTTCTTGGGATGAGTAACCGTTGGCTCGAAGAACATTTTCCAGATGACCGAGTTCTTGGTGCACGTTGCTTTCTTCGCATATGCGTCTGGCGCGGTGGACAAGTGTCTTCATCATTGCCCTCTTCTGGCTTGGGTGGTGGTTCGACATTTATTCAGATATCGGTCCGTGTGGGTGACTTTCCGGAATACTTTGTGGCCCAGGGATCAGTCTTCCTCCTTGTTGACAAGTACTTCAAGAAAAGGTAGTTGTCCATTTTGTCTCTTTCAACAGTAAATTGAATACGGGGGTGAATGCTATTCAGATGTTGTTGAAACTCCTCTAATGTTTCTTCCCCGTGACTCCAAATGATGAAGGTGTCATCTACGTAGCGCAACCAACACTTGGGTTTGCGCGGCGCGGTATTTAGCGCTATAGCCTCGAAGTTTTCCATGTATAGGTTGGCCACAATCGGACTCAGCGGGTTCCCCATGGCTACCCCATCTTCCTGTTCATAGGACTCCGCATTCCATAGAAAATAGGTCGTAGTGAGCACATGGTGAAAAAGTCCCGTGATGTCATCTGGGAAAAGCTTTCGTAGCAAAGCTAATGTTTCAGCGACTGGAACCATGGTGAAAAGCTATTCTACATCAAAGATGACGAGTACATCGCCTGGTTGTATTATCAGAGTCGTCAGTTTTTCCACAAAATGCGCCGAATCCTTGATGAAAGTCTTGGTCCTACCTATGTGCGGTCGAAGCAAAGAGCAAAGATACTTCGATAATGAGTACATAGGGGAGCCAATTGCGCTGACGATGGGCCGCAACGGAATTTCCTGTTTGCGAATTTTCGGTATTCCGGAAGAAGAATAACGCATAATCAAGAAATCTGAAGCAATAGCGCCCAGACTCTATGGGTTACTCAATGCACTGGCGCCAGTGTACACAACGTATCTGACAGATATCTCGCAGCGCAGCGATCACGTTTCAGCATGCTCACGGAAAATGACTCATTGAAAAAATAAAAATAGAAGGCCAGATGTTCTCAGAAAAGTACAATGAAGGAATACACGAAATATCAGACGCCTAATGCTTCGCGATAATTCAGGAACACAAAATTGCCCTGTCTTGAATCTCACAGATCTATTGCGAGCACTCCGGGGCTAACCCACAAATCGCCATTTATGGATAATTTTATAAACTTTTAGAATTCACACATATTCGACCTATCTTGTCTTACTGAAACGTTTTAAAATTTTTGGGTATTTATTGGTACAATTTGCCCCACGTTCGGCAAGCCATTTTGAAACTTTTTTATATGCACCTCATTTCATAAGGGAATTTACTACAAATTGAGCAAGACCTTTTGCAAACGTTTCTTACAAATGTTTGAAAATATTTCGAATTTAATAAATTTAATTTTAATTGTGTTTTACGAATGCCCGGCTTCAAAATTCTTATATAGTTGAGTGATACGTGGGGTGACAGCCCATTCCGTACATAGTGGATATTCTCTTATTCTGTAAAAAATAAGATGGTTAGTCTGTGAAGACAACTATTAAATAAACAGCCTTTTTTCAATAAAATGTTTGCATTGTTTATTCCAGCTTCGAACATTCCTGAGTACTAAAATTTATATTGCAGAATTTGCATCGACTCAATATGGCTACCCTTTATCCTCATTGTAAATAAGCCACGCCATTTCCAAATTGTCATTTCCGGGTTCAAATGCCCTAACAGTTAATGTTACTGATGATGGTAATGTTATAAGATGGTTTTATTTTTATTTTTTCGTATACATACGTATTTTCTTAGTATAGAGATAGTTATGTATTGCTGCTTAAAATCAATTTCGAGATTTCAACGAAAATACGCGTTTTGAGGTTACCTGATACCGGACAAGTGTTTTTTTTAAACGTTCATCCATCTGTCCGTTCGTATGTGCTAGCACCTAAACTTCCAGCGACCAGACGAGGCGAGCGGAGGTTTCAGCTACCCGGTGCAGTGCAGTCAGCGAGCTTCGAGTTTGTGTACGGAGACGCCCGAAAGATCTACGGGGGAGGCTGAGCGGCCGCTCTCCACAGCTCAGAACTGGAGTTAAGCATGTCTTAACTGTCGAAGTCTATTGATTACAACACGCGAAGGAAATGTAATTTTAGCGATATCCAGATTTCATTTCATATTTGTCTGATAATTCTATGTAAACTATATGTTGCCTCTGGCCAATTTTCGAAGAAAATTGTATTTTTATTCTTTGTTTCCTTTTTTATTACAAAAAAATTCATTTAACAATGTGAATATGCATTCGGGAACATATTTTGTGTTCGCAAAACGAAGTTGAAATTGAAAACTTTGAAATTGTCATTGAAAATTTGGCCGGAGACAATATATAAAATCCTGATTTTATTTATTTTGCTTTTTCAATCGTTTTGCGCACTACATTGATATTATGAAACAATTATGAAGAACGGATTTGATACGTTTGCATGTTTTAGGTATCTTTATTATTTTGTATTCTACATTCGCTGTTTTCTGCCGCAGTAATACAATACCTTCTCTTACTAGTAAGAACTACGTAGTAAGAAAGTAGAAAGGCGAGAAAATGTAGAAGATTTTCTGTAATATTTCTCCTTAAAACTATAACTCATATCATGAATTTGATAAAGCAGAAGAAAAAATCTTTAAGTAATAGATATCTTCGAAATGTAATGCAGTCCTCGTTCCTATTTTCCTTGAAGACCGATGGTAATTATACACACGCAGTCCACAAATATTAATTTTGAGGTGAAAGCAGAAAAACATGTCACTACCATTCACGCAAAGTTGCAAACTCATTAATATTTTATGAGCATCTATTGAATGAGCATCTAGTCAGTGATGGAATGGAGCAAATTGTTATGGAAACTGGATTGGAAATGGGGTTCGAGGAATAAGAGAGGATAACCCTCGTAAAACATGCTACAAATACTGTATGAGCTGGAAATTTTACACAGTAGAATACGCAATGATTTAAACTAACAATAATGTTTGCAACGAATCAATAAAAGCGGTGGTGCACTGTTTGACGTTTCACTTGGCAGCATTCAGAACGTTTTGCGGAGTGCCGCATAAACGTGCTATCTCGCCCTACATCGAATCGTCATGTTTGAATGTGGTCTGCATTGAACCAACCGAACAAGAAATCATGTATTTGTTATTCAAAATATTCAACGCTAAGTTCTGGATCAATATGGCCTTTGTACATGTAATATTGCATATTTTACATTCTACACGAACTCTCTTCTCTTACATTAATAATCACTCACGTCTATCTTTGTTGGGAGATACCGTACTAAACCTATCATGCAGACGAAGGAGAGGGGTGATGTATTGCTGAGATACATGAGAAACTACAGCACGAGCAGGCACAACATCGTGAAATTTGCATTATAATTATTAATTTGAATTTTATTATCCCTACTTTATACTACAAGAAGGGATATTCATTCAAACTATGACCACTTGGCAAAAAGGAGGAAAATGAACTGTTTATTTAATCTACCAAAAAGGAGATCGTTTTTTATCGCACTGGGCTTCATTTATAGAAGGTGAGTCATTTTGATTAAAAAAAGAAACAGGCTAGCGAGTTCTGAACAATGAGGTAAACAAATGTTTCTAATGTCTTACGTCGAAAATTTAATTTGGGTCCACTATTAAAGAGTTTAATTTTATTTGGAACAAAATATGGAAAACGTCTGTTACATTATAGATGATCACTTCACTGAAATCATAACAAAACTATTACTGACCATGTATTCGTGTCAACAATCCTCTTTGAGAACTACAAAATTTCTGATTATTGTCAAGCACACTTATATTGAAGGTTTCTAAGTATTAAAATAACTTTACATTTCAAATCACAACACAATTTAAATTCGTCGGGTAATTTTCTGATATTGAAGTAATTTGTGTGTCTCACGAATTATGTCAATGTCTTATAACTCAAGAGGATCCGTTGCGAAGTGATCTAATCACAACAGACAATAACTAGTGGCCTACATCAGCAACAATCCTGCTATGGGTGTGTACAAAATGGAATTCTGGAGCAGAAACAATTAGCTTTCGTGAAATGGCAGCTTCTTTCCTACTTGTCGTATGACGTCAACTTCGTTCTAAGCAGTGACGCATGAGCATAAACCAAATTTAAGAAATTGCGGATTAATAAGATCACTTAAATGCCTTTTTGTACCAAAAACCAAACTGTTGCATTGCTTTTGTATTTTTACAGTATCCTAGTGACTGCTTAGTTTTTATCGCTTCAAATCATACTAGAGTTCTCACAACAAGTAACTCTAACTTATAAATCTTATATATAAAATTCTCGTGTCACAGTTTTAGTTACCATACTCCTCCGCAACGGCTTGACAGATTTTGATGAAATTTTATGTGTATATTCAGTAGGTATGAGAATAGGTTGTTATCTATTTTTTATGCCCCTTAGTGGTAAGGGTGGTCCACCCAAATTTTTCTTAATTTTTCGGACTAAACTTTTTAGGCAACTCACTACACACGGTATGTATTTCACACAGAGGTGTATTTCACACACGGTATGTATTTCACCCACGGCGTTTTTCTTAATTTTGCACCTGCTCAGCGACGTGCAGAATCTGCTGCTAAATGTGAATAACACGGGGAAAGAGAGAGAGAAAGAGAGAGGTGAGACGGAGAAAGAGACACGAATAAAGAGAGAGACACGGAGAAAGAGAGAGAGATGGAGAAAGAGAGACGGAGAAAGAGAGAGAAACACGGAGAAATAGAGAGAGCCGGGGAAAGAGAAAGGGAAGGAGAAAGAGAGATATAGGGGCAGAACAACGTCTGCCGGGGTCAGTTAGAAAAATGTTTGTCTCCGCGAAACATCGTTGCGTTAGGTTTGAGGACTCTTAAGCATATTAGATACTAATATATCATTAATACTATAATAAGAAGGAAAAATGGCAATTACTATTTGACTGCAGGTAAAAATGACATTGGGACTAGGAACATTAATCTTAAATAAACAGTTTTAATAATTTGTGATGTTTGGTTCCGCGAAATCTTTAATTAGTCTTCATTAATTAATGTTTAGTTAGCCTTCGAAAGTTGCTATTAAATTCTCGAATGTACAAAATGGAAAGTAAGTTCATTGTTTAACAGCTAAAAATGTGTACATGTTTTTTATAATGAATTTTTAAATGATTGTCCTTTAGAGAAGATTTATTTATTACTTTCTCCTGCCGTCTTTTAATATGTTTGAGTTAAAGATTTTCGTTGTTACTGCCATTTAGTGCAACAATAGGTAAAGAGAACCCTGATTGATTTACATGATGTAATAATGTAATTATCACGTGATCAGTATCTCCGCCGGGCGTCTATCGGCGTCACTTCTGACCAATGTTGCCAGATGTACAGCATTTCCGCAGTGTTGCCAGATGTACCTAATCCGCAACCCGCATTAAGCTATGCGGATGCCAAAAAAAATCTGCATTTCCATGATAGTGGATTAAAATCCATTTTTTATCGTTAGATGTCCCGCTAACAATGGTTGACAAAGTTTGAATGTTCAAAATGCTGTCTCTCTTTATACGATTACAGTAGAAAGCAATAAGACACCAATCATCTACCAATCATTAGGGCTTTAACCAGTTGCCGTATTCGAAAATTGATGACCAAGCACCAAGGTGTTGTCGTGAACTCCGTCTTTTATTGTCTTACAGTTAGAGATTCAGAGAACAAATAGGTGACAACACATTGGTTAGTCGTTTTCGAATACGCCAAATAAGAATACGGAACATCGTTCAGATTCTCACTACGTTTACTCAAGCCGGAGAAATGCACTTCGCGGATATTGAAATTAAAAATGTTGAAATTACGTTAGTCGGCTTCATATTAAACTGAGATTAAAAATAAATTGAAAGTGCGTTTACAACACAAATACTGATATTTTATATTTTTAATTTCTTGGGTGAATCAAGAATATTATATACAAGGTGTCCAGAAGCTCCCGTTACAAAAAAAATACCCCAAATTCTGTGTTGCACGTCATGAAAAATGGCAGGTTCAGTTTTTCCGAAAAAAATTTTCTCTTTGAGAAAATTGAGTTTAAAAGTCACTTCCGGGCAGCGAAATTCAAACCGGCCGCTACGACACTGCAGACGGCGGGATCTCCTTCTGTGCTGAGCATAAATATATATCATGCAAGTAATCTGACACCTTTACGAAATTTTATTTTATTAAATTATTACAGGTATCAATCTGTGCTCACCACATGCATGACCGCTTGCAACAATCAATTGAAAAACGATTTCTTATGGCAAGCAAACTCAGTGAAGAGTAAGTTATATTTTATCGAGAAGGAGGTTATAATAAAAAAGCGATCATATTTTGAGAATCACTGCTCTGATTGGTTTACATGGGCTGTATTCGGGAAAAAGTCTTGTCTTCATTTGGAAAGTAGGCAAATTAAAAACATATCTATAGATTTCCTTTTAGAAGAAAAGTAATTAAAAATTGCAACAAAATTCAATCAATTTCCCTAATTAAATCTGTGGCGAAATTTCCAAACGTAAATCTTTATATCGGGATATTTTTAAAGAAGTGCTTTTACGATTTTTTAGTTTACGAATTTAAAGCTTGCTGTTTTTGTTGTAGGGCCTACATGTCTCAAGAGAAAAATCATTAGAACCCTTTGCAAAATCAGAAATGGAATTGTAATATGGTTCTCACATTTAATGGAAAGGCTTTACTTGAACTTTCCCCTTTATATTAGCTCTCATATGACAGTTCACTGAATTTTATGATCTCGAGCTACGACCTTTAATACATTTGTATAAATATTGGCAGCAGAGGCACCAAAAATCCATTTCAAAGCTCATAATTTTATTCTTCCTTTTAGTAGGGAAGCTCTCACTCCAATTTAATTTCAGTAACGACTTTTTCTCGCGAATCACCAGATTCAGTAATAAAACAATTTTCATGTTAAAATCTAGTCAAAAGCACTACATTTATTTCTGAAAATGAATTCCCGGAGTAGCGGAGTTTTATAGAATTCCATACGGTAGACAACACTATCCAATTAACATTTTGAGCAAAAACTAATGGTAAACGGCATCAGCTTCTCGAAACTTCGTATTTTACCACGCACTTCTGACACAGTACGTGTTTCTAATTTAAAAAATTAATTAAATCCATTAATATATCTTGTTGAGCAGTAATTGATATTATTCGTATTTCCGAATCGAACTTTTAAAATAATAAAAAATCCAAGTTAGTTAACTGACGTGTGTTTAGTAGAATGCAAGAACTTCTGGAACACAGCAAACATATTCTGTTGGCTACCAAACATTTTGTTATTACTATTATATTGATTATTAGCAACGTATTTGAACTCCTGTTTAGCTTTATGGGTCTTTTACTATTTTGAATTATGCATTCAAAAATAAAATATTTGAACAATAAAAATAACTACAATATTTAACATGAAAATATTAATACATTAAATATTACATCGTCATGCGAATGTTTTTCGAAGATTGCATTTGTAATTACTCTGAGTGATCTAAGTGATGGGTCAATTTTAAAAGTACTCGAAGTTAAATGTAATGAAATAAAATTAGAAATGTGGTTGAAATAAATCGCGTCAGAAAGTGACGAATTTAAGAATGTGTACAAGAAGTCTTAAGAGTGCATTGTTGCCGAACAATCAGTTAGACATTTTTTGTACCTCGACGATGTAGGCCTCATGGACAACAATATGCCTAAATATTTTCAAGTTTGAAGGAGTCATGCCATAATATCTACTTTTATCCATGGAACGGCCCAACGCTCTTACTTTCTTCTGAGGGAATGTGTAAAAATATGCGGTAATTCCTTCAGTCGTAGAGGCCAAACGTTCTCCTCAGCTCACAGCAAGAGAGGGCACGTCTGAAGCGTCTAATTTAACGTCATCAACCATTTTTTATTTTATTAATTTTAGGTCGCTTTGAAACATCTGTGGTAATTAGCGACCAGTGTTGATTTATTCTAAAGATACATTTCGTTTTTAAATTTAGAGTAAACAGAAGTAATAACAATAAACAGAAATATGAAGTACAGTAAATTTTGTAATTATTCAGATCATATTATCTAATCCAGTCTATTCACAATTCAGGCGAGTGCGCTTCTTTGCATCTCCTGACTTTGAACATTCACGCTGATTCCTGCGTGAACTACGCAGCTCGCACACACTGGGAAGGCAGTTTTAAAATAACTTAAAGTAAAAGACACGAAACACACCAATCGTGTAAAAATATGCATATATTCTTGTTGAATCAACAGTACACTTAAAAACAAGAACAAGGCGGGGCGGACCTGCCTCCGCAACTAGCAACTAACGACTAACGACTAACAACTCGACCCCGGCCGGCCACAATGCGCTCCCCTCCGCCCCTCCCCTCCTTGACGTCGACGTCACTTTCTGAACGTGATAAGAAAGGAGGGGCGAGGAGAGTGCACGGAAAAAGCAACAATCTTAAACACAGTCAAATTAAGATAAGTTAAAATTGATTCGAAACCTTCTATTGAATTAGATATTTCATAAATTTCGTTCTTGATGCCAAGAGAGTTTCGTAGATTTTGGAAACGGGAACACTATACAGGTTGTCCCACCAACTATGGACCACCCCCATAACTTCTAAACGGTTCAAGATTTCGAAATGCAGTTTTCGATTAACAATGCGGAATCATGGGGCAAGTAACATGCCATAGAGAAATTGTCTATGACATTTTTAGTTTTCGATAAATTTAATCATATTTAATTTTTTAAATAGAACTATATATTTTTTCCAGCAGCAATGTATAGATCATGAAATTCTTCTTTTCATGATCTATATGCTGCTACTGAAAAAATATATAGTTCCATTTAAAAAATCAAAGATGATTAAATTTCTCGAAAACTAAAAATTTTATTGACAAATTCTCTATGGCACGTTACTTGCCCCATGATTCCGCATTGTTAATCGAAAACTGCATTTCGATATCCTGAACCCTTTAGAAGTTATGGGGTTGTCCATAGTTGGTGGGACACCCTGTGTATACTTCGAGGATAATGTGTTCGACAATTCTTCATCCAGTTCCGTGAAATAAAGCGTGGGAATGTCGCCAACTGTGCAAACGACCACTGCGATTAACCAAATCGTTATATCCAAAAGTTGTACAAAATACATTTCCAAATCAACGAAACATAAAAGTTGAAATGTGGGAATGCCTGGTCTTCCCGACAAGTATGACAGTGTAGTATATGTGCGTGTATGGAATGGAAGAAGAAAGAAAGATCGCGCGGGTCCGTGGCCCGTTTGTTGGGTATACACTGCTCACAATATGAAGCGGAATTTGAAACTTTTCGTAAAAGCGGCGTTTTTTATTTATACGTTTATGGCCCGGACTTGTGTGAAATTTGTGTGAATATCTAATACGATATAAATGCTTACACATCCTTGCCTGTAATTTAATCCCCATATTAACTATAAATGTGAATCATCGTTGCAAACACGAACCAAATACAAGTTCCATAGAAGAAGAGTTGAGTTCTATAGAAGAAGAGAATAGTTTCCCCTCAATTTGTGGTCTGAAAACTAATTCTACAAAAATGTATAAAACAACTTGAAAATTTGATATAAAAAATTGAATTAATTTTGTTTGTCAGGAATCAATGAAACAATCACATTAATTTGAAAATTAAAAGATATCCAAACATCACCATCACTCCTACTTCTATAATTCGTGTTATGCTTCATTCGATTGCTGTGAGTTCCTTTAAAAATCTGCCAAATCTAGAAAAAAAACTAGTTCACAACAGTGATGACGTATTTAGTTTACATCTTGGAAGGTTTCGTTCATTTGGCCGGTGGATAATCCATCTCTTCACAGTGAACAGCAAACCGCTTCATTATGGCTGTTGATGGCCTTCACTCCATCCACGTGGCAGCCTCATGATGACGTAATCGAGACGCACGTTCCTGCTTCGACGAGTGATGGACACATTAGGCGAGCATACCTAATTACCCCAATGCACAGCCACCCAAGGACCGTTTTGTCATTGCTTCCTGCTTGAGGATGGGTTTCTCCAATAAACAGAGTGTCCGAGAGGAAACGTCAAAACTTCGAAAATAAGCTGAGACAATTTTAAGCAAATTTTTTGTAATACTCTACTTAAATATTCCGAATGATTGAGCCGCAATAAGCCCTCAAAAGTTGGTTTGTAAAACTGCGTTCTAGACAAAAATTTGTGTTGCAGAAGCACAGAAACACTCCAGAAGCATGTAAATTGTTCATTATTTACAAAAGAAATTAGTATATTTGTTCAGAAAGAAAAATTAACACAGAAATAAAAAAGTAGTCGCATTGTGTAAATTGTTTCTTATAAAAGGGAAAAATCTTTAGTCTTTCCTTCGCGTCTTACATTTAGAGGAATAATAAGAAAACTGTTATCTGTGGCGATCTCGGACGGAAGGATCGCGGGTTCGAGTCCCGCCTCTGGCATAGGTGTGGTTGTGTATGTCTGTATCTCGTCAATTCATCTTTCATGATCATCATCATTCCATATCATTCCATTTTCCATGACCCCAGGGCTAACAACCCTGGAGTAAAATTGGATTCAGCTTAATGCTGATGAATTACATGCACCTGCCACCGAGATAAAATTATGTTGTAACGGAGGAGGCAGTTATATGTAAAAAAAAGTTGTAACGGAGGAGGCAGAGAAACAATATTGAATGCAAGAGTTTGGAAATCGAGATCAGTCGAATGTAGGGCGTAAAAGCACAAGTCGTCCCGATAGTTATCGGTGCTCTAGGATTTGTTCCGAAAAATTTGTGTAAGAGCTTGGCTAAACTTCCAGGTCATTCAAAAGTCTGGGAAGTGCCAGAAATTGCTTTATTTGGAACAGACTACATTTTGCGCAAAGTATTGTAGAGGCACGGACAGTCCCTAGATCTGCTCCTTAGGTAGCTAGTTGCAACGTGTAGATTTTATTTTTAGCCGACTCATAATAATAATAATGTATATGATAACTCTAAGAAAACCCGGCAGACGTTTTTCTGCCCTTCATCTCCCTCTTTCCCTTCCCATTGCTCTCTCACTGCCCATCCCTCTGTCACTCTGTCCCTGTCTGTCTCTGCCGCACTCTATCCCTCTCATTCACATTTAATTGCAGATTATGCACATCTCTAAGCATGTGTGGTAATATCGGGGAGCGCCGGACCAGCAAAAATGTAATAGAATATTCAGGAAGAGATCATTCTGTAGATTACGGCGGGAGAAACGTTTCTTTGAGACCATTTGCCTCAAAATTTTAGTTTTTAAAGGCCCTAGAACGCATCGTTTAGGAGTTATTTAGAAATAGAGACAAAATCGTGCCGAGTGTGTTGTGGGGTGCATTTGACGTGAATATTGTGTTTTGTTATGCAGCGTAGTGGAATTACAGCAGAATTAACCGCATATGATTAACCGCCTTCTCGGCGAAAAAACACATAGGAGTGCCAAATTTCATGGTGATCGGTCCAATAGTGTCGGAGTTTTGCTCTTAACCCTGCAGTGGTAACGTGACTTTTTGAAACAAAAGTGGTAACGTGGGTTGTCTCCAAACCCCCACACTCTTTTCATGATAAATGCTAAATTATTAAAAAATAAATTAATATAATATTCTTCTTCTATTATTAACAATGTTTTTCATGCAATTAAGCAATTTTATTAACAATTTAGTTCCTAAATAACTCTGAAAATTCATCAGGAAAGCATCTAATATTTGGAGTTATTTTCCTACCGGTCTGCGCGTCTTGTCACATCCAAGCCCGTGTTTCGTAGCAAAAAATTGAAATCTTTTCAAATTCAAAGTACAATGGAAAATTTCAATACCCATATTATCCACATTCCACAATTCAGCAAAATTTTGGTGCCCTGATTTCACAGACTCAGCCAAAATACGTAGCACAATTACTGCCTTCATTTCCTCTTTGTCTGTCTTATATGTGCTGCGATCATTTTTATTCCTCTTGAAATCCATTTCATTTTTTATGTTGGTAGATTCTGTAATTTTCTCAATCATATCCAAATCAATAAACAAAGAAAACATTATCCTGGTCTTTTGGAATTCCAGGGTGGTGAGAGACGATATTGTTCCCGCTTTTAGCAAAAGTTGGCGTATTCTTTCACTCCTTTCTTAACATATAAAGTGACCTAAATTATTCGTAATACTTAAGTATTATTCAGGGGAATCCGAACGTAAAAATACAGCATGCAATACGTTGCAAAATTCATTTAATTAACAATGATTCAATTGAATGAAAACTAACTTTAACCCAACCATATTTCGAAAGAAAGGTTCTAGTTTTATGTGTGGAAAATTGGGAAGGAATTTTGGTTTTAAAAATAATGACTATGAGAATATTCTTCGAAAATAATGTGTCCCCTTCTACATTTGCCTGGAAGGGGATGAGATTATCGGTCCTAAATTTATGTATGCCCTTCTCTGGGTCGGTCACCAATTTGCATATGGGTTAAACTCTTATTTTCGACTAGTCCCCAATTTACATACGCCGGCGACTTACCAATTAGTATGGGAACCGCAGCCTGGATACTAATTCTGGATTCCAGTCGCTCAAGCTGGTTTCCTTTAATCATATCCATGCGGTGTTTGAATCAGTGCCTAAAAACCACGTATGATCTTTCTTCCCCCTCCTACCTCGTTTACAGCATTTTTATGCTGAGAAATGGGCTCATTTTCCGTCATCACAACTTGTAATGACCGAGAAATATCTTACAGGCGAGAACGAATGAAAGAAAGAAAAACCAAAATATGTAATGAAAACCAGACATTTATTAGTCATTTTTAAACATTCTTACATTCAAAGAATAAAGATAGTATGAGATAGCGGGACAGATACGATGCGCTGAATAAAAGCTATAAATCATGAACAACATTACTATTTTTTTAAGAAATTAAAAGAAAATGGTTTGACTTCATTCTCGTAATATCTTAATAATTTTCTTTACGTAGTCATGTTTCGTAACTTCTTCACAAACAAACCTCTCAATAATAAACGCTATTTAAAGATCGTTTGCTTTCATTGTTATGACTTCATTGCATGGAAAAATAAATGTAAACGTTCAATAAGCTTACTTTCGTCTACTTCTGCATTCCAGCTCTCTGAGGTACATCTAACCCCAATTGTTTACTCCGTTCTCACCCAAGAGGCGACAAAGGAGCAAAGCAGCTACTCCAGGCATTCATTTCTCTCCAGCTCGATCCTCGCCTTTCTCAACCGCGTTTTCCGGCGCGGCACCTCAGGATGATCTTCTTTCTGCCATTTCACATCCCCTGCCTTCCGGCGGCAGCCCCTGTGCCGGAAGTTGTTACGCCACGAAAGCTCTGGCGGCGTCGCACCCTCCACTTTTCCTGTCTGGCTGGGCGGGGGCGGGGGAGGGGCGGGGCGAGAAAGGGAAGGAAACGTTAAAGGCAGCTCGCTCCACGTTCGCGGAAGCACTGCAATACTTGGCTATTGTCGCGGAAACCTCCGTCAGGGGAGGTCGCGCGAGGGAGTTTGGATTCTCACCGCAAACTGGCAAAAGTCATTACGATTCCCACAATAGACGACGGAGGAACTCTGCATGCAGCGATTACAAATGAGAAACAACCGAGCACATTCTCGGATGCAGAAATAGTGTAGCACGAATTTCTCCGTCAGTACGTTACGTGTGTTGTGTTTGGAGTAAAATTACCTAACTAGTTAGCCTTTGAAATTTTCTAAACTCATTGTTGACAGTAATTCGACTCAGGTGCACAATTCGGAAATTTTTATAAAAAGAAAACATACTTTTGTGCTTTTCAACATAAAAAGTATACTTAGTTCTCCGAAAACACAATTGTACGTGAACAGTAATTCTATTTTACACTTTAATAAGGTTCCTGAAATATAAACATGGCGGTATAGAAAATCATAGTAAAGAAATAGTCTGAAGAGAACACTAGAAAAACATTATTACATAGTGAATGTTAGGTATTTAACTAAATACACAGTTTTAAGATCTGAAGGTTACGTATGTATTCACTCATATACAACGCATGGCACTACATGTACTCGCGTAGTAACAGCAACTGACTGCCGGCGAGCATAACACGATCACTCACAGTCACCAGACTTTTACCAAAACGGAACACAGGCACAGAACATACATAACTATAAAAAAGTCAGTTCAAATACACAACAGTGAATAACAAACGACGTAACACAGGGCTTGTTACAGTCGAAGGTAGAATTACAGCAAAATCGCAACATCGGTATAGTGTACACACGAAATACAACTCCCAGGAAAAAAATCACTCAGAACGACGAATTTCTAGACTACTGAGGATCTGCAGAAGAAGCATCCAGTCGATAATTGTTGAAGCAATTTCGACTAGTGAAAATAACAGCAGGAACTGGTATTCAGGGAATTGATATCCCTCATCATCGATTATTCTAACATGAAAACTGATGTTCGGATTGAAATATGATAACTTGTAAAATGACATCTGGAATAGGTGCTTGAACATTGTTAATGCTGGAAGGAATAATAACACAATTTAATGAGACAAGGATACCAATAGCGTGTTCCAACACTTCAAGAAGCATTGAAATGGGTCGCAGCTACAATAAGATATATAAAAGTACTCTCGAAAAGTTTATCGAAACGTGCACGTAGTACTCCGCCGCTTCGGCGAAGAGAGCTGCAGTGATATACATTTGTTTATTTATACACAAGTGATATACATTTAATAATATGGCAACGCTGCAAACAACAAAATATCGCTTCGCAGTTTATCGAAACGTGCACGTAGTACTCCGCCGCTTCAGCGAAGTGAGCTACAGGCAGTGAACGCCCTTTTTCTCCGTCGCGAAGGCGCTGTCATACTCCACCTTTGAAAATTCGGTACAAAAAAATCGCTGTGAACGACGCAAACAGGGGCACGATTTATCTTGTATCTACGCGCCGGGCGCCCGGCGTCCTTCAGCGCAGCCTGGGAGCGGAGAGAGCAACGACGCCTACCCGCCCGCTCTCTTGTCAAATTTAGCTGATCTCGACGTAAACTGACAACTTAATGCAGGAGACTTGTAAGAGACGGGAGAGAAAAAATTGATTTATTATCTGTGTAGTGAATAAGAAAAGATAATCGTGTAAAGCGAACACTATTTTCAGTACTAGATGGGAGTCGCGCTTACAAGCGAACAACTAGTGGTGCTCCTACAGCAAGTACTTTCAGGCGATATTGTTGATGGCAATGTAATATTATAATATGATAATTTATGTCTTACTCTTCAACTACCATTTGAAAAATTATTAACTAATGAAGCGTGAAAAATACATACACTTTTTAAATTCAAATGTTTAAACAAACACAGCTTTCTCACTTTGAATTCACTGTATTCGCATTCTGCATAAATGTACCAACAATGCACGATGCCTATTTTAACCGTAAATAGAATTATTAGTTTACGTATATTAACGTAAACGAAAGGAAACCGTCATTGTCGCCTTGTGTTATCAGTGCAGCGTTACAACAATGGGTTGTAACAAGCAAAAATGACTGCTCATTCGTATGGGATACACATTTTGCCAATTGGCACTGCTAGGAGAAAAATAAACATGGATAAAAATATAATAATTAAATACATTTTTATATTCATCAAAATTACTTGTTTTCGTACATTATTCTTCATTCCCACATCTTATTAAACAAAGCGAAATCATCTATTCGTTTTCACATTTAACTCAATTAAAGGACGCAGTATAAAACAGGTTTAAATAATTTCTAAAAGATTAATTTTAAAACGTGTAAAAAAAGCTCGAATATAAGGAACGACCAACGAATTATGAAATAATGTACAAATTCTCACTTACATTGCATCCAATTTCCTGGCATTACCATTCATTTTACGTTCACGAAGCGCAGTGAAATCGGAGCGGGAGATTAAGTTTGACGCCAAATTGCTCAAAGAAAATACTAATATTTTCGAAAAATTCAACATGATCTTATTTGAATATCTCATTTTTATAAACAGCTCATTAAGAAAAAAGTACCTTCACAATAGTAGTTTAAGGAAGACGCCAAAAAGTTTTAATTTTTTAAACTATCAAAAAAATAAACGAACGATTTCAACGAACATGAGACCTGCTCCATTCTCTTAAGCGTCTTTTACGCTAAGGTCCAAATTTAATGAAAACATTTTGTGTCGTTTTTATGGTCAATTGCGATCAACAAAACGTTTTAACCTCGAAGGGAAGATTTGTCCATCTTATTCTGACACCCCCATTAGACCTTAGATAGCGTAAAGGACGCTCAAGAGAATGGTGCTAATCTCATGTTTTCGTACCCCACGAAGCTATGCCTGCGTTGGCTCACGCCTAAGGGCGTGAGCCAAGCAAAGTTGCTTTGGCTTTAGTAATCTCATGTTTGTTGAAATGCCTGATTTTCTGAAAATTTATAAAACAAAATTTTCGCCGTTTTTCTACAACTGCAATTCTGAAAATACAATTTTTCTGAACAAACTGTATTTATAAAAAGAAGATATTCAATTAAGGTACTGTTGAGTTAGAATTTGTATATTATTTAATATTTCTTTGTTCATTTCTTACATTTGGGGTTTTCGTTATACATTTAAAAATTAATATTTTAGAAAATTTATTTAAAACCTATTTGAAATGTATGAAATAAAGGTTGCTAACCTTCAGGGAATCAGATTAGAATGCAACAATGGCATATTCCACTCCGCGTTTCGGTAGCTGAATATCTGTGAATTACGTCTCAATGTTGGAACATGATTTAGTTGTATGAAAGCATTTATAATTGACAAATTTGTGTTGATATTTGCATGAACAGATTTAGTTTTTTACACCAAATGTTGTACAATTTGTAGTTAGTTTTACACAAAATTATGACTGAGATGTGTTTATTTCGAGAGCAACTGAGGTATAAATATTGTAAGAGAACTATTACTAAAGGCGAGAAAGTATATGCTGGTGTAGGACCGTTAGTTTATACATGCATTCGTGATTAATTTAACACTTTAATGGAGCTTCCGGTCTCTGAGACCGGACAATATTTTTGTTTATACTGGCATACATGTTAGGCTGCAATGGTTCTCCGGCCCAATAGCTTCTCCCCCAAACCTTCCCTCTACATTCCAATTGTTGTTAATCAGTGTCTTTTGATCGTTTATGAGCATTGTGTCTATTCTGGGAATCCTACTGGTCTCTCATACCGGATAGCTCTAGTAGCGTATGAACTGCATCAGGTCTGTCGGAGCACACTACATAAATTAATAAATAAATAATTAATTACAATATTTCTGGGGGGACAGTGGAGCAAATACAACTCCACAAAATTTAAAAGGCACGTCCGTAAAATAATTGTGCAGTACATCCATTCTTAATTCCGGCACAAAATCGAAGACAACAATAAGCCGCCACATCGCTTCCGCGAATTCGTAATCACTGTTATAAAAGCAAATGAAAAACGCATCAGTTCAAACAAATTTATAATTTCAAAATTCAACAATTTCAAAATCTACTTTGAAATGCTAACCAAATCTATTAAACTCAAACGCTTAAAACTTATTTAGCAATTCACAATTACCAATGACGCACGTTCATTGGCTGCGACCCCTCTTTCCTTCCTGCGTCACCCGACGCCACAGTCAGTCTAGTCTGAGTCTTGCTGCAGAAAGGATCGTAATGGCGTGTTGGCAGCCGTTGTCTTCGACGCGTGCTGCTTGCTTTATTTTCTCAAGTGTAGTGTTTTGGTAACTAAAATGAGCAGTTTATACACTGCAAGCTTTCCTGCTTCGCGTTTCCTAAGGCGGGCAGAACTTAATAATGCTGACAGTACCACAGTGTTAGTGAGTGTGTTGTAACGGTGTTTCTGACGAAAGCCAATACAAATTCGGTTCTGCACTGCAAGCCTTCCTGCTCCGCGTTTCCTAAGGCGGACAGAACTTGATAATGTTGACAGTACCACAGTGCTAGTGAATGTGTTGCAACGGTGCTTCTGACGAGCGCCAATATAAGATTGTTTTACAGCGCAACCTTTCCGCCCGCTTTCCCTGAGGCGGGCGCAACTTGGCAACGCCGGCGGCGCCACGCGTTACGTGAAGATGTTTAGAAGGCGTTACTGTTTCAAACACAATTTCCTCGAGCTTGTGTTCCCCGACTCGAGCAATAAAGGATGTATATATGTAACCGTTTGTTAAACATTGTAGTATTTAGTGCTTGAATTTAATATATGTTTTTCTTGTGTCATTTGCAAACTTATTTTCCCAACCGTAATAGCAGTAATTCAATACACAGATGCAACCTGTTTAAAAGCTGGTCCTTCGATCCATGTAAGTTGAACTATTGAAGGTGTTGGGGGGAGGAGAACAAACGTCTCGAAAAGCAAGAAAAGTCCACTGCTCTCTATCTCTCGAACTCATCCTCCCACAAGGTCTGTCGTACCGGATTACTCCAAGAAGGGTTTAGTTGAACCTAAAGTGTAATGGATAACCCTTCCACTAGCCGCGTACTGCATATTGATGACGTGGACGAGGAATTCAAGTCATATTAGAGGAAATGTCTGGCGATGAATGTTGTTCAGATTCAGAAATCGATGATTCCGACGAAGATTTCGTGATTTCAAATGAAGAAGACTCTGATTTGATGGACTCCAGTGTGAAAAGTGATGATCTTCTGAATGAAGAACTTGATAGAGGTGAGATACAATACAATGTAGAGCCTGAATGCTACTATGGGAAATTAAAAAGAGCGAGCGTGGCCTGAATTGGAATAGTTCTGAGCCTAGGCAAAACGTAACTGTTCCAGCTCACAATATTGTTAGGGGACGATTACCCGGCCTCAGAGGTCAAGCCAGAACACTGAGAAATCACCCAGACAAAAATGCCCTGGCACTCAGTGATGATCCTCCCACTGGAATCCACTAGAAATCCCAAGTGACAAGATGAACAAACGAAAGACATGCAGCAAGTGCCCTACTCTCAAAGAAATAAAGACACAATACCAATGGACCAGATGATCAATACCTATCTGTCTTGAGTGCAGCCAAAAAGTCTGTACGGATTGTTCTCCTGATTGTGTTTGATTTTGTGGTAGAAGGAGAATTACATTTCTTTTAATAAAATACCACAGAAAGTAACTGTAAACAAGTGGATTTTATTTTTTATTTCATAAAATTATGTGACATGATTATTTTGATGAAAATTTAGCAATATTTTAAGAGTTTTAGATTCATTAAGTAAAATTGTAACTTTGTAATAAGAAGAAATGCCGGAAAACCTTTATTTAATGTTGATTTACAGTTTCTATTACATACATGTTGCCAACGATTAATGTTTGTGTTTGTAAAATAAAATCAAACTACCCGGTCTGTCAGACCGGATAGCTCCAATAGCGACACATGAATCCATGGATCCATTAAAGTGTTAAGTGAAGAGATATATTCACACCAAACTTTCTTCGTCTTCCAAGCCTTAATTTCGAACACGTGTTACATCGTTAGAAATCTCATATGGACATTATGTTCACTCGTGTACAAGATACTATGGGCATTTTGTGAGTTACGGAATGATATGGAAAATTTCAGGAAAGGTAAGGACATGTTCCGCCTTACATGACGAGTGTGACTTTTCCAAACGAGGCGACGTGACGTTAGGAACAGAGGCAGAAATTTCGAAAGATTAATGTAACATTTCCTCCTGTGTGTCGTAACATGTTTTATTTCATACTCTGTCGCATTTCTTTCCTTTGACTTTAATTTCATATTGCTATATTTCACGATGTACGAGTGCCAATAAAGAATTGCCAACGGCGTTAGAGCCCCTCCCGATTTTTGATATCTATAAAAAGCTGCAGCACTCTGAACGTTTTAAAATGGAATTGAAAGCTAAAGAGATGCTTCCAAAAGCGATAACAAATAAGCGATTTTATTGAAGTTTTGGAGGCGAAATGAAAACAGTGAATTACTCATCGTCAACGATGAGTTGCATATGCAAACAATACTGAGTGATGACTATAAATGTTTAGGTATAATTTGTATATGTTTATTTTTATTTCAGAAATAAAAAAAAGATAAATGACTCAACTTTGTCATCAAATGGTACTGTTATCAACATTTTGCATGAATAATTGTAAATCACTTTCTCAGTGTTGTAAACAACTTGTGACCATGTATTTATAAAGTAAATCAGAAGCGTTGGAATCAAATTTTCAAGTTCATAAGTTTGTATGAGATTTCATCGCGCTTCACATCCATAAAGCAGCACTTTCTGGCCCGCTTTGAGGCAAAGAAACAACCGAAATGCGTTTTAGTTCCAAAAATTCAAAAAGTTACTTTCTTGACTTTTAAGGCAAAACTCTTACATCCCTGTTTCGTGAAATCATTGGTATTATAATTGAAGACCTCGGGGCAATCATATGCTCTGTCCTCATACTTAAGTTTTGAGAAAACGGATAGTAAAGGTTTAGACATTGCATTCAACACATTTGGATAAAGAATACTAATTTACGAATATCACTGCATTCTTTACGCGAATCTTTAAATCAAAAACCCAACATCTAGATACATCTACGGGGCGTCGAAATACACTAATATTTCAAAATCATCAGAAATGCGGCACAGCATGTTATTGCCCCAAGGTCTTCAATTGAAATCACTTCAAAACTAGCACTTTCTTCATCAAATACAAACCACGGATCCAATTGCACTTGAAAACTAATGAAATTGCACGGAATTCCCTTCCCTCCTACGACGCAGTTGCGGAGAGCGCGAGACTCATCTCATTAAGAGCAGTGCCACATGCCGTCGCTCGTCAGCAGACTGCAGTCGCCGAGCGACGCGAACTGCTGTTGGCGCCGTCGAGGCTGTTGGCACTGCCATTTGAGCGAAGAGGGGATCGCAAATGCCGAGATGATTGATTGATTCATTGATTGTTCGTGATTCCGGGCGCGTCAACTACAGGAGTCATTATTCCTGTAAGTGTAGTGCGTGGTTTTTCATCGGGAGGTGGCGGTGATCTTTTTCCTGCTGGATGGCGAGACCAGGTATCTCCCACCAGCGGAGCACCTCCCAAGCCGGGACAAGCTCTAAGCTCCCAACCAGTCTCCCGTGTGGTAGTGTAGTGCATGTTAGTGTGTGTGTAAGGGGTGAGGATGGGACAAGGAAGAGGTAGAAAAGATCGCGCGCGGTCCGTGACCCGTTTGTCAGGGTACTGCTACAACATTTGCCTGATGTTGATTGGAGACCACCACGGAAAACTACCGATCAGAGCAGCCGGCCACTAGAAGTCTCCTCCAGACAGCGGCTGAATTCGACAAAGCCGAGATGAAACGAAGCAGAGGAGGGAGGAGGGAATTCATTAAATAAAAATCGGAGAAGAGAGAAACGGATCGCTATGAGCTTGAGAATGTGAGAACGACGTGAGCTGAAGCCGCGAGAACTTGATTTTAATGAAGTGCGTAAGAAAGGAAATTATTATTATTCAGCAATTATCCATAGAAACTAGTACTTAAATTAACTTTTTATTGACTAGAAAGTGTTTGTTTGAGGTGGCAAAATGAACTTTGCCGTATGTGAACTGCAAAGACATCATGACTATAAACAACTACTGGGCATTGCAGTGCAAAGAAAATACTTCGTAAGGCGAGAATATTCCAACTTTAGCCACTAATTAACAAACACTAATCCCTGTCATACACAAACTATACAAGAACATATAAAACTATAATAAGGCTACTAATGATCTATATATGTCCAATGTGAACGAACGCAGCCCCCCCAAAAAAAGTCAATAAAATCCAAACAATTCAAAACAAATTTATCAGATTAATCACAAATGTCCCCTGCTCATAAGTAATAAACAACTTTATTCCGAAATACACATCAATACAATAATAAACCAAATAGCCCATATATCACACAATTTCTACCAAAATCTAACACACATACCAGCAGCATCTCACTTCAAATTAGCAAAAAAATCCAACCCACACCTGAATAAAAAAATACCCGAATTCTACCCGAGTAAAAAATACCCGAAATCCAACCCACACCCGAATTCTTTTTGAAGCCTTTCTCAAAATCTTAGCCAACCATGATACTTAGCCTGGAGGTTCTCTCTTAGAGTATTCTCTTCAACGTTTAGAATAAGTTGGCTTATATATTTTAATTAGAATAAATCAAACAAAAATTGGTAAAGTGATTGTACTAAACAATGTATTCCATCTACAACAAATAAATGAGTTATTAAAAAAGGCGAGAAAATGACAATTGTACAAAGAGAGGAGCGAATGACCTTGGAAGGGAGACGTTGTTGTAACGAACTGAACAAAGGAATTTTTACGCCGCGCAGGACCCGGGAGAGTGGGCTGCCGCTGGTTACAGAAGGAAACGGGTTTTGACTGGAGGAACGGTGAAATTATAACTATTAACATCCCGTTCACGGGATGTTGCTCCAAGTACATGTATACATATATTTATACATCATTGTTATTAAATTGTTATTACCCTTTGCTGCTCCCTGTCGGCCCTTAAGGGCAAGGGCGCCTGCGTGCGAGCGCTCTGCGCACTGAAGGGAGGCAAAGGAGGGGGGCAGCTGCGCATCTGATTACGTCCGGTTGAACGAACGAAGCGCTTCTCATTTTCACTCTGCTGCTCCACGAAGCAAGAATTTGCTCGGTGGTAGCAGAATATTTACATGCAAGTCTTACTCAAGCTTCGTAACAAACCAGCGAGGATTATGTGTGCGTCAACATACTGTTGCTAACAGTTTTTTTCGTAATGAAAAGAATAAAAATATGAAAACAGGCATTGAAGAGCTTTCAATGCTTTGCAAGAAATGAATAAGCCTTAAAAGAGAGTCCAGGCTGCTATCTACAAATGGAAAGACCGAAAGCGTGAACTGGCTAAATCAAAGCAGTTCCAATTGGATGGGACATAAAAGAGTACCAACTTGTCGAAGCTTTAAATATACACAATCATATTAAGTACCAATATATTATTTCTTATATTAAACTGTGTAAATAGAAATTTATTGAACCCTCTCTAATGCGATAGGAATATATTATGGTTTTTAAAATTGATCGACATCAGAGTTTTTGTTAAAAAACATTTTTAACTATTATTTTTTTACCAAAAATATTTTTAAAAAAGGTCTTGAAGATTTGTATCGTGTGTCAAAACCAAATGTTAAGAATTATTCTGAAATAAATAACATGAAAAGAAGTTAAAAACTTGCAAACAATTATAATGCTCAAGAATGCATTGTAAAAATATATCATTAGTGTACGTACGTCCAAAATCAAGTAAAATTGTGGAATGTGATGAAAAGAGATAAAATAATGCTAATGGTATTTCAAATAAGGATTTTTATGCTAGTATTGCTGAGAGAGGTGTTCTCTATAACTATACAGACGTTTCTGTATCTTTACTCTTTCCAGCTTTGAGCAGTGGGTTTTGTGCAGAGCATTCATTATAACTCTTTAGTCATAAATAATAAGGTAAATGCACCAGTGGCTCAAGACATCAACTGATATAACTGCCGTGCCACTGACCGGCAGTTTCTGGTGTTCGAGAATTTTCAACACTAGCTTGACATCAATTGGACACCAACAAATAAAACAATAAAATACTTGGGCTTAAACTTCGACATTCGACTCAACTGGAAGCAGCATATAGAGGTAAAACCTCAGCCAGCCAAAATTAACCTAATTTAATTACGACCCTTACTGAATCAATACAGTCAACTCTCCACATCTAATGCTTTATTACTCTACAAAGTAATAATCCGGCCGACACTATTATATGATTGTCCCATCTGGACCAATGCCGCCAATACCAACCTAAATAAAATGCAAGTGATCCAAAATAAATTTTTAAGACTAATTACTAAAGCACCAAGGTTCATAAGTAACAATCAACTGCATAATGATTTAAATATGAACACAATAAAAAACCAAACAGCCTATCTCGCACCCAATTTTTACACAAATATTCCCCAAATTCAAGCATCATTCTTCTATAAACTGAGCAAAACCCCAAGTATCAAACGAGAATTAATAACAGATATCCCCTGCATTCATTAAATATTCGCAAACTTGGAAGTTATTTATCTGAGGTGCTTCCTGCTTCCTCTCTCACTTAATTTTTTATATTATTTTTATAGAATTGTAGTGTGTATAGTTTTAAGTTAAAGTTAGTATAAGGTAAATTAAGTCCATCAAACAGTTGCACAGTTAAAATGTAAACTGAACAATGTAATGTCAACTGAAAATAAAATTAAAATTATAAAAAAAAGCTTAAGAGCTAAATCGAATTCTGCCGCTCTAGGAGAATTCTAGCGACCGGCTGCTCTGATCGGTATTTTCCATCGTTTTCCGGAACAACCCCACGCGAATTCTGGAACAGAACTCTATGAAAAGAGCCACGAGACGCGCGCGATCTTTCCTTCCTTTCCCTTGTCCTATCCTCCACCCTTACACACACACTTGCCCTTAAGTGCCCTACATTACCATACATGCCCGATGGCGAGTTGGGAGCTTAGAATTTGTCCCGGGTGGGGCGGCGGAGCCCCGTGGGTGGGAGATATCTGGATGGGGGAAATCTCGCAAGTTGACGCGTAGGGACGTGACGTGACGCGAATCTCACCATCCAGCGGAGGGCTGCCTGGACGTCGGTCCGGGTGGCCCCTAGTTGGGCACTTGGCTTCGTCGTGGCAGTGGCCCGATACTCTGGGCAAAGAGGAGGGACTCGGCGTCCCGGCGCACGTGAGTGGCAAGTTACCATACAGGTGACACTGACTCCGGTGGATAGCTAGTGGCTCTGAGCTAGCACGGCGGCCCCACCCAGGCATTAATGGGGAAGTTGCCGAGAGGGCAAACTGAGTACTGGCCGGATCCGGTTACCTGCCCGTCGGCGTCCTTGTACGTCGTCGGGGGGGTGAGGATTAGAGGCTAAAATGCCCAAGACGCCCACACCGGGGAACTTCCCCCAGGTAGAACAAGGGTCACTGGAGGTTGTAAACCCACAAAACTCATTCAGCGGAGGAAGAATATCTCTTCTCCAGCCACAAACAGTTCTGTACACTAACAGAACTAATGCCTTTAGTGGCTGACGCGGCTGTAAACATGAAATAACATATCAATGAAGATAAACGCTGAGACTGCAAGAGTTATTTATGTCTGGATCAGAAATAATTTCCGAGATACATAGAAATTTTTCGAATTTGTCGTAACGCAACAAATATTTTTTTCTCTATTCCTGCCCACCTACATTATTGTCAACGCTGTAATATCGAATTCGCTTTTTATCACAGGCATAATAATCCTTTCAACACAGAAAAACGTCACAAGATCTTGATTATACAACGTTTTCGCATTTCACGGCAAGAGGCTTATATTAAAAGGTTATGAGGTTATATATAAGGGTTATGAATATAACATGATCCCCTCAGTATCTGTTCACACATCGCAAACATTCTAACTGGAACGATTTTAACTATTGGATTAGTAACTCCTTTTGCCATCATAGATCTGTGGTTCTCTTGTGAGTGAGAGCTGGTGGATAATAGACGTGCTCGGTATCGGTTCTAAAAACTTTGGAAGGTCTTTGGCTTTTAATTACAGTTTGAATTCGCTTAGACCGATTCTAATTCCTAACGAATGAAATACAATACAGGTATCTTTTAAATATTTTTTGTGACGCAATCTGTGATTCCGAACGTAACAAACGCCGATTTTGGTTGCAGAATTTTAATGCGGCGATGGTTGTAAAATGAGCTCCGAAGTATGGTGGGTTTATGAGCCCCGAATTTAAGGGGCACGTATTACATACACTAAAACTTGTGTTCGTACTATTTTTGTTTTAGATGCCACAAAAGATTCTAGGACCAAAACAAAAGAGAAAACTGGAATACTGAAGACATAGTTAATGCAACGCAGTTAAGAGAAAGGAAATGGATTTGAAAAAGTATTTTTTTAATTTTCTTATGTCAGAACCTACTTTTCCAAGACTTGTTCATGTTGACAAACCTTTCGAAGACATGTTGACAAACCTTTCGAGAAGCAGTTTCAACTAAATTAGAAAACAAACCTGTAATGGGGCTGATGGGGCTAATGGGGATGAGCTGGAAAAAGAGTCGAGTATTTACTTATCATAGAACATAGGAGGATGAGGAATCTGGAAAGCTGGAAGATGGAGAATCACAAGAATCTGATTATTAGTTAAGAAGTCTCTGCTTTGGAATCACAAGTAGGGGTTGAAATATTCTATGATGGCCAAACGCTTTGTTTGTTTAGTGGTGGACTATTCTCAGTCGACAATTGTAAGTCCAGGGAATTGTGTGAAATGTGAGCGCACTGAGGACAAATGACTGTGCTGTGTCCGAAAAGGACATTTATGTGTTATTTTTTATTTTCCAAGTTTTTGTAATAAAACAGAATATTTACATATGCTGTTATTTATGACATATTTATTTTGTAATTTTTGTATGTAATTTATTATTGACATATTTACAGATGTAAATTTGTCATTAATTTCTCTAAACCTCTATATTTAGTAATGTATTAAGATGCTCATAATACCATCAAAAAACTTTTTTTCAAATACGACTTCTTTGGAATTATTGATTTTTACCCACTTTCTGAACAGTTAAGAAAGTTCATAATTTTTATACAGTTTACACAAAAATTGAAGATACTTGTTTTTAAAGATAATCTTTAATTTATTGTTTTAAATCTCTAAATAAAGGTGGGGGCTCATATTACCAGCTTCTTCTCTACTACAGTAACCTTGTTATTCTACGCATCTCGCCGATCTCTTTATCAATTCAGTAGCAAACGAGTAAACCGCGCGCCTTGTCGAGAAAACGAGCCCACTCGTCAACCACTCCCGACTCCGCTGTTCATTAAATTTCAAGCCCATTAGCCGTTACTTTCGCAAAGCAGCTAGAGCTCTTTGGCAAAGCAACGGGAGAGCAGTGATGAGACTCCCTTTGAGTCTCGACATTGTCGGCGATTGCAGCGCTCCACGCGGACCTGCAACTCACCGAACGCGTCCCGTGCGTGCGACTTTCAGTTCTCAACATCCCGTTCCTGTGACGTCACAACCGACGGCATTCCGGTACACGAAGAACAAAAAGGGTGGAGGGGGGCGACGACACATCCCAGAGTAAATAGCAATGCAATGGAAAGAAAATATGATGAACTTTTTCTACTCCCATTGTATAACGCTGTCATATGATGGCTGCAACTAGTTGCACAATGATATTCATTACGATACAGATTTCATTATGATACAGCTTCTTAACCAATCACAGAGACGTGTATTGAAAATTAATCATTGAGAATCGTTCTAGTAAATGTTTCGTTCGATTGTGTACATTAAAATTGCATTTGATATTATATTATGCTTGTCGGTTTAACTTTTTCTTTTATTATTAATTTTTTTCGTGGTTTAAAATTAATTGGATCGTAATTTCCCTTTGATCCTACTTGACTAACGTAGTACTCCTTCGCAGGCAGACTGGTAGCCACAGCCACCTGCGGCAGCATACGAGGGCAGGGTTAGGGGGTTGTCCGCTAGGTAGCCTTGACTGAATCCTGCATGTGAACTGACACAAAACGATTCGCAGTAAACGTTTAACTTATAAAAGTCGTAGAAAAAGTACAGTATGAAACTCGTGGGTATCAGTACACTCGTGTGAAGTTCACGGTACAAGCGAGGAATCAGTGTGATATCGGAATATAACACTCGTGTATTAATACCCATTATTACATCATCGTTTCACGATGTACTATTATATATATTTAGCATTATACTCCAATCATTTTTAGTATGTTTGGGTTTAAATATTTACACTGTCTGAGATATAGCAAGGAGTTATATATTTTGAACATTTTCCTGTCTTGCAGTCCCACAGGAACACAGATGGCCTCGTCTTTTCTTTGAAGAATTAGTTCAGCATTCACAATGTTCCTCGAATGGTACTAATTATCTCCATAAAAACTAAAATGATATCTAAACGTGTTTATGGACAGGTCTGGCTGATAGAGAACGCCAGAGCTTCCTTGATAGGTTTACCCGTGATAACGATTTTGAAATTTCTTGTAAATATTCAATAAACTTTGAAGGACGAAAGTATCATTTGGGGGTTAAAAAAGTTTCCAATAATAAACTCTTTAAAGGATGAAAAATTTACCTAAACCAAAATCTTCTAAAAAACCTACGCTGTGCTCCGACGTAAACACTTGGGTTTATTCGTCGTCCCGACTGGTATACAATTCTTAAAAGCAGTAGTTGAAGGAGGAAATCTGCAAAAAATTAATAAAGTTATGTACTGTACATTAAACCATTATGCCAATAGAATTATTAAATATGATTTAATTTACATTAGCCAGTCGTTATAACGACCATTCATTCTTGATTTAAACGACTATATCGACCACAAAGAAATGCAAATAAACGAGGATGCAATTCTAACCATTTTAATGTTAAAAAATTTTTAACAATGAGCTAAAAAATTCAAAAAGACTACAAATAATTAAAATCCGTTCATATTTAAATTCTCAAAAAGCAAAAAGTGACTGAATGAGCGACCTCTGTGTGACGCACTCGCCGCGTCGTCGGTGAACATCACTTGGCAAGTCCGATAAATGAATTCAACACTGATACACCAAAACGTTGGAGTTGAATGTTACGTGTGAGAGATTATTACATGGTACACCAACCGTAAGTTTATAGCTGATCCTGGCTAGGATGGCGTTCTGTTGGAACAGAAACGTAGAGAGGAATAACATCACAAGCTGACTTATAAGTCGGCTCCAGATCTCACAATTCAGCAGCAGAGCAACATCGTCACCTCTGAAGATATAACTATTACATTAGTTATGGGGTTATTTATTTATTTGGTTAAAAACAGTGAAAACTGTATATGACATATGGGGAAAGAGCGTATCTGGGCACATTTTCTTGAGGTCCAAAATGAGGAAAAAAACCCACGAGATTAGCAACATTTGAAAAACTAGACACTTTCGTTCTGGAGTTATAGAAAAACAATTTCAACGCTAAATGAACAGCTGATTTAATTTTTATGCATTGCTAACAAAATAGTAACGAACATCAGTTCTACTCCTACCACTACAAGCAAAAGAAGTGCTCAACAAAACGTGCGCACAGTGAAGCTACATTTACGTGTAGAAGCAAAACAAGGGGCATCTCAGCATATGCTCAATGGATCAGGGAAAATGGACCAATACCTGATCGGGATGGGTCGCGATGGGGACTGGGACAAAAACCTGGTCGAGATTAAAGACCACTGCAGATTACGCACTAAAAAATAAACAAAATAATGTTATTTTGTTTATTTTGTTCACTTGTTCAAGTGAATGAAAAGTCTGCTTTATCCACTACTTGATGAAATGTCGAAAGAATCTTTTCTTTATTAAAAAAACAGAAATTATGGAGCAGACAATAGTACAAAATCAAAAGCTACATATTGTTGGAAATGAAGGTACCGTAATTCGTGTAGAAACGGGGAAAATCCCAGATAAAAATATTACCAATAGTAAGTCCCCCAAATGGAAAGCAATGTCCTTAATTCCAGGTAAGAACTGACCACTCCGTCCGGTGGATGTTTTCCTGCGATTAGAAATAAATAACATTGTAGTGGGAGAGCTCGTTAAAAAATCAGAGAGAGGCAGCTGCAACAAGAGAAATCCTGCAGATAAACACTGGCGCTTCCATCGACGGATGGAGCGGCGGGGTTGGGGGGCGGCGGGGCGGGAGGAGCGAGGCGAGACGAGGTAGGGAGGGACGGCGCATGGAGGGACGGCGCATGGAGGGACGGCGCATGGAGGGACGGCGCATGGAGGGACGGCGCATGGAGGGACGGCGCATGGAGGGACGGCGCATGGAGGGACGGCGCAGGGAGGGACGGCGCAGGGAGGGACGGCGCAGGGAGGGACGGCGCAGGGAGGGACGGCGCAGGGAAGGACGGCGCAGGGAGGGACGGCGCAGGGAGGGACGGCGCAGGGAGGGACGGCGCGGGACGGGACGCGGCAAAGCTGGGCGGGCTGGGCGGGCTGGGCGGGGCTGGGCGGGCTGGGCAGGCTGGCTGCGCTGGGCGGTTCTGGGCGGGGACGGGCGGGGCGGAGCTGGGATGAGCGGGGCGGAGCTGGGATGAGCGGGGCGGAGCTGGCCGGGGATCGGCGGGGCGGAGGCGGGACGGTGTGTTGCGCAACGGGACGAGGTGGGGCGTGCCAGGAAGGGGGCGGGGACCCCGCTCTGCGTAACCTTCCTCTCCGCTCGGTGGCCGCACCGCTGCGTGGTTGCAGGGCAGGGGCGGCCAGCGCTCCCCGGGGAGCGTCCGCCCCCGCGCGTCCACTCGCCTGTCAGCGCTGTAATTTGATTGCCGCCCCGCGGGCGCACTCGTCGACCGCCCCCCCCGCACCGCGCTCGCCACAGGTTGCGCCTCAGCCCTTCGTCCCCCCGTCGAGACGTCTGGCCCTCCCCCACCACAGGTTGCAATTCAACCCTTCGCCCCTCCCCCCCCGGCCCCACCACAGGTTCTCAACCCTCCGCTTCGCTCCTGCCCCGTGCCCATCCCCCAGCCCAGTTGCTCGTGTCCTATCCACACCCCTCTTTCGCTTCCGCTCCCTCTGCACCTCAACCCATCCCCTGTCCCTGACCCCCCTCCGCCCCGCCCCTGCTCTCATCCCCGCCCCTTCTTTGCCCGGACCGTCCCGATCCGGTCCGTTCCCACCTTCGCGCTCATTCCTCCCACTCTACCCGTCCCCCCACCCCACCCTGTCACGGCTCCTGCCACAGTGTCCAACTTCCACCCCCGCCCGAACCCGCCCCCCCTCTACGCATTCCCTGTCGTCCCCATCCCGCCATCTACGTCGCCCCCGAAGTCCCATCGTCGAAGAACGTGGGGGGGGGGCTGTCTCCGCCGGAAACCCCTTCCCTTCCCGGTCGAACGCTGCACTGCGCAAAGATGCACTTGCCAGCTCTCGTCTCCCTGACTTCACCCCGGCGCGGCGGCGGGGCGGCGGGGCGACCTGCACTGCACAGCGCGCGCTGCGTCGGCGCCCATCACCGCCCCCAGGGACGGTCTCCACGCGCTGCTTCGGAGGGGCACTTGCGCGCCCCGCGTCCGGAAAATAAGGGGATTACGGCTATTGTGCGTCGCTCGGATTGCCCGCTCGGTGCGCGGCGCTACGACTCGAGCGCCGCGGCAGCGCACTCTAGGATTATGACGCGCGCGGTACTCCCTTCGAAATAATAAGGTTCGATTTCCCCAAGCATGACCACATAGAATTCCTTTATAATAATGTCATTCAACAATTGTTCTATTGAAAAGAATATATAATATAACGGGTCATGACATGGAAGGACAATATTAGCCATGTTATTGGTAAATAAAAGCTATTACGACAGCAACACTGGTATTACAATGAATAACAATGAATAATATTATGATAATTATTAATAATTACTAAGTATTATTATTATTGAACATTGTAAGAACCAGTCCAGATCACAAGTCATAAATCAAGATAATAACGTACGTAAATTCGCAATTCCGAAATCCTGTAGAGGCAGACTATCAAACTTGCAAAATTTAAATTTGTCATGATCGCGTCATTTTGGCTTGATAAATATTAAAGCGAGGGCAAAGAGAAAACAAAATATATTATCATTATATTTAATGTTAAAGTAAATGACCGTCAGATTGACATGCCAGTTTGGTAAGAATGTACACATTTGTTTAGATAAAATGATAAGCCGAAATGAAAAGCTATAAAAATATTTAAAACTTAAATAACATTTTATTATTTTTATTTTATTACTATATTTTGAAATAATAGAATTCATATGCCATCCTTAAGTCATTGTACGCCATTTTCCTTGCAAGCAAAATAAATAAAAAAAGTTTTATTTATTTTTCTCATATCGTATGTATCACTGCATTAAACCCTACTGTATAATGAAACATTTTGTAAATTGTTGGCGCAGAGTTGTACTCAAAAGAACGAGGTTTGTTATGTAAACTTACATGTATTTGTGTTTGAAGACGAATAAACCATACAAATGTGTCATGAGAAGGAAATAAAAACCTTCAGAACACACTAACACTTTCCGACTCTTTCCTCAGGGTTGTTACAAATCGCGCTGAGAAACTCAAAGCGGCAACACCGAACCAACGCCACGCCGAGCCGACACCGCTCCGGCAACAGCGTGCAGGAGGGTGGCGTAAAAATCCGTTACTGTGTTCGCATGCAGTGTTTGGCAGGCAACCGCCGAGGCCACATGTTTCAAGCGAGCCCGTGCGCTCACAATTTACGTAAACCATTGTTCTCATCGGTATTTTGTACAAAACGTGTCATAGTCAGTCAAACGTGTCAAACTTCAACTACAGTAAATGTTCAATCATATCCAAATTGTGTTGTGACCACATACTAAGTACTGTGCGTGTGCATCAACTTCAAAACGAAGCAGAACGGAAAGAACAACTGAAAACTTCTCATCTTGAAATCAAGAATCACGATTGTATGTTAATTTTAAGTATCATAACATGTTGTACATCAAAGAAAAGTAAGTGTTATTTTTGTAATTTATATGTTCATTTGCCATTCAGATTCATGTAGTAAAGTCAATTTAAACTGCAAATATCACTTATTTAGTTATTACCATTCACTTCCTCATTTCTTTACAAAGTCATTATGTTTTTATCTGAAAACTCACTGTATCAGAACTACCAGAGATGAAACCCAGTAACCAAATTCAATTCCTATCATTGGTCACATGGCCACAATTGCAATTTAAGCAAAACAAACATCATTAATCCTACTATTCAAATAAGAGTATTATTGTTCCAAAACAAATGCATTTTAGATAAAAAACATTGGTCCTCCTGGCATCGGATGTGAATCAGATATCATTATATTCAGTGAATGGCAGTAATCATAACGAAATAATTCCACTGAGATTTCACATCAGAGTGTTTTACAATGTGCATGTAGTATTCAAGACAACAGTACAGTGTTCATTACTATTCATGAAACTATTCAGTTAACATGTTAAAAGTGTTACAACTCACATGCATACAATACCAAATCATAATCAGTGTTCAGTAACATTTATTTGTGATAATAATTTCATGTCAAGGTGTTTCTATAATTTATGTATGTACATTTTTCAATCCAGCAGTATAGTATTCATTAGTATTCTTTAAAAGTGGCAAGTAACATTTATTGGTAAATGAAGGGTCATGTCAAAGTGTTTTTATAATTTATGCATGTATAATCTTCAAGTCAGCAATATAGTGTTCATCACCATTCATTAAACTAATCAGTCAACATTTAAAGTTGCAATTCACATGCATACAATATCAAAGTACATGAACAGTGTTTACTAACTTTATTTATGACTGAGGTTTCATGTCAAATGTTCATTTATAAGTTATACATGTACAGTTTCAATTCAGCAGCATAGTGTTCATTAGTATTTAGTAAACTTCAGCATGTAACATTGATTTGTAAGTGAGGTGATGTTAGATTAAGGCAAGTTATTTGAACGTGTTATCAGTGTTATAAGGTATCAGACTAACAGTTATCAGTGTTATCAGAGGTAAAGTGTCAACAAGGTGTCCCCTGATAGACAAGCAGTAATTCAACTTATTAACAAACATTATTAAACATCAGACATTATTTACATTCAGTACTTCTTCGGGGGCAGTACAGAAGGTGATTTAAATCATTAAAACAATTAGTGTAGAAATACTAAAAACACTGTGGTCAAAATGTCGAAGGCAGAAAGACTAGCTAGGAAAAATCTTGTTGATAGGCGAAACGTAGCACTTCAGATTTTCAAAAGTAAATGCACGTGGTTGCATAACTTTACCATCATAGATGAAAACTCACATTACAAGTTAATCAATCTATTAACTAATCTCAAAGAATCGTGGAACGAACTCAAAGTGGCTCAAGAATCTCTTGTTAGTGATGATGAACTTACCATAGAACAGTTTCTACAACTAGAAAATGAACATATTGACCTTATAACAGAAGTTGAACTACGCATAAAAAACTCACCATTCGATAGGCAGACATCAAACACTCCACCCCCAACTGTGCCAACTAATTCAAGCATGCTTCCACTCAATGAAGTTCATTTAGGATTACGACTTCCAGCATTGCAAGCACCAACTTTCAACGGTGAATTTTCACAGTGGACAAAATTTAGAGATATATTCAATAAACTAATCCATGAAAATGTACATTTGACCAATGTAGAAAAATTTCATTACTTGGAAAATGCTCTCACAGGCGAAGCTCAATCAATCATTAGCAATCTAACCAACACTTCAGAAAATTACCAAGTAGCATGGCAACTAGTGAATGAAAGATACAACAATCCTCGTAGATTAGCCTCTTCGTACATAGCTAATTTTGAATGTCCTCCAGCAATTAATTTAAAGGAACCCCATTCAATTCAGAGATTCTCAGATCATTACATGGCCAATTACAAGGCATTGCAAGCATTAACGTTACAAGTACCGGCAATCGAACTTATGGTCATCCACCGTATGTTAGCTCATTGCCCACCAGAAATAGCTAGAGAATGGGAGAAACAGGTAGCAACTAACGCCAATCCAGCAATTCAGGACATGCATAACTTTCTTGAAAGATTGTTCCGAATCGAAGAAAATTCCTTATCAAACCCGGGAATCATCCAACGACATCCAAACAGTGGGTCAGGAACCAAGATTACCGGCGAACTTTCAAAATTCGCAAAATGCCCATATTGCAAGGAATCACATTCAATTTTTCAATGTCAATCATTTAAATTACTAAATCCAGTGGACAGGCTAGCGCACATGAAAAAGAATCGACTTTGCTACAATTGCCTAAGAGCTAATATTGTAAATCATACCTGCAGTACAGCGAAATGCAAAACGTGTAACAAAAATCATCACACTTTGTTGCATGACTCATTTATAAAGAATTCTATCTTTCTTAACGTAGCAAAAACGTGCTACTGTACATCCAACAATCCAGACTCAGAGAAATTACCAGTCTCTCCTTCAGAAGGTTCAATGTCTTTAGGAGGAACAATTAGTCAAAATCATCAGCAACCACAACAAATCATGGCATGTCAAGCAGGATCATCAATCAAACCAACAATATTGCCAACTGTTAGGTTGCTTGTTTTAGATCAAAACAATGAGGCTCACGAGGTGTGCGCTTTGTTAGATAGCGGAAGCAATTGTAATTTGATAACGCAACAATTAGCCAACCAGCTCAAGCTAGCAACAAAACCAACAAAGCTTACTATCCAAACGATTACAGACAATGAAACTGAAGCATCATCCATAGTTAACGCAAAAATTCGATCAAAATTCTCATCATGGTCCTCAGAAAATACATATGTTGTAGTCAACAAGATCGCAAAACAGCTACCTTCAACCAACATCAACATTTCAAGATGGATAATACCCGAAAACATACTGATTGCAAATCCAACGTTTCACAAAACCAAACAATGTAGATATGTTGTTAGGAGCAGACATCACGGCACATGTCTTCATTCCCGGCAAGTGGACGCATCCCAAGCTACCATCATTAATCAACACAGTATTCGGCTGGACGTTCATGGGAAGCTATCAACCAGAAGAACAACAAAGGGAACCATTAATTTCCAACTTTATTGATTCACAACAAGTAAAAGATGAATTAACGCGGTTCTGGGAATTGGAAGAACTATCATCTGAAGCCATGCATTCTCCGGAAGAAATTTTCTGCGAAGAACATTTCAAAGCTACCACAAGCAGAGATGAAACGGGCAGATACATCGTTTCACTTCCAATCAAGCCAACAGCTCCAGAATTAGGTGATTCGCGGAAACAAGCTTTACAACGATACGAAGCATTAGAGAGAAAATTTGAGCACAATGCTCAATTCGCAACAATGTACAAAGATTTCATGAATGAATATAAGAGCTTGGACACATGCAGCCAGCTCCTCCAATCAACACAAATGAACGGAATTTCTTCTTACCTCATCACGGAGTCATAAAGGAACAATCAAGCAGCACAAAATTGAGAACTGTCTTCGATGCCTCCGCAAAAACGTCAAATAAGGTTAGCCTCAATGACATCTTGGCAGTAGGACCAGTGTACAACCAGACCTATTAAATATTCTGCTGAACTTTCGAATGTGGCCGGTTGGATATTCCGCGGACATCATCAAAATGTATCGACAAATAATAATGAATCCATCTGATAGAAATCTTCTGAGAATATTTTGGAGACCGAATCCTCAAACTGCAATTCAAGAATTTCAATTATCCACGGTGACATATGGTACCGCATGTGCACCATACCAAGCAACTAAAACATTAAATCAATTAGCCGACGATGAAGCAGCTGACAATCCAATCATTCATGAAAAAATCCAAAACTGTTTCTACGTAGATAACATACTCACAGGAGCCAACTCACCTGAGGAAGCAATTGAACATTATCAAGAATTAACCAAAGTTCTAGACAAAGGTGGTTTTCATTTGCACAAATGGCTATCAAATTCTCAACAATTGATGGATATCATTCCAAACGAAAGTAAAGAAGTTCAAACGTCAACAATTCTCACAGAAGGTGTAAGTACATTGGGATTAACGTGGAACATCGCTGATGACGAAATTGCATTTAGTTGCAGCAACCAACAAATCTCAAATTCTCACCAGTTCACAAAACGAATGGTACTTTCCTGCATTGCAAAATGTTATGATCCTATTGGTCTTGCAGCACCAGTAATCATTCAAGCAAAAATGTTATTGCAAAAAATATGGAAAACGAAGATTGAATGGGACGACTTATTAACGCCAGAATTACTCATCGAATGGAAACATATATTCAATGATCTACAAAACATGAATCAACTAACAGCTCCAAGAAGTGTACGAAAGGATCAAGACACAACAGAAATTCAAATCCATGGATTTGCAGACGCCAGTTTATCAGCATACGGAGCTTGTTTGTACGTACGAACAACCACTGAGAAGGGAAAGGTACAATGCAATCTGCTCGTCGCCAAATCAAGAGTCACTCCAGTACGAGAACGAGCAATATCACATTTGGAATTGTGCGCAGCACTACTATTAGCGCGACTAGTCAAAAAGGTAGTGCCAAGATTACCAATAGTCGTCAATCGAATACATCTTTATTCAGACTCTACTACAGTTTGTGCATGGATAAAGTCACCTCATAAAAACGAATACCGTTTGTGACTATAAGAACGTCAGAAATTCAAGAACTCACCAATCATTGTAAGTGGCATCACATCACATCTAATCATAATCCAGCTGATCTCATTTCACGAGGAACTCAACTATCTCAACTAAGAGACAACCAACTGTGGTGGCAAGGACCGTCCTTTCTTTTGCAGAATTCTCACCCAAAGATCATCACTACGCTTCTAATAGCAAATCTTACTGTCTGCACCCATGATTCGGGGGCAGCAGACTTCTTAATCAGGGAAACATCGAATCAATTACTGCAACTGATTGAAAATTGCTCAAGCTACAACAAGGTTCTAAGAAGCATCGCACTGTGTGTACGCTTCATTCACAACTTAAGGTACCCAAAGGCTCGCATCAATCCACCCATATTGCCGGCACAATTGCAAGAAGCGGAAGAAATTATCTGTAAGATAGTTCAAAATCAAATTTACAAACAAGAATTGACAGCACTAAAGGCTAACAAGCCATCCATCATCAAAGTAAAATCAAGTCATTAGCTCCAGAACTACATACTGATGGATTATTAAGAGTAGGAGGAAGACTAGACAACACCTATCTTCCATTCAATACCAAACATCAAATCATTCTCCCATCAACTCACCGACTATCAAAATTATTGATTCGACAAGTGCATCTACAACTACTTCATGCAGGAACGCAATCAATTATGTCACAGATTCGTCAAAAATTTTGGATCCCATCTCTTAGACGCACTACAAAAGGTGTCATCAGATCATGCATACCATGTTTCAAACAATCTAAACTGAAACCACAACAATTAATGGGCCAGCTTCCAGCTCCAAGAGTAACTGTTTCACCAGCCTTCTCGCATTGTGGAATAGACTACGCAGGTCCAATTACTACTAGATTGGGAACACCCAGATCGAGAAAATTTACCAAAAGTTACATTGCTGTTTTCATTTGTCTAGCAACAAAGGGAGTACATCTAGAAGTAGTATCGGATCTAACTTCAGAAGCATTCTTAGCTGCATTCCTTCGAATGACAAATCGACGAGGCATTCCGTCTCACATGTATTCTGACAATGCAACGACATTCAAGGGAGCGTCAAAGCAATTAAAAGAGCTACTGTGCTTCCTGGAAAACAAAATAATACAACATCAAATACAAGACGCTACTGCGCATTTAAAGGTCACGTGGAACTTCATTCCCCCACGCAGTCCTCATTTTGGAGGAATATGGGAAGCAGCAGTCAAAAGTTTCAAAGAATATTCATACCTACAGTGGGTAATCGAATTCTTAATTACGAGGAACTAACTTCATTAGCATGTGGAATAGAAGCAATACTAAATTCACGACCGTTGGTTCCACTAACTGAGGATCATCAAGATTTCAATTATTTATCACCAGCCATCCTATTAAATCAAAGGCCATCTCTACTTGTATCATCAAAAGATTCAGAAATCAAATTAGACCACATTTCAAGATGGAAGAAAATACAAAACTTAACACAAATATTTTGGAAACAGTGGTCCCAAGATTACATCTTAACCTTACAAAGGAGGAATAAGTGGCATTCATCTCATCCCAATCTCACGGAAGACACAATAGTACTCCTTAAAGAAGACAATTTACCACCAGCAACATGGAAGTTAGGAAGAATAAGCAAAACGTACCCAGGAAGAGACGGAAAAGTAAGAGTAGTCGACGTCACTACAACATCAGGAATCTACAAGCGCAGCATTAGCAACATTTGTCCTTTACCACAAGAAACCCAAGACAGCCATTTGTAACACGCGATTCGTAACAATAATCGATTTTTCAGCGCTACGCACTGACGGGGGCAGCATGTTACAAATCGCGCTGAGAAACTCAAAGCGGCAACACCGAACCAACGCCACGCCGAGCCGACACCGCTCCGGCAACAGCGTGCAGGAGGGTGGCGTAAAAATCCGTTACTGTGTTCGCATGCAGTGTTTGGCAGGCAACCGCCGAGGCCACATGTTTCAAGCGAGCCCGTGCGCTCACAATTTACGTAAACCATTGTTCTCATCGGTATTTTGTACAAAACGTGTCATAGTCAGTCAAACGTGTCAAACTTCAACTACAGTAAATGTTCAATCATATCCAAATTGTGTTGTGACCACATACTAAGTACTGTGCGTGTGCATCAACTTCAAAACGAAGCAGAACGGAAAGAACAACTGAAAACTTCTCATCTTGAAATCAAGAATCACGATTGTATGTTAATTTTAAGTATCATAACATGTTGTACATCAAAGAAAAGTAAGTGTTATTTTTGTAATTTATATGTTCATTTGCCATTCAGATTCATGTAGTAAAGTCAATTTAAACTGCAAATATCACTTATTTAGTTATTACCATTCACTTCCTCATTTCTTTACAAAGTCATTATGTTTTTATCTGAAAACTCACTGTATCAGAACTACCAGAGATGAAACCCAGTAACCAAATTCAATTCCTATCATTGGTCACATGGCCACAATTGCAATTTAAGCAAAACAAACATCATTAATCCTACTATTCAAATAAGAGTATTATTGTTCCAAAACAAATGCATTTTAGATAAAAAACAGGGTTTTTTATCGTAATTTGTGCAAAATCCTTGGATTTTCAAAATATCCCTACATTCATGACATAAATAACAGGAAGCATTGAGTGACTACACTGTTTTGTAATGCTTATTTTAAATTTTTTGTTCAGAGGAAGAAAAACGGTATGTACAGAAAATATTTACAAAATCTAATGTATATTTAATATATTTTCATTTATTTCAAAATTAATTGCATTTTTCCTTTTTTCATTAAAGTTTTTCACAAATAACTCACAAAATAATTAGAAGAACAGAGATACATATATGAGATTTGAAAGACAAAAATAATTTGTACTCTCCTTTTCAGAAAAAAATCGATTCATTGCCAAATTTTTATAAGCGATTGAAGCTTTAAATACGATTCGATTCTTCCGACCCTCCGTAAACACAAATTCAATCAATCGTTGTCAACACTTACTACTATCCGTTATGCTTCAGACAACCTGACTCCTCAATCCACACATTAGGATCAATAGCAAAATCATCAGTCTTCGATTGCTTCCCGACATCTCCCCTTCACCAACACAATCTACGCCGTCGTCTCAACTACCCTCACCCTGCCCTTGTTATTGGTAACCCTGTTCTCGTTCATATTGCGGCATGAAAGCCACCCCGATCACTACAGCTACTGCCACCAGCACTTCTGACAGCGCATCCCCCAACAATAGTGACTCTTGTTACTGCCACCGTTTCTGTGGCTGCTATTTCAGACCAACCTCCCATTAACACTGCTTCACCAATGCAACATACAAACGCCTTCATCATCCCCAACAGACATAGTTACCGTACCAAATGCCATCACTCTTGGCAACACCCTCACTATTTTCACAACAGTTATCACAATCGGTTACAATAAAGTTAACACTGCTGCGACAATCAAACCGCCACAACCGCCGACAGAGGTGACGCCATCTCTCGTCCGCATCCTTTCTCTCACCGCAACAGTCGCTGCTACTGTCACCTCTGTTAGTGTAGACGCCACTGAAAATCTGAACCACCGTCACCCAGGACATCACTAATAATATCACCATCGCCAAAGTCACCGCTACAGCTACTATCATCCCTGCAGAGGCCATTAAAAAACTGAATCAACACGAAAAGCACCACTGGCATCATCCATCACCAATGCAACTGCTACTGCTAACACCTCAGTTCCTGCAAATGCCACAAAAAACTGAACCATTGTCACGAAAGACATTACTGGTATCATCACCATCGCCAATGTCACCGCTACTGCTACTATCGCCGCAATTCCTGCAAAGGTCACAGACAACTGAAACACTGTCACGAAAGACATTATTGGTATTATCACCATGGCTACTGCTAACATCTTAGTCACTGTAGACGCCACAAATTGAACTACTGTCTCCAAAGACATTGACGACATCATCACCATCGCCAACGTCACCGCTACTGCTACTACCAGTTACGCCTCTAAAGACAATGGTGTATCGGGAAGCATCGAAACGGCCGGTCCCAACATCACCACCCCTACCTCTATGAAAAACACATTTCCTCCTCCCACTTCCACCGATACCACCCACACGTCCACAACCATACTGCTCCTCCAGGCACCCACCACTTCCCTCACACTCCCACCCTTCCGACGTCATCACTGCCCCCGCTTCGAGTGGCAACTTCTCCTCCAGCCACCCACGACTTCCCCTCTCACTCCCACCCCTTCCGACGTCACCACTGCTCCAATGTGGAGTGGCGACTTCTCCTCCAGCTACCTATGATTTCCCCTCTCACTCCCACCCCTTCCGACGTCACCACTGCTCCAATGTGGAGTGGCGACTTCTCCTCCAGCTACCCATGATTTCCCCTCTCACTCCCACCCCTTCCGACGTCACCACTGCTCCAATGTGGAGTGGCGACTCATCAATGATTCAGCGCAGGCGGTAGAGGCGATGTCGTTTTATGGTCGCATAATGCGAAGGCCTATGCGGGGGCGGAATCACGAGCGCGAGGGGAGAGAAGATGAATACCCCCTCTCCTTCCCCCACCACCCACTCGCACGCTCGGCACAAAGGCAAACATCACAGACGCGGAAACGGAGGGGCCCACGGCGATGAGCGCAATTTGAACAGCGGGAGACAGCGAATTGGCGGCGGGGGGAAATGTAAGTAAAGAGAGACATGTAAAGAAGGGGGCGATTACTCTTGATTCTGTGTTCTGGCCGGGCCGGAGAGTATCCCCCAAATGTTTCGTTTTAAAGAATAAAAAATGGTTATTCAGGTGGACGAAAATCTCGCCGATTCAAATTCATAAGGCACAACTCTCACACTTGATCTGAATCCGAAATACTACCGAGGGAAAGTTTAGTTGAAATGTGAAAGGAAAAGTAAATAAAAAAGTAAAACGAGTCACTTCCTTGGACATGTTCGTTGAATTTTTATATTTTATCACAATGAAGGTTAGGTATTCACTGATGTACTAAACTAATAGGACTTCGGATACATTAAACCTGATTATAAATCACTGTCATATATGCTAACAAGTATCTGTAATGAATTACATGTTATAAAAAAACAAACGACAAATATTTCACTGTACGTAATCAAAATTAGCAAATAGGGCTGATGCTTCACTCTACAACACTTCTCTCTTGTCTTATCTCAATTGAATGGTTCGGGACCCTGCAAAAATTGAAAACGCAGAAAATTTCATAGCACTTAGTGTCTACTGCTAGTACACATGCATAAGCCGGTCCTTTCTCAAAGGGGAACACCCATGGAAAGTCAAAGTATACGCGAGGAGATATTAAAACGGAATCTCAGTGCGTCAGAACGAGGGGCGAAAACCAGGCGAAAGAGGGAAAAACGGATGGTGATCTGCCCCTAAAAAGGACCCTCCAGAGGGTATGTGCTTAGTGTGTTTTAGAGCTTTACGTCAGCGGTCTAACAAATTTCGAACACAAGCATTCCATTTGCATGTTTTGATTTTTAAGAGACCGAACGATCTCGGATAAAATACTTGAGAATTTAATTTGTAGATTCCGCCATTTCAGTCTCCTTATAAATGGACCAGAGGGACACGTGAATAAATGTCTTTTGGCGGGGCATCGGCCTCTGAAAAAAATGGAACCAAGGAAGAACGTCGAACAACTTGTTTGGGAAAACGTAGGCTATTAAGCATAATTTGAATAGTAGCGGAATGAAATTAAAGATTAAAGGCATTGTACTATTATTGTTTAATATGATTATTTTTTATTCATAATTTACCATCGCAGCTATATCCTCTTAATTCACGATGCAACGATTCAGAAAGAGGAAAGATAGTCATGCAAAGTAGTGGCAATGACTCTGACCATGTTATTGATATTTTTACCATTATTATTATTATTATTATTATTATTATTATTATTATTATTATTATTATTATTATTATTACAAATGATGTTCGGCAGTTCAAGATTTGATAGCCCCAAACGGGATTTCCTCTTCTTCTCCTTCTTCTTCTTCTTCTTCTTCTTATTCATTCGAGTATGATCCGAGACATTGTCTATAGTGATATGAACGAAAGATTTTAGATTTTTAAATTAAAATATTTTTAAATGTTGAAGGGAGTGAAATATGAAATTAATATGCAGTATTAAAACAATAAGTTCCTTGTTGACCTTAGAGCTAATTAAGTTGAAACATTTAAGAGTCACAACAAATGCACCCAGAAATACATTCCCAAATAAAATGAAGTACGTGACTGTTTTCAGAACTAAAAGTATTTGAAGATGAAGTCACGTACGCTGTGAAGGGAGGCATGAACTGAAACATTTGGCAAAATCCTTGGCTGGGAAATACGAGAAGTGAACACGCCGCGCGCATGTCCGGACCGTCACAAGGCTACTAAATTTTACGCAAAATAATAACTTCATAAAAGCGAAAGACATCAAAAGCAGAAGCACGCATGTATTCCTCTCCTCAAGCACCCCAAATACAAGCGAGACGGAAACCTCGTGGAGCATTCGCCGCAGCGACCTGTTCCGACGCGGGAACGGGTTCCGCAGCGGGCGCCATTTGCAGGTACAGTCGGTGTGTAAGAGAAGTGACTCATCTCGAAAAAATGTTACAGCTCACTCTGGTTATATTGATCCACCGCGTACTGTAATACGTCACATTACATGTATGTGTAAACCATTTGGACGTAGGTCGGCGAGACGATGGAAGAAAATGAAGGGAGACAGGAGGTTTTGAAAACGAGAAGACGATAAGAAACCAAGTTTGAGATAGGGCGTTTTTGCCTGTGTTTTTTAGAAATGAAACCAATGTGTTAATAGTAATAGGAGTGGTGTAATGAAATATTTTCGGCACAAAGACGTGAGACACGAACTTACATCAATTAAGTTGAGTGCAAAAGTATTGGTAATGTGAGAAAGACGTTTGCGTGATACATGAATTGAGATCAACCGAGAAGAGAAAAGTTAAGTCACCTACACATTCATATATTAAACTGAAAACTAAAACGGTCTTATTAGTGAAAAGAAAAAATCAGAGGCCTGTAACGGGTTGGTAATATTTGCTGTAAATATTAGTATAGTTTATTGTTTGTCGTTAATTTTATTGTTCATGTAAATAAGTCATTAATACAAGTTTCATTTGTTCAACACAAAAGTTTATTATTTTTTGTCATAGTGTAATTTTACTTGAATATATTAAACATTATTTCGCAACTCGTCCAATGTTTTTCGTATGGAAACATTTCAAAGTACAGAACCATGTCCCGAGAATCTGTGAATAAAGAAAACTTATTGTGCTGATATATCGTGAAAAAAGTCGGACATATTTAGAAAATAATATTTCGGTACGTCACAGTACAAACATTTTTGATTAACTATTTCAGAGGTTCACTATTTACGGTACGCCACAATCTACGTTTCTCAATTAAGGTAGAATTTTTAGTTTTAAAGGCCACAGTAAAATGTACATATTTCAAATATCTTTGTTCAGTCTTCACACTTGATCCTGTATAGTTCACGTTCTCAAATATTTTAAAGCAATGGTAACACCAATCTCTTGTACTGCTGAAACACTTTATTCATTTTTTGTGCTTTATTCGGCATCACACTCGTATTCACCGTATCCCAGAGCAGTCGCGATGCACTCGCTGTAGCGGATTTCATTATTTTTCAAAACGGTCTGCGTCGATCCGACCGTGATTGATGAACTGAAGCAATTCCCTTCGTGGGGCGTTCGCTCAGTCCCCTTTGTTCATCATAAATGCCACAAAATTAATCACACAACTTTTTACCTGAAAACTTTTCGTGTTGTCAGAGTTTGCGGTGCTGAAGAGAATTTTTTTTTCTGGAAAATGTATTTAGTAAGTTCTTTATTATCATTGTAAAGGTTTCATCATAATTGGGTCAGTGTACTAATTTGTAATGTATAGAAAGTGGACCGGGATCGAAGATTTCATTTCACAACAAACGAAAGATCAGTATTGTATGGTACTGTGGAATTGTATGATTATACATGTGAATTCCTATTAAACTATTAATTATTCAAAGACTAATGGCATAAATTATAGCATTTTATATACTATCAAGTTTTAAATAGCTTAATGTGAGAAACAAATTTCAATTATATAGTAATATTAGAAAGGGAAAGTTGATGTTTTAATAGAAAATTTGCCCAACTAACTGGTGATGCTACAGCACATATACATACCACATGAACCAGGGAAAGGGTTTTCAGCCAGCAAAATACGATTCTCTAAGTTGGCATTTGAAACACGGATTTTGTTTTTTCGCGCAAATTTCCGATTATTCAAAGAGTTCAACAAAAATAGGACCTGCGCCATTTTTAAAAGTTCCAAGAAAAAAACATTAGAGTAATGTTTGAGAAATATATGAAATGGAGACTTCTTGTATAGTATTTTACAATATCAAAGTATCTGCTTTTCATTCGCAGAGCTCTATAGTTCCGCCATATCAGAAGGGGAATTTCGATTTTTGAGAAAATCGCCTAAACGGTTTAGGCGCTAGTGTTGACTACAGGCGGACGGACGGAAAGATAGATATTTTACGGACAACTATTTTTTCGGTATCATGATTTAATCAAAAGCCATAAATACGTGTATTCTCACTACATTGGGTTTACACAGCGTGTAAGAGGAAGTCATTTACTATTTTAAACAAGATTCATTGCATTTGTCCATGTCAGGGCCACATACGGTTTGTTGAAAAACTGCCACTTCCCGCAGCAGCATTTCAATAATTCCTCTTTACTACTTATTAGGAAGTAGGGAATAAACATGACGAATCTGGAGACGTGCCACTTTTCTTGCGAACCGATGAAATGCCCGCGCGGCGTGTCTGCAGCAGCGCAGGCGCCCAAACTGGAAGTCTTTCACGGTCGATAATTGCGTCGCAGAAAATATCACCGGTCTTAATTTGATTCCGGCAACTGAAATTCGCGGAAGGGGGAAGGGAGAAGGGGGTCTAGAAGAAAAAAAAAAGACACATCGGCGCTTTAAGCGAAAATTATGGAGCCCCGAAGCGAAGTGTGTTTTAATCAAGTGCAGGGAGTGGGAAGGAGGGCGGCAGCCATTGCGCAACGAGAGATGGGGAGGGGTGGAGATAGAGGCAGGAAACGAGGGGCGACGCTAAATGAAGTGGATTGCGGCAAAGATAATGCGGAGCGCTTTGACAATGAGATACCGACAGGGTGTGAGAAACACTAATGGGGGAGACGGAAAACTGGGAAGTAGGCGGTTGATGGTGAAGTGACCGATGGTGTGAAAGGGCACCACTGACATCCTTTTGTAAAGTAATTATTTATGTATCCTTTTAATAATGTATTTATTTAATTTTTGAATTGTCGGGGGGCGTACAATGTTCTTACTTCCGCACTGAAATACGAGATTCAGTGGCGTTCCTAGAGATGGTGTCACCCTGGGCGGTAATGATGGTGGCACCCTTATTTTAGCAGTAACCCCTCTCTTAACATTATATGCTGAATGTAATTTCTATTTTTAATAGTAATAAATACTTTGTTGTTTAATATAATATATTTCTATTTTTATTCTTAAAAGACATTCTGTTGACTAATCAGATAATATAATAATGTTTAATTTTGTATTATATATTTTTATTGGTTTATTTGTTGGTTATATTTATTGGTTATTATATATTTTTAATTTTTTATGGTCGGGTGTGACCCCTGAGATGGTGTCACCTGGAGCGTTCCGCCCCCCCTAGGAACACCACTGACGAGATTGTCTACATTTATGTCTGTGTCAGATACCTAAGTTTGTGAATTGAGACGTGGTCAGGATGTGATGAACGGTGGTGTGCTGAGTAAAGTGCATGGGGATGATGGAGTGAAGAGTGTGTTGGAAAAATCGGAGATCCCCGAGAAAATCGGCTTTAAATCGTCACTCTATGAAGAGAATAGTGACTCTTCATAAGTGCTTTGACTGCATTCACAAAGGAGCATTTTATTAATCATTCAAGAAATATCATTGCACCAGAGAAGGTGACTAAATACAAGATATCGAAACGTTGAGGATATAAAATAAATGAAAATACGAAATCTATGAGATAATATTTAAAAACATTCACTTTACAGTGTGAATAATATTTTATGGTGAAAAAGATAAATTCTGAAAACCCCGAATATATTATGAATATTTGGCAGACTTTTGATACAATTCACATTACAGTTCAACCGGGTTTTCCGTGTGTCTGATGTTAGAAAAAAATGAACTTGAGACACAGAAATCAGGATTTCAAGGAAACGTGAAATACTGCAAACTATTCATATTATTCAACGTAATATCCTTAGGAAACATTACGAGTTTATAAGACTGTGCCTATTAAAACTTGCACCACACTTGTTATAATAGGTAATTTATCGCGAAGACGACTACTTAACTGATGATACACTCTGCTGAAAACGAATAGCAACAAGACCATAACACAATGAAACGGAAAGCAAAAATGTCTACGGGCGCAGGGACTGATATTAGTATGAACTGCTTATATTTACACGAGAGAAAGTGAAATGCAAACGAGACATTTTTTCTAAGCAGAGGATTTTTATTTCTTTAAATTCCTTCACCCGTATTTAAGCATCTATCTCATCTGCTCATCATTTTTACTTTCCCGTATACGTACGTATACACGGAGTGATATACGTAGTATAGGGAAAGTTATGTAATGCTGCGCGAAAAAATGGCCAATTTTCGGCGGAAAAAAATGAATTGCCGGGCCGTGAAAACGAAAAAGTCGATAAAACCAGTTGCTAAATTAAGAAAAAAAATCCCCTAACACGTGCTGTAGCCAGAAACCCTGTTTTCTAGGTTCTTGATACCGAAAACCCAATTGAAAGGAAAACGTCCGTCTGCCCGTCCGTCTGTCCGTCTGTCCGTCTGTCTGTCTGTCCTTCCGTCTGTCTGTCCGTCCGTCTGTCCGTCCGTATGTCCTTCCGTCTGTCCGTCCGTCTGTGAACTCTGCTAGCGCCTAAACCATACGTACGATTTCTTCCAAAATGGATATTCCCCGGTCGATCTGGTTCTAGTCGAAGCTTTGAGATTTTGAAAAAGATTCTTTAAAATTTGGTGTCCCCCCTTGTTGCAATGTCTCAATCATGTCGCGTTCAACGCGAGCACACGCCGTGCTAGACCTTTTCCGATTGCAAAAATGTGGAAGTCTCGAGGCGACAAGTCGGGTTTTATGTTCGACATTGTTAGAGTAACGTCCATAGCAAGTACATCTTCAAAAGGCGAAGGATACAAGTGTTACAACCCCTCTGACATTCCACTAGTAACATTACACTAGCTGAGAGAATGACGAATGTTTTATTTGTCTCGCCACTACACATCACTGACTCAGCGTAGTCTTATAATTAAAAGTGTATCCTAGGACCAACCTTCAAAAATCTTGGTACTTCCACTAAAAGTCTTGATAACAATGGTAATTGATTCTGAGATTGCTTATATTATTATTCTATTATGTTTTTTAACATGCACAGAAAGTTTGTTAAATTTGACACGCTACGAAGTCATTTGTACGTATCAATAAACAAAATGGAAAGATGTTGGAAAAAAAACTCCCAACCGTAAATGGAAGACTAAGAGGTATCCTTTTCTCCTATAGCATGTGGTGGAAAAATACCATCCTACGTCACACTCAATGTTTTTACGTCAGTGCTGTCGCCAATATCACAGTTATTTGTAACATTGGTGTTCGTGTTTAATTTAATAAACAAAATATTCCAAGAATCTTAAATCATACATCAATTACCGTAGACTAAAATTCCTAATATTTAAGCGTAACAGGATGCATTCATCCTGGAACATGGTGTCGTCTTTAAAACGCTGGTAAAAAATACCAGGAGCTTGGTACGTCTGGCAATACTGCGCACCATGCTCATGCAGATTGCCGAAAATCGGAAAACGCAACTGTCCAACAGTAGTGTCAACTCTAAAAATGTTCCCTGTTGGTGCGCAATCTGATTTTAGTAGGTCATTTCGCGTTTACATTTGACTTATCTACATATGTACTATTAAAGGATCATTCGGGGATGGCATAAAAAGTAGGAACAGTGTTAATTGAGATGAACACAATTGGCAACATAAATGCAACATAGGAGAATGACGACAGTGTATTTGACGGTAACATTGAATACTCGATTGTTTGATACTGAGTTATTTGAAACACACGTCAGAGTGGGTACCTGGAAAATATGAGTATATTGACAGTACGGTTTCGAGAGTACTAAAATAACTCAAATTATGTTTGCCAAAAAAAACACAAGTGAATAGCATGACGCATTAAAAGTACGAGAGTCTTTTTATGGTTAAGACCATATGACCAGTGAATTATTTGAGATAAACAGTGCGTCGTTCCTTTAGGACAGGAGTTGTTTAAGTAAAAATCAAAGTACATTTCACACTTTATTTGAAATATTTTTACTATCAATAAAAGGGCCTCGATAAATCGACTTCGTATTAACACCATAATCACAGAAATAAAATGCGGAGCATTATTGTCGCATACCAACACCTCAGTTTAGTTTTCGTAATTTGTTTTAATTTAGTCAAAAATGTGTTTCTTTAATTACGCCTTTTATTATAAGAAACTTTTTAATCATAAGTGATGCTTTTGTCTTTCAACTTTCATCGGATATTTAAAAACGAACTGCTAAGAAGCAGAAAATGGTAAAAGTCATTTATCCCTAATTTTACATTTACCAGCCAGTATCGTTTGTTGGGTCGTTTGACTCTATTTCATCTCTCTGCACAGTGCTGCTGTTCAGCGGCTACTATGGAAGTTAGACGTATGTCACTATACCTGAGGATGTAAGAAACTCGGTACCATCCAAATACGGAGTAAGTCAAAATCGGAATGTATTAACTTATTCCACTCTACCTCTCAGTAGAAACCATTGCCATGCGGAATCGGTTTGTGAAAACCTGTCCTTGACGCTCCCCATCATCGGATTCTGCCGGTGAATTACAATACATTCTCTTTAATACGTAAGTGCGTAATAAGGCGAGAGAGTAAATATTACAAAGACAAAAAAATAAAGGATAGAAACCTAATAGAAGGGTTCCTGAATGAAGAAAATCTAATTTTATACCTTCTTCCTTGAGAAAAAGATCGGCTTCTATCCGTTTAACTATTTTGAAGGTATACGTAAATTCAGTAAAAACTAAGCATTCTCTATGTTAGAAATGTGAATAAATCATTAAGTAGTAAAGTAATCGAAAAAATTGAAAAACAGAGAAACAGTTTCGGTATTAACTGACAAATAAAAATATTTGATTAAGCTAATCCGCAATTTCTAACATCTGATGTTATTGTTACATTCTCATCTATGACACAGATGACGTCATGTGACGTCATACATTTTTCATTCACTACACAGCTACCGTCACGTGACGATCATGAAAGAAGCTTCTGTATTGGCGTGTGCCTTTTTAGAACAGCCAATTTTCTGCTGTTACAAGACGTATTTTTACTTTCCCGTATACGTACGTATACACGGAGTGATATACGTAGTATAGGGAAAGTTATGTAATGCTGCGCGAAAAAATGGCCAATTTTCGGCGGAAAAAAATTAATTGCCGGGCCGTGAAAACAAATAAGTGGATAAAACCAGTTGCTAAATTAAGAAAAAAAATCTTCTATCTCGTGGTGTGGTCAAAATCCATGATTTGTTGAATCTTTATACTTAAAAATCGATTGACGGCATTCCGTCCGTCTGTCCGTCTGTGGTCAACGCTAGCGCCTAAACCGTTCGGTCGATTTTCTTCAAAATTGATATTCCCCAGTCGATCTGATTCTAGTCGAATCTTTGGGATTTTGAAAAAGATTCTTTAAAATTTGGGGGTACTTTATATGAAGCCCCCCGGGGATTTTCAACATTTTCTCAAAAACGGCTCCAAATTTTTTCTTTAAATTTCTTGTATGAATAGAGGAAAATACAATTTTTAACATGGCATAGGTCCGATTTTCACGTACAGCTCTGAATTTTCGAAAATTGTGGAAGTTTGAATTTTTTCGGCGTCTTTCTCCAACTACAAAATTGAAGATAGAGATTTTTTCTTCAAATAAAATTTGTTCTGCATATTGAGTTCTTTAATAAAGGTCATGTAAATGTTTTTCACAATTTTGGTAGTTTTCGTGCAATATTGCGTGCAATATGTGCAATTTTAAAAAATTACAAAAACAAAATTTTCTCAAAAACGGCTCCAATTTTTTTCTTTAAACTTTTGGTAGGGATAGTGGTAAATGTACTCTATCAATGACATAAAAGCCATTTTGGTCTATCGGTTGGTTTTTTCAAAAATTACCCAAATGTAAATTTTTTTACTTGTCTCTCACGTCGTTAATATTTACGTTATCGGCGATTTTTTACATTATTATATTTACGAGTATATATGCTTTAAATAATGTCAAGTAAAGTTTCTCGAAAACACTACTGTTTTCTGTGAAAAGTAGCTCAAATTTCGGCATTTTCAGAAATGCTCAAACGTCATTTTCTCGTATATGGCTGCAATTTTTTTCTTGAAACTTTTGTAACGGATAGTGCTAATTACACTCATTAGTATAGCGTGAAGTTTATTTTGAGTTTTTTTTGTTTTTTTCAAAAATTATATAAATGTAAATTTTTTGAAAGATCTCTCACATCTTTAATATGCACATTATCCGCAATTTGTAAAGATTATTATATTTGTGAGTGTAAGTGCTTCAAATAACTTCAAATAAAGTATTTTGAAAACTCAAAAATTTTCTGTGAAAATGAGCTTCAAATTTCGCCTTTTTAGTAGCGCTAAAATGCCATTTTCTCTTAAACGGCACATAATTTTTAAAAGAAAATTGCCATTTATGACTAGGTTTTTGTGTTCTTTAATATTCTAAAATTAATGTTTCTGTTCTACCAATAGGAAACCGAAAAATTAAGAAAATGACAAAAAAATGTACTTTTGGCGATGATAGATGGTAGCTGGCAAGAAAGAGTATGTGGCAATTCCGAATAGCTAGCGAAGACCCAGGAAAATATGGGAAACTAATATGGGAAAGTCTGTGCCATTCTGTAGCACTACTAGTTTTTTACTCTTATGGCACATACCGATTCTATTTTCGCTGATGTGGATCACGGTTTATTTATTAACTTCCAATTTGTATAATCAGCTATTATTGTACTCACCTCAACTTATTATGTAACCTATTCAGAAGAATAACTTATTCTATGTTGAACAGTATTCTTATTCTGTGATGTAACTTATTCTTCTATGTGAGCATGTTGAAACATTAAACAGCGGTTTGTGATAAAGCGTGACACGCTATTTCATTCAAAACAACGAAACGATCGGGAGAAATAACAGATCACCGATTGCGAACTATTCTTTGGAAGAAATTAATCAGAGACTTTTGACAAAAAAACAAAGCCATTCATTTCCTTTGTGCTCGGAAGCAAAGAAATTGGTACTCGTGAATCAAACAATACAGTTTTTTTGTATTTCCAACGACAATCAAATGTGGCAAACGCGTGCTGGAACAAAAGTCTCCTGAAAAGGGTCCTTCAATTAGCCAGGAATAACAACCTCTTCTCTGGCACACCTTCCATTACCTCGAGAGAGAAAGTGAAGAATTCAGCGAAGTCAATTTGGCCTCCGACCGGTGCGAGGGGCGCAAAGCCTTCGGACGAAAATTCGAAACAAAGCGGCGCCAGATCTCCGCGCGCAACTTTCGATTGCGCTCTCTCTGCGGGCGCCCCGTCCCCCCGCCCCCCGCCCCGTCCCGCCCCCTCCCCTGGGCCGCGCCGAAGAGCTTCTTCTGCTAATTAAAGGCTACGACCAACTCTTTGGCGAGAGCGACCGGCGGTTGAGGCCCGCGCGGGAGACTTTCCGCAGGTGAAAAAGCTGCGAGAGAGAGAGAGAGGGAGTGGGTACGACAGTGACAGGGAAAACGAAAGCGAGAAAGCATAAGTGGGAATAAAGACGAGAGCGGGTGAAAACGAAGAGGAGAATAAAGATTGAGAGAGATAAAAAGAGAGAGAAAGAGAGAGGGAAAGAGAGAGAAAGTGAGTGTGTACGACTGGCAGGGAGAACGAAAGCGAGAAACTGTAAGTAGGAATGAAGACGGGAGCGAATGAGAAGAGAGTTACTGAGAACGAAGAAGAGAATAAAGATTGAGCGAGAGAAAGGACAGCAGCAATGAAAACGAGAGAGGGGATGGGGGGAGGGAGAGGGAGAGGGAAAGAGAAAATTAAGTATTGAAAGAGCAATAACCGTGAAGCTTGCAGGTACAAGCACATGGGACTGTGATTACTGAAAGTGAAGTGATTGAACTGTCTGTATTCTGGAAGTTAATTGACCATTTCACGAAGTGACGAGCTTTTGAATCAGAGACATCGCTAAAAAAAGCATTCACATGGTAACAAATGGGCAATGACACAGTAATGAGAATTCAATTTTACTCAGAGGCGTCATACAAAACCTCTTCAGGATATACAATTGAAAACAGTATTACTTCTTTTAGTAAGTAAGGTAAGTGCAGCAAAGGCTGCTACCTTAAAAATATATTTTTGAAATAAACACTGTTAACCAGAAAGCACATTACATGAGTTTGATTAATCATTGATTGATTAGTGATTTCGGACTTGTCAAATTCTAAGGTCCTGTAAGTGAAGTGCATGAATTAATCGCGATAGTTGGCGATGATCTTTCCCCACTCGATGGCAAGATCTGGCGCCGGCCTACATCAGCTAGCGGGATTTTATCCAACCGAATGTCTCCCAATTGCGGGGCTCCACCCCCGACGAGATAAGCTGAGCTCCCGACTGGTCTCCCGCCATGTGTGTTAGTACAGAGCATGTAGGTTTAAGCGTGTGTTAGAAAGAGAAAGGAAAGATCACGCGCCCGTTTATTGGGGTAGGGGTAGGGTACTCCGACACTCGCCTGATGTTGATCGGAGAAAGCACAGCAAATTTCCAATCAGAGCAGCCGGTCGCTAGAATTCTCCTCCACACAGCGTCTGAATTTGGCCTAGCATTGGTGTCAAAAATTCTACCACCATCCGACACGAATACTAAGACCTCCCGGCTAGAGGCATGTGACATCAATTGAGCCACGTAAGCCTTTTTATATGACATAGCACCTGTTCAGTAGTTGGTATTTTTAGGAATAAAGTACGACAAACCAAAATATAAGGGTCGCTTCGACCACAATTCGTCAAAGTCACGGTTTTGTAACTACCAGTTGCGAGATAGTTTTTGGGTTAGTCCACTTATGTTTTCGATTATTTATAATAAACACGAGGTTTGTTATTTGTAAGTTGCAGTCAATAATGTGCAAGTTGGAAACGTGAAATGTTATTCCAGCGTTTCGACATGTCACTTTCATTTTCTCTGCCACAACGCGGGTTCTCTTTTATGTGTAACGAGCGTGTTCGTTGATAGTCGTCGTGTCAGGTAACAAGTTATAATTGGTTGTGGTCTTAATAACAGCAGTGTTATTAAATTATTATTTTTTTAATGGATAAAAAGAAAAGAAACGCAAACTTTTTGAAGAAAAATGTGAAACTATTTAATATAGTTTCAAAGAGGTAATATTTTAGAACGCAAAACCCCAGCACATTCACATGGAATGAGAAAGAAATGGTATGTATTTATGCTGTGTGTGATATTTATCATATTCATTAATTCTAAGTTATGACTGTACACGTGTCTATTTAGCGTTTATAGACATCTGCTAAGTATAAATATTCTGTTTACATAAATACATACGGAGCAATATACTTAATATGGTGGTGGATTTTTTTAAACTTTTTCAAGTGATATCTGAAGCGCTAGTAGGGGAAAAATTGCAATATTATAATTGTAAATAACGGATCCAAATAATGCGAGAAAGTATGTGATACTGTACTTCCTATGGTCAAATTTACTTCACACAAATTATATATATTAATTGAAAAATAAATCTTGTGTTTCAAACGTTTTCTGCATTATCTCATACTGGTAACTGAATTTTAACATAAATGCAATAAATTACAACTGCTTGAGCTCTCTGAACTATTCCATTAAAATTAAGCTGAATTTCATGCAGTACTATAGAATCTAACCTTTTGTGCAGGGCTTCTTTAATGAACAAATTGTCAGAGCTATTTCATGAATTAATGCAGAAGCTGTTCCCTTACTAATTCATTTCTCATTTCTCAGGAAAAAGAGAGCGTTTTCAGACTCACAACACGGTTTTAGAAAATCAAAATCTACGGAAACTGCCATTTTTTCTTTCTCAAAGATGTTGCTTCATCAATAGACCAAAATGAAATACCCATTGGAATATTCTTAGATCTCTCGAAAGCTTTTGACGTTATTGACCATAAGATCTTGCTCTCAAAATTACCTTCGTATGGAATTCGTGGTATTGCCCTAGATTGGATAACTTCTTACCTTAAACATCGGACTCAAAGAGTAGAAATACCATACTGGCAGGAAAGGACATTACATACTTATATTTCCAATTCTTTGCCAATTGTGCATGGGGTCCCGCAAGGTTCGATCTTAGGTCCTATTCTCTTTCTGTTATATGTAAACGATATGCCCTCGTCTATTAAAAATGGAAGAACGGTTCTGTTTGCTGATGACACGAATGTTCTTTGCAAAAAAGAAGCAGTAAATAGTACAATTTCAGAAGTTTCAAATTGGTTTAATAATAACAAATTAATTGTTAACGAAAGAAAAACTGTTTCAATGCATTTTTGCATCTCAAATCGGAAATCGCATGTTCCATTGAAAATGAACAATATGCAATTAGCTGATGTTGAGGCAACAAAATTTTTAGGTCTTTCAATTCAATCAAACCTCAAATGGAATGTACATATAACAGAATTAAACACTAAATTAAGTTCATTATGCTATGCATTCAGAATTCTTTCAAATTCTGTCAGCCTTCATGCAGCTCGTTGCGTTTATTTTGCAAATGTGCATTCCCGCCTGAGATATGGCATAATATTCTGGGGAAGCTCATCCTGTAGTATTCAGACCTTCAGATTGCAAAAGAAAATTATTCGAATAATGAAAAAATGCCTTCCACGTGATTCCTGCAAGCCTCTTTTCATTGAGCTGGGAATCCTACCATTGCCTTGTCTATTTATTTACGAATCTGTAATATTTGTCAAAATGACCTACTTAACGGAGGGAACATATTTTCATGCAATATTCATATTTATAATTACAACACACGCCGTAGAAATCACGTGCATCAAGTGTCAGTATCAACAGCTCAGTACAAGAAATCAACATACAATACATGTACGTTACTTTACAACGCATTGCCAGATGACATAAAACAATTAAAGTCGGTATACAAATTTAAGTTAAAAGTAAAATCTTTTCTGCTGCAAAACTGTTTCTATACAATTAGAGACTATACTGATCGTGAAAAAGAAAAATAATGTAACAAAACAAAGATATATAATGAATTAGTTTATGTTTGCATTGTATACATTTAAAAAAATATTTAATACGCCTGTAACAAGTAATGTACTTCAGCTTCCGGGTCAATGACCCCCATCTCCATCAGGTTTTTGTCCAGTTTCCCTGATCCATAGAGCAAATGCTGAGATGGCCCCTTGTTTTGCTTCTGGACGTAAATGTAGCTTCACTGTGCGCACGTTTTGTTGAGCACTCCTTTTGCTTGTAGTTCATTTACAGTTGAAATTGATTTTCTATAACTCGGGAAAAAACATTTTTCAAATATCTTTATTTTTCTAAAATAATTATTTTCTAAATTAATTTTTTCGTTTTTTTTTAATAAAATTCTGGCCCTCAAGAAAATGTGCGCAGATAAATTTCTTTCCCCACACGTCATATACAGTTTTTACTGTTTTTTTGACTAAATAAATAAATAAATAAATAAATAAATTCACATGAAATCTGTCATGGATATTGCCTTATTTGCAGATTCATAAAAACGAAAAGACAGCAGTAACGTATTTATAGCCGGCACAACAATTTTCCTGAAATACACACAAATAAAACATAAACTGTCCCTCAAATATTAGCCTTATCACCCAATATAACACATTTTTTCCCGTATATTTGTTTCCTTTCTGTAAACTTTCATATACCTAAAATTTCAACTATGGAATGCAAAATCCTTGATAAGGCCGCTTTAATTAACACATGTTATCAAACTTCAAATGTTACACCAATTTTTCTGAAATATGTTGCATATGCAAATTGTAATGGACTTACCGCATATTCCTGGACTATATTATTAATGCTATTTTTTAAATACAATAACTACACTTTCTTTGGAAAGACATGGTCCTTTTTTAAATCGTCCATGGCTGAACATTAGTTACTGGTAAGCCTTTTCTCTTTTTCTTTTTTCCGGAAGGGAATTCTACAAGGGAAGAAATACTCCACTTCCTCCAAATATAATTGCCATTCACTTAGTATCGAAAATCGTTGGAACTCGAACCTAGAACCTCCCGGTCAGAGGCACTGCGGGCACATCAGTTGATGCCCTGAACCACCACATCTCCCGGTCCGAGGAAATAAAAATGAGTGAACAGAGGTACAGAACCACTTCGGAAGTGAAGTATGACGATTTTGTATGCATCCCGAACGTCACAAATCCGTACATTTCTATTTTAAATCGTTCATGCAATGAGAAAGATGTACATAATAAAAATTTACAACATTTTGAAATATTCTCCATTTTATCGCTAATTGAAAGAAATGGGATATGCATATGAGAAGTGAGGATAAAGGTTCCAATGATAGAAAGAAACGATATACTATTTTGGCGACATTTAAATCTACAAAAAATTCGACAACTTAGAAACGCGAAAGGAACGTAATGTACTTGGATAAAACTTAGATAAACGTTGGTCATAATGTTTCGAAACTTTGAAAGGAGCAAACCATAAAAACAACGAAAAATGGTTTTTTGACCACGATTTGTTTTGCCATTTTTAGATCACAAGATGGAGTTTATTGTGGAAGCGAATGATATTATCCTAGCTAAAAAACATTCTGTTGACTATCAATAGACAGAGAATGATGGTTCAAAAAATAATTATTACCTGACAATAAGCCAAGAACTGTGATCATTACGAAGAATGCGTGATGCACTTGCAGAAAGAAAGAAAAAAGCTATTCACAGCTTCAATCTCCGTAAGGAAGAAACTGATAATTGTCTGGCATCAAAAATTATCATTTGCAAAATATTCTCTCAAAAGAGAATTGCTCGATGTAAATCTTGAATCTACAATTCAATTTCAAAATAATGGACTTTACCGCTCCTACATAAGACAATTAAGTGTAAACTGTGCACATCAAAATGATGTGCCGTCAGGCAAATGGAATGTTGAATAAAATAATTTTAATTTTCAGGACAAATAAATAGATAGATTCACAATGCGTTTGAATCAGTATGTCAGAAGCCATGAATGAATTTCCATTGGAATGTGAGTTGGAAAATAATATGTGACGAGCAGATGATTTTCACAATGACGCCGAACCTCTCTAATCATTGGGTTGTCAACTAGTTCTTTCAGAAATGTCGTCAGTAATTATTTCCGTTGATAGCAGAGAAGAAAGTTTCTCCCAAGTATTGATGGAGGGTGCCGAACCAACGATTTTTTTTGAATACGCAACTATTGAGAATGGTAGCCGTGATTTTGATTATTCTCAAGGCAGAGAGCTAGCGAGCGTGTCCTATTGGCAACAATGTATTGATTTCCCATAAGGCATGTAGAGCATTCACAACATGAAAAGCAGAATAGAAACGATATCAGAAGATACTACACGGTAGCCCCTTCATCGGAGTTTCGCCGTTTTCTCGGAAGACAAAAGAAGTAACTGCCTTAGGACCACATTGACTCGACGCCAGTAATTAAGGTTAATTATAAATATCAGAAAAGCTGAGATTTTAATATAACAGTAAACTTATGTTGAGAGTATTTTGTACTACAATGTAAACTGTGAAAAATGTCGGCTCCAATAAAAAAGATCGTAATTTGTCATCAATTAAAACGAAGAAGTGCTACTAATATTTAATATTTTTATCATTCTATATAATTATTTTTATTTTCTTTACGAAAGTCACATATTTATTCGGGATATATCCGCGTAATTCATTCAATCATTACAATCATATTCAATGTTGTCTCACTTTTCAATCTTCTTTCTCACTCTTCTTTTGGACACATCCAGCCTCTAGCACTTACTTTCATTACCTTCCAAGTAAATAGAACATTGAACGAGAACAATACCTATCCCTCGAACTGAATGCATTATTTGGAATTCATGTAGCGAATTGATGCGGATGTTCATATAAAATGCAAACTTGTTAGACACAGGACAGAGATTTGTAATGGTGAATTTAAACCTGACTCATGGAGAAAGTGGTAGGTATGCGTCAGAAAAACGGACAAATTTGTCTCAATTGCAAACTTAGTGACGTTCGTCATTTCTATATTAAAGTAGGGTAGTTTTACTAGTCTTAAAAAATTGTGAAATAAACCACTTCTTTACGATCCTGAAACTATAAACTTGTAGTAAACCTGGATTTTGTGCTTTAGACAAAGTAACATCACAGGGCCTAAGTAATCATTTTGAAAGTAATAAAATTATTGAGTTTTACGGATCTTATGCTTGTTATGTTACATAATAAAGATAATTATATTGTCCTTTCATTACATAGATACTTGACTGTGGATAGAAGTCAACTATGTCTAGAATGATGCGTCTCCAAAACAGCCAAGTATCTATTGACTCTGGCTGCGGAAGCCTACGCCAACTTTTAAAGAATATTTGAACTGTACAATGACCCAACATAAAGGTCAGACTTCAGTACAGTTAGTACAGTAAAAGTGCAATTCTTGTCCAAATACATATAGCTATTACGTGTCGTAAGTTATATTTGTTAATGGAATATAAGAAAGCTCATAACCATTCAGAAACATAAACCAATCATCAAAAAATGTAGTAAATTCATTCCGATTTCAGACCAATTAAATTAAGGTGAATGCTTATCGCATCCTTCAACAAAAATAGAAAATGTTTATTGAACTTACAAAGAATCCTCTTCTTCTGTTTGTTGTACATTCAAAACAAAAAGATGACATGGGACTGATTTGCAGAGTTCCGAATAGTACAATGAACAATGTTATCATTCCTAAATGTCAACACCTCCGCTTGTAACCTTGTGGCCACTTAATTTTGCCTACATTTTGGTGACCAAATATTTCAATGGCTTGTGCCTGTATTTCCTAATAAGTTAAAAGTATCTAAATAATGCCCAGAAAAATGAAAAAGTAATCAAATTAACATCTATTTTTTACCTGAGTTGTCCTTGAAGTGTCAGTATTATACAGGAATGTTCATATTCTCACCTAGAAGAAAGAAAACTGAACGTTAAAAAGCACTAATTATACAAATAAAGTATTCGAAACATTAATAACACTTCTAGAAACTATTTCCATATTTTACTTTCCAAAACAACACATAAACAAATCTAGATCTAATGAATGCGTTAAAAAACACGCATTCCAATACACGTCCAATTGTATTGTTTATTCCAGTGCACAATAGATCAAGTTATTTACTACAAACAAGAATAAGAATTATCCACTTTTTCGAAATCAGAAACACACAAAAGTTTTTCCCGGTCAGAAAAATTGCCTTTATTTGCTACATCGGTACATTACTCTCCTTTTCACAGAAATAGTACACAGGAAAATTAAAATAAAGGTTCTTTGTAGAATACGGGCGGGGCATTTAAATGTTCTACCCCGCACCGTGCTGGACTCCCTTGGGGGAGAAAAGGTGGTAAAGTGGACGGTGATGAGCTGCCGTGCGGAGGCCCCGATATTTCGGATTGATTGATTAGTGATTTCGGGCACGTCAAAGCAAACGCCATTAGTTCCGTAAGTGTATTGCATGAATATCATCGCGAGAGATAGCAGGAGCCTTCACCAGCAGATATGGCGAGATCCAGCGCCAACCTACGTCACTGTCAATCTACGCCCCCTATTTTCAACGGAAATCAACGCCCCCTATTTTCAACGCAAAATATATTGCACTGAACGTCGTCAAATATCGCAAAATGCATGATGTTTTTGTCGAAATAAATACGGGATATAGCGTGTAAAATGTTGAGGTAGTGTAAAGTTTCGTACAGTCCTCATATGTTTATTTACATTTTCGTAAACAAGTAACGGATAATGGATTTCACTTGTTAATAAAATCAGGTTAGCAATGGGGATATTGAGTATGAACAGAGACGGAGAATTGAACGTAAGAATGTTCCTCCAAAAAAATTGTAATATCATCATATTTTGCAATGTACGAAGATTGTAATAATTTGAAATAAAATATAAAATTAAGAATTGAAATGTTACTACATAGACATTAAATAGTAGCTGCAGATGCCACAAAAGAAAATTGGTGGCCGAAGCGGAACGTTACAGTAGTTGTAAAACGTGTAAGCTCTAAGCAGTTGATTTGCAGGAGAAAGGTAACGAAGATTACGCAATGTACGAAGATTGTGATAGTTTGAAATAAAATATAAAAATAGAAAATAAGTAGTACCAGCAGATGCCACAAAAGAAAATTGGTGGCCGAAGCGGAACGTTACAGAAGTTGTAAAACGTGTAAGCCCTAAGCAGTTGATTTGCGGGAGAAAGGCGGGCGACAGCCAGGTAAAGCCGCAGCGCCTTGCGTCGTCGTCGTCGTCGTCGTCGTGCGGGGGCGGGGGAGGGGAAGAAGAAGGACGCGCCACCTCCGGCCTATTTCCTCGCGGCGACAGCGCCGCTTCCGAAGGCGAAATATCGCCCGCGCGCCGCGCCGCGAGGGGGCACGCACGAGCGCGCGCGCGACGGCGCAAGAGCGACGCAAGAGCGCCTGGGGAGGCGCCGCCGCCGCGGGCTTAGGCCTCCGCCAGACACATCGCTCCGGCCGCCACACCTCCCACGCACCACGCCCACCGCGCCTTCCCCTCCCTGCGACGCGACCTTCCTTTCACCCTGCGAAACGCCTTTCCCTTCACAACGCCTACCCTTCACTACGCCTTCCCCTTCACCACGCCTTTCCCTTCATCACGCCTTTCTTTTCACCACGTCTTTTCCTTCACCACATCTTTTCCTTCACTACGCCTTTTCCTTCACCACACCTTTCCCTTCACCACACCTTTCCCTTCATCACGCCTTTCTTTTCACCATGTCTTTTCCTTCACCACGTCTTTTCCTTCATCACGCCATTCCCTTCACAACGCCTACCCTTCACTACGCCTTCCCCTTCACCACGCCTTCCCCTTCACCACGCCTTTCCCTTCATCACGCCTTTCTTTTCATCACGTCTCTTCCTTTACCACGACTTTTCCTTCGCCACGCCCTTTCCTTCGCCACGCTTTTTCCTTCACCACGCCTTTTCCTTCACCACGCCTTTCCCTTCACCACGCCTTTTCCTTCACCAAGCCTTTCCCTTCATCATGCCTTCTCCTTCCCCACGCTCTCCTTCACCACGCCTTTTCCTTCACCACGCCTTTCCCTTCACCACACCTTCCCCTTCCCCACGCTTTCCTTCACCAAGCCTTTCCCTTCACCACACCTTTCCCTTCACCACGTCTTTCCCTCGGCATGGCTTTCCCTCCAACGCGACCTTCCATCCTATATGCTTCTACCTCCAAAACGCCTTTCTCTCACCTACGCCTCCCCCTTCACTAGATCTTCCCCTTCATCATGCCTATCCCTCGATGTGGCCTTCCGTACGACGCGACCTTCCGTTCATCACACAGCTCCTGGGAAACGCCTTTCCTTTCACAACGGCTCCCCTTCATGCCTTTCCCGTCACCACGTCTTCCCCTTCACCACGGTTTCCTTTCATCACACCTTCTTTTCATCAGGCCTTCCCCCTCGGCATGGCTCTCCCTCCAATCGACCTTCCATCTACCACGCTTCTCCTTCCAAAAGTACTTTCCCTCCCCCAGTCTTCCCCTTCACCACGCCTTCCCTTTCACCACGCCTTGCCCATCGGTTGCCTTTCCTGTTAACACGACCTTCCATCCACAACGCTTCTCCCTCCAAAACACCTTTCCCTCCACCACCCCTTTTTCTTATCTAAACACCACGCTTTTCTCTTCCCACCCCTTTCCCTACCCATGCCTTTCCCTCGCCAGGCCTTCCCTTCTCTAAGCATTATCCCTACACCGAGTCTTTCCGTCCACAACGCTTCTCGCCAACACGCCTCTCTCTCCGTCACGCCTTCCCCTCTATCCTGCCTCACCCTGACGTCTTCTTCTTACGTTTCTCTCCAAGCCTCTCTTCCCTCCACTCCTCGACCACCAGCTCTTCTCGCATACCAGCCCCTTCCATCCCACTGCCCATTCCAGACCAGCAACCCTTTTGTACCACAGGCACTTCTCGCCCGCCAGCCTCTGTGCTTGATCGGTCGTTAGAGATCATCGCCCTTTCCAGCCAAATAGCTTCCTTTCACCACAACTCACCACTCTCCATCTTTGCTCGCGCACCAACTCTTCTACACCGTTGCGACTTCCACATACCCACCAGCATATAGTACCGCCCTCCCCCGCACGATTATCTGATGTCGATACAGTGCCTCTGACCGGTAGGTTATAGGATCACGTCCCGACGGCGGTAGGATTTTCGACACTAGCTTGTCACCAAGGTCGAGTTCAGTCGCTGTCTCGAGGAGAATTCTAGCAACCGGCTGCTCTAATCGGTAGTTATACGTTTTTTGTTAGGGTACTGCTCCGGCAATCGCCTGGTGTTAATCGGAGAAATGGTGCAAATCTACTCAATTCAAAATAATGTACATTAATCAAGCAACTGAATGTGTACAACAAAGTTTATTTAAAGGAACAATATCTATCACTAAACTTGTAGTTGACCAAGGGGGATAAACATTTTTAGGCCTTTTGCAATTTTAAAAACTTCTGAGTGACCTGTTAAAACGAAGTCGATGATCTTCGTAAGTTAACTTAACTCTTATCATAAGAAATTAAGAGGAGATATTTTGAGAAAATTTCGGAAATTAGTCATACGCTTCATGTAAAGTTGACACCCTTGTTCACCCTCAAATTTTATTTATTTTCTTTCGATATCGCAGGGCTTCATGTTAGTTGACATTAACCGAGGAATATTAATTTTTCAAAAATTCCTACTACAAGGTTTGGTGCTTGTAAACAGAGGGTAGAACGTTTAAAACTGCTTTGGAACATGTTGAGAAACGTCTAAATTTGTATACTCAGACTTCCGTTTTACAAAACGGAGATTATGACTACGTCGTCCCCGACTCCTTGAATTGTCCAGGAAACCCACGACTACCTTTTCTGTACATGGTTGCAAATAAATGGCCCAAGAAGAATAAGAATCAAATCCGTATTTTCTTCCAGCTGTCGACGTTGACATTTACACTACGCATCCCACCAGTGCCACCAGAATTAGTACTATTTGCTTTCGCGTTTAAAACAGGTTTGGAAGAAGATGAGAAATGTCTGCATTTGTACACTGAGACTTTCCTCTGTTTTACAAAACGTAGATTATCACTACGGCTCCCTGACTCCTTGAATTGTCCACGACTATCTTTTCTGTACATGGTTGCAAATAAATGGCCCAAGAAGAATAAGAATAAGAATCATATCCGTATTTTCTTCCAGCTGTCGACGTTGACATTTACACCCCGCATCCCACCGGCGCCCCCAGAATTACTACTATCTGCTTCGGCGTTGAAAACAGGTTTGGAAGAAGATGAGAAATGTCTGGATTTGTACACTGAGACTTTCCTCTGTTTTACAAAACGTAGATTATCACTACGGCTCCCTGACTCCTTGAATTGTCCACGACTATCTTTTCTGTATGTGGTTGCAAATAAATGGCCCAAGAAGAATAAGAATAAGAATCATATCCGTATTTTCTTCCAGCTGTCGACGTTGACATTTACACCCCGCATCCCACCGGCGCCCCCAGAATTACTACTATCTGCTTCGGCGTTGAAAACAGGTTTGGAAGAAGATGAGAAATGTCTGGATTTGTACACTGAGACTTTCCTCTGTTTTACAAAACGTAGATTATCACTACGGCTCCACGACTCCTTGAATTGTCGACGACTATCTTTTCTGTATATGGTTGCAAATAAATGGCCCAAGAAGAATAAGAATAAGAATCATATCCGTATTTTCTTCCAGCTGTCGACGTTGACATTTACACCCCGCATCCCACCAGCGCCCCCAGAATTACTACTATCTGCTTCGGCGTTGAAAACAGGTTTGGAAGAAGATGAGAAATGTCTGGATTTGTACACTGAGACTTTCCTCTGTTTTACAAAACGTAGATTATCACTACGGCTCCACGACTCCTTGAATTGTCGACGACTATCTTTTCTGTATATGGTTGCAAATAAATGGCCCAAGAAGAATAAGAATAAGAATCATATCCGTATTTTCTTCCAGCTGTCGACGTTGACATTTACACCCCGCATCCCACCAGCGCCCCCAGAATTACTACTATCTGCTTCCGCGCGCTCGCGCGTGCGCACCGCCGCCGCCGGCACCGCAACATTTCACGCGCCTTCGCCTCGCCGAGGAGGATTTGCGGCGCGGGCGGAGGTGGCTCCGCGGTGCGGCGGCGGGCGGAGGCTCCGTGGGGCGGATTCGCGCGAGCGAGCTCGCGCGTGAAGTGAGAGATCGTGTGTATAATGTATGTGCTAGGATGTTGCAGGTGCGAGAAAGGGAAGGCGGGATATTAAAATGTATGTTTCCCCTTACGTCTGGGAAATTAGGGTTGCGAATTCTACGAATGTAGTACGAGTGTTTGTGCACGACGGCTGTCGAATTTATGAGGAAAAGCGAAGAGCAGGTGGATATGCAGAGGGTTTTATATTCGCAATTGACAGGGTGCATGCAAGTTGATCTGCGATTTATAAATATTCATGAGTAGGATATCAATATGTATTTAAAATTCATTAATTAGTATAAATTAATTTTGTTGAACTGTATAAAATGATACTAAAATTAAAAATTGGCATCTGTGTACTGTTTTTATAAATACGATCGCAATGCGATAAAGAATATATTTTAACTATTAAATTATATTACATAAATGAACATTGTTCCCTTTATTCGATGGAAAAATAGTTTTCGTAAATTTCCCCTAAGTTTCCGTAATTTCGTAATTTCCAGACAATTCATTATTGCTTTAACGACATAATATAATATCAGAAAAATATATAATATATGAAATAATGTAAGACTCGAATGAAATAATGTAATATGTTTGCTTCTAAAGCCTGGAAATAGGAGAATATGTATAGAAATATGAGTTGTTACTAAATAAAATAACATCAGATACCACTGCTTTTGTAATATGGATCCAATCTCCTTCCATTGTTTTGCTACCAAAAATTACAAATAGATATTTGTTATCGTTTTGTATACTCAATATTTTATTCCCCTATACCAATTCGCAAACAATTCGTCATATTAGTAGAGAATAAACAAAAAATATTAGGTCGTATAAATGGTACAATTCAATTTCTATCACTGGTGTGTTCTGAATTCAAATGTTTTAAATTTGAGTTTGTCGTTGCGGAATACGGTAGAGTAAACTTTTAGGCCACAAAAGTGAAAATTTCCACAAAATTCAGGGCAGCAGCATTTAAATTCAGATGAAAATCAGAAAGTTAAGTGCTACTTTTGACTAAGCGAAAAAAAAGCGAGCATATGTGTTCGTTCATTTTCAACGTTATGAACGCGAAAAGCGGCGTTTGGCATTCTCGATGAAGGGTCGCGCAACGTAGAATCCAATGCCCTGTCAAACCTCCACGTAACCGAAATTGTTTGACTGCGCATGCGCGAGGCCAGCGGAGGGTGGTGGCGTCCGTTGTGCGAAGCCATTTTCCGTTCGAAAGCGCGAAAAGCGGTGCGTTATTGCGCCTTCGGCGAGCGGCTGGCGCGGCGGGTCGGTCCGGGGCAGGGCGACGAATGGCCGGTAATTAAAGTGAACGCGCTGCAGTGTGGGTGTGTCCACACGTCGAATGCCTAATTCTCCGCCTTTAACTCCCGTTGGCACAACGACATATACACACACGCACGTACACACAAACACGTACACACACACACACAAACACACACGTACCTACTCGCACTCTCTCCATGAGCCGGTTACGGGTCGCCGACAGCGCGTAGTTCCTAACAGGGCCACCTCCCCTCTCCCCATTCATTCCCCCTCTCTTCCATCCTCTCCCTCTTTTATCTCCTGTCTCCACTTCCAACGGCGACCCCTCGAGCGTCGGCTGCGGAAAGGGTCGGCCTTTGTTCGTCGACTGTTTAGGTCTCGAAGCCCGGCCTGCTCGGCGTCTCCGGACAACCCAACTTCCCAGCGCGCCTGCGCTTCGGGACGTTATGCAACCCGCAGCACGGTCGCGTATTAAGGGACTGCGACGGAACTCGTAGGGGCTCTCGGGCAACTTCTACGCTAATTAAAAGGATTTGACGGCGGAATGCTCTGGAACAAAAGACCACGCACAATAGGGGCACTGTTGTGGAAATTGAAGCGGATTGATGGAGGCTGTGGGTTAACCCTTGTAAACGCATCAGTCATTACTTTGTTATTTATATGATGGATTAATATATCTCACAAGTGTAGGACTTCTTTTGCTATTACCTTCCAACCAGAGAGTATTTTTTTAATTTCTGTATTAACTAATTGCATTTGGTTACGATATAAATACAATTTTTCTGTTTATTACTTCATAATATTCTCTTAGTTGTCACTGATCGTGTTCTATTTTTCTTTCCACCGATTTAGACCTAACCAAATAGGAGAAGGTAAGGCCTGCGTTTATTACGTATAGTTTTTTACAACAGAACGCTTAGGCATTAACATAATTGATATATGACGTAATAGATATTCTGGAATATATTTTAGCTCTACGATGTTTTAAGTAATTAAGAATTCCAAGATTCCTTACTTACAAAATGAATACAAATTAGCAAACTTAATTAACTTGATAGATTATACCGTGTTTCAGGGCGCGTTAACGCATGTTAATTAGCTCCGTAAGTGCAGTGCGTGTTGTTGAAAGGGCGATATAGCAATCAGGTATAGACCTACAAATTGGCTTGTGGGTTTAGCTGCCCAGCCAGTTATCTCTTACTAACGAGTCCCAGTCCCAGACGCTACAAGCTCTACGATTCCGACCGACCACCCGACACGTGTGGTAGTGTAGTGCATGTAAGTGTAAATGAATGCAAGTAAGGGATGAGAATAGGACAAGGAAGAGGACGGAAAGATCGCTCGCTGCCCGTATCCTGCTTATTAGGATACAGATCAGGCTTTCACCTGCTGCAGTAGAATATGATAGGCCAAAGTAGCCACCCACTATAATTCTCCAGACAGAAGATGAATTCGACCTACACATCTAGCTATTGTAAAAAATCCTGTCACGATCGACTCGAAGCCTAGAACTTTCCTGTCAGAGACACTGCCGTGACATCAGTAATGCCCTGAGCTGCCTCAAACAGTACATCTCATTCGCATTAGTTTAATACAGTCTAATTGAAAAGTAATAATTAAAGTTCGCTCGGATTAAGTAAAGTTTGTTTGAGCGATTTCTTACTCATTTTAAATGTGATATGGTAAGCATAACTGACCATTGAATTTATGAGAATTGGGAAGTGTGTTTGTGAATATAATGGGTTTCGCTCGCCCAAATGCTCCGCGGCGTGGAAATCGTAGCGTCGGGACGCGCTGAAGATCGGCGGTTCAGAAATCGTCCGCTCGGCCCAATCGTCCAGATTTTCTCTCCGTCGCTGAGCTCGAGAACAGCAAAAGGAGCAAAAAGCCGCTGACCGCTCTCTTCCGGCGAGAGCGGGAACCAGCGCTGGCGACGCACCAGCAGAGCGCGCGCGGGTCGATCACGACGCCTTCTCCCTCACCCCACCCCACCCCATACTCGCCCCTCCCGTACTCTAGCCTCCCTTTCCTGCACAACCCCGCCGCCAAACCGTTCTCCCCTTCCTGCACATCGCCGCAACTCTCTCCCCCTTCTCGTCCACTCCCATCCTCACCTTCCTACTCACCCCCGCCCCTCCCTTCCCCCTTCCCATTCACTCTCGCCCCCTCCCGTCCTCCCCTTCATACTCATTCCCCTCCCGCCCCCTTCATACTCACTACCCTCCCGTCCTCCCCTTCCTGCTCACCCCTGTCCCTCCCGTCCTCCCCGTCCTACCCTTGACGATCACTCCCGCCCTCCCGCCATCCTTTTCCTGTTCACCCCACCCCTCCTGTCCTCCCCTTCCTACTCACCCACTCCCCTCCCATCCTCCCCTTCTCTTTCCACTTCCGCCCCTCCCGTCCTCCCCTTCCTACTCACCTCTCCCGTCCCTCCCGCCCCGCCCCTCCCGTCCTACCCTTCCTACTCATCCCCGCTCCATCCTTCCCCCTGGTCGTTCACTCCCGCCCCTCCCTCCCTCCTCTTCCTGCACATCCCCGCCCTTCCCGTCATCCCCTTCCTTCTCACCCCTGCCACCAAACCTCTTTTCCAATCCTCGAGCACCGCTGTTTCTCGATCCTCGCTCTCCCCTCCTCGCGACCTACAATTCCAATACCAGCGGCACTCTGTTTATTCGGTGTCTTCAAGTTCTTTTTACGATATTTGGTGTTTTTCAATAATATTTTTCTTTGGAGTGATTTTATGTCTTGTTTTACATTCTGTTGGTTCTCTCTCCTCCCTGTTGGCGTTCATTTCTTATTGCTTATTATTTTTTTTATTTTCTATCCTTTGTGACCTACTTTCTGTTTTAGAATTTGATGCTCGTACATTTTATGAATGTTCGAAAATCTTTTTTTTTGTGTCCTCTTTCAAATATGCTAAAATGTAACAATTACAAAATGACATAACTAAATATTTTAAATTATTTTATATCTCCAAATAAATTAATGCTTTTGTTCACATTAAAGAGTCTCCATATTGAAAAAATGTTAAATGATCAAATTTTATAGTGAATAATACTTAATTGGGATTATTATGGAATATGATGAATATATACTAATTGTATGCACATAGAGTTTATAAACTCGGATACATCACTGTAGTTAAAAGAAGATGGTACATAAGTTACATAACTTCTATCACTGAGCAATCTGTATATATAAAATCTGTGTGTGTGTGTGTGTGTGTGTGTTTACATTCCTGAACATTTACAGTGAGTAGAATTATCTCACTTGAGATAGAGAAGCGCATGTTTTGCGTCTGACGACTAGAGCTATCTGCATGTTCTCTTCTTAGCAAAATATATCTCCGAGCTGTAGAACATCTCACTTGATATATATTCATGACTTATACTTTCAGATGTGCGAAAATAGAGTACTCTTTCTCTCTCTCTTCTCTTTGCTCTTTCTTATTTTTGTTTTTCGATTACGCACGAGCTCTCTGTTATTTTATTTTTCGTGGACAGTAGTGACAAAAGAATGAAAGAGCACGCCGACGTGTTCCAAGCCACTCCCCAACGCAACCCTGTGGAACGCCCTACACATACCCAGCACGTCCACTGGGCCTGAGTCTGCGCAAGCGCAATGCACGGCGCCGCCGCTCGCATTTTAATTCCCGTCCAAGCACTGTGCAGCGCGTCGCCCCGCCGCTCCCGATATGTCGCTCCCGACATATCTCGTCACATATGTCGTGTGTCAAGACTTCACGACGGCGAGGTCCATGTGCGCAAAATAGTACTTCATGAAACGATGATGTAATGATGCGTATTAAATACTAAGTATGATATTACGATTCGAGCGAGTATCGTAAACTTCACTTGTAGTGTATATACCCATTACATCGAGTTTCCTACGGCACTATTTCTATGACTTTTATAAGTTACACTTGTACTTTGAATCGTTTCATGACAGTTGACATGCAGATTTCACAGCCAGGCCACCTTGCAGAAACCTCTCTAAACTACCCCGCATGCTGCCGCAAGGGCTACTAGACCGCCTGCGAAGGAGTACTACGCTAGTCAAATAGAATCAAAGTGAAATTACGATCCAATTTAGTTTATATGAAATTCCACGAAAATAATAATAATAATAATATATAATAATAATAATAATAATTAAAACCTAAGAAGAATATAATATCAAATGTAATTTTAATGTAAACAATCTAACGAACATTTACTAGAACGATTTTCAATTATTAAGTGACATTCTTGGTTTGTAACTTCTCTGTGCTTGGTCATGAAACTATTTTCATAAAACTGTATCGTAATGAGTATTATTATGCAACTGGTTGCAGCCATCAATGAGAACATTAAGCAATGGGAGTAAAACAAGAAATTTTAGAAGATGTTCATTAAGGAACTGTTCAGCTAGTAATTCAGAAAATGGATTGACGTGTCTTTTCTTGGTGTCTCATCATATTGAATGCTTCCTGCAGCTTATAATGTGTTGAGTAGAAAATTGATACCGTTAACGAACACGTTTCGTGCCAAAACATTTAACGCAATTAATCCTTCGACTCCCTCTTAATCAGATCCCATATTCGATACTTAGGCAGCACGTCAAGGACAGGATAAATTTTAAGACTCACAGTGGCACCCTCTGGAACTCACTTTACGAGTACATTCGTACGGAGTCAAAATTAACCGGAAGCGCTGAAGGCATACGGGTGCTATCTATAAAATCTCAATCCAATCAAGAGTGAGCGAATGGACGAATATTTGTAAATCACCCAATGGAAAATCTCTATAATTATCTGGACATTAAGACACACTACAAACCAATTTTAAGATTACAGTTTTCATTACAAAATTAATGTTATCAAGTGGCTTAGCTTTGAAAAAGAGCAGACATGTTTGTTTAATTTATTTTCAGACTGTTTTCCTTTTTTAATGACCTTTGTAATGACCTTAATTACGTTCATTTGATTGTCCCAATCGTATGAAAAAATGAGCACTCTGCATATTTAAATCCATGTTAATATTTTACTATTGAAAAGGTAAGCGTCACAAATCTCAATTCGTCATGCCAGGTATATTCCGGTACAATAATGCATTTAAATACATGTAAAATATTCAGTGAGGCATTTAAAGTTTTAATTTTGTATGGGAATAACTTTTATTTTTTTAAAAATTCTACCAAAACATTGAAAACCATAATCTACACTAAACGCAAAGGTTATTTCGTCTAATCAAAGCGCCACATCCCTTGACATTTCTCAACGAGTGAAATAACGTTCACGATGAAATATTCGTATGTAATACAAAATAACTCTAACTACATAACTCACATGGAGAAATAAAACATTTCCGTGTAATTTGACATTACTAAAAAGATAACAATCAGGCACGAATGAAGTGAACTATTAGTTGCGCGGAATCGTTAAGAGAAGGAATATTTAATGAGTATAAATTAATATTTATTGCAAATGGCAATAATTCACTTGTATTTAATTGTAGTCTAATATTTTTCGAATACGGCAAATTTTCACTTTAAGTAGAAAACATACTATTTGCGGACAGCTTTATAGTACGGGATCGCGTGTGCAACTTTGTGCGTGATCTATTGGAGGCCCGTGTTTTGTGCATGTCTGCCAGTAATAAATAACTATATTATAAGATCTCGCTTTTAAATTCCGCAAGGTAAATATACTGAATCAACTTTCTGATAAGCATGTTGGCCATTTGTGCTGGTGATTAGTTTTGTTGAAGTAGACGTTGGCGGACATCATTTATGAGTTTCAAACCACCGTCATTGAGGTATTTATGGACTCTTCTCTACCAATTGGATAGTTGTATTGCGACCAAAATACGATGAGCTTCTTTAAAGACGACGTAACATCTGTCACTTTTATTTTATTCAGAGAAATTATTAGAGTTATTTTGGTCTCTAAATATTGGTTCGAATGTTTACATATTGATTTAACAATAATATATGTTATAGTTTGAGCCACGTAACTCAAGCATCTCTTGAAGTTTTGAATAGATTTATCACCGAAGTGCATGATGGAATGGTGCTAATTGATACTGCTTTCACTTACATTTTTTACTTGTATTTTACGAGATATTGAAGCCATTTTCATTTTTTAAAATAGATCTATACATATTTTTAGAGAATCATGACAAGCGTAAATTTCTAAACAAATGATATACATACGATCATATGCTTTAAAAACTTTATTTGAGTAATTTTGAGTTTTTTGTGACCAATGTTTAACGTGTATTTTGAATGTAACAGTCGCCGCACAAGGTCACGCAACACGCCCCCTCTGATAACGCGCGCTCGGAAACGGAAGCTAATCAACATACCCACAATATATTGACAATATAATCACAATATATTGACTCACACTTTCCTTACACTGCATTAATAATAATCTTTTTATGTATATGGACTAACAGTGTGTTCTAATGCTGAAAAATACTGTTCAAAAACAAACACACTATCATATCACGCTTATTTTTCGTCAATGTCTATTATTTAGGAACTTTCTTGACCATATTTTGACGAATACATTTTTGAAACTATTGCATTTATTACACCTTATTGTTATTCGTACAACAATGGGCTCACATTTGTCTCATCATCAG